>JAJJWW010005979.1:0-349591 GCA_023531295.1 Papaver armeniacum
CACAATGTCCATTTGTACCCGCAACCAGCTCGCCACACTACAACTCCCTGCAGCCATTACAGATACAACCCAAGGCTCAAACCTGTAGAATCACAAAATATTGACCTGCAACTCAGTTCAGTCACAGTAGCCCCATCTCCATTGAAGATAGCTACAGTTCAGTTCATACTGTTACTGCCATTTTTCTCTAGCTCAAACTAAACTTCAAACTACCAAAACAAACCACTGTCACTTGAGTCACCAGTTCACCTGCGGCCAGCCAGCAGCACTATCACAACCAGGCTCTTCTGCCTGGCCTATTGCCATCACCATAAATCATTTACAAGCACCACCAGTTCCATTGAGACAAACAGCAGCCATAAAACCAACAGCACCAGCTCAACACCTGAGACTCAATCCTGAAATCTACAATCAAATCTCATCTCTGAACCATCACTTCATTGCCATTCGAGCTCATCTCTCAGCAATAACAAGACTATTTTCTTATCTGAGTTTCATCTCACACAGAACCACACCTCCAATCACAACCTAGGACCACTCAAACAAATGACCATCTTGTCGCGATCCAATTTAAACCAACCTAACGAATTCATCGTCGATTCTATCAATGTACACAATCATTAACCGTTTGATCTCGTTTTCACCATACAGTATTCCGATTCATACAACTGAACTTCTAATTTTTCGATCTGTTTAACTCTAATCAACTGCTGGTTTAATTTAAATTCAGTGAATAATGATTGAGAAATGGTTTTCTGATAAGTTTTATTTACACGGATCCCAAGTAAGCAGGGTCCGGGTACGGTTAGGTGTGGGTAGATGGATGGGCGTAGGTTAGGGGTGGATATGTGGGCTTAACAGGGTGGGCAGATTCAGACACCCACCATAAGTACACCCAAATGTGTTATTCACTTCTTTTGATAAGGGACAGTTTCATCTCCCTAACCTTGGCTGGGCTCCATAGTGCTCTAGTGAAATGACCTTTTTGCCCTTTTAACTAAATTGAGTGATTCTTCTTCTTTTCCGTGTGACTCTGAGTAGCTATAAAACTTTAAGCGTAAAATACATAATTTACAAGAAAAATAAGAAAGAAAGCATAAACTACTAGATAGTAAATTAGGTGTATTCTACACCTATCAACTAAACCGTATTTTTCCTAAGTAAAATTAGACGAGCCATAGGACAAGGTAATGCATGGACTAGAGCTAGGACACCGAGGCTTACTTCGGTGTTGCCGCACTTTTCTGGTGGGGATTATCGGGCCTGTGTTCCTATAAATATAATGAGATTATTATAATTAATATATAAGATCATCATTATTTTATCCGATTATGGTTTTTTTTTTTTTGTCCATCACATAAAGATGTATCTTCGAAAATATTAATCAAACTGAAATTAGATAAACATTTAATAGGGCAATCATGTCATTGATACAAAATAATATTGGTATTAAAAAGTCATCTTTTTTTTTTTTTTTGAAACCGAAAAGATGTATTGATTAAGAACTATTAAACCAAGACATGAGAAGCATCTTCAAGCAAGCAAGTCAAGTAAAATTTCAGGAGGTGAAGAACAATCCCAGGAATTAGAAAACCTACTTGTTCTAGCCATATCACCTATCTTATTTCTTTTTTGGAACATAAATGAGTTTCCAACTCTAAAACCGAAAATAAATGATTGATGTCTTGAACAAGATGGTGTAGTCTCCAATCGTGGAACCTGCTTTCATGATTGACTGCATCCGCAACCACTTTAGCATCCATTTCAAAGATCACTCTATCAAGCCGTAGGTCTTTCGCCCATTGCACCTCTCTCCGCAGTCCCATACACTCATCCCTGCTCAAGACTTCCGACTTGATTCGTGTAGATGCACCTTGCTGCTCTCTGTGTTCCTGCAGAGTTTCAAGGATTATACTAATACCCCCAGTAAGATTATACAAATCAAAGGAACCATCACAATTAATGGTTAAAGTGTTTATAGGTGGAGGAATCCAGTGAGAATTAATACGGTTAACTCTAAGAGAAGGGTGAGGAGAATTATAGATCCTAGATATGTGTTCCTCCATCGTTGATTTACACCGTTGAATATTAACTTCGAGCGTAGGATTTGATCATGAAACACTTTGTTGCATCGTGTTATCCAAATATTCCAAGCAACGATGGCCATGTTAATTATTTCACCATGTTAATTATTTCACTTTGCAAGATAAAAAAGTCATCTAAAAAAGGAACTGGGTTCGTAACTTTTATGTAGCTTTTACTTTTCTACCAAAAAATCCATAAATTTAAGATTTTGGAGTGCTCTAGGAAAGAGGAAAAACAATGCAAAACCAGCTCAAGGAAAACAAACAATGCCACATCTACCAAAGAGAGTGCGGTTCCATATATTGATACTCCATATATTAATAACCTCTACATATTAATAAAAATTTATGGTCCCAACTTGGGTCGGTGAGAAATAGTAATAACCTCTCCAGTTTAATATTAATCATTTTTTCCAGTTTCGCCTTCAAGAAGTTACCTCCAAATAATAATAATAATCAATACTATATTAAAAATATATATCTAGTTATATTAAATTTATGATTAAACAAAATACTTATCTATAGTTGTTTCAAAAAGAAGTAATTTTTGAATTACTACATCATCTTTTAACTTGTGGATGCGTAATATCTCATCAACATAGACACCTTTTGTTGAAGCCAAAATATTTCCAACTTGTCGAGCATGTTTGAAGCTTCTTGGAACTACAAATTCCAAGATATATACATGCACTTGTATAATGGAACTATAAAAATGTATATACATCATCTAAATACAACTACAAATACATTGAACTAAAATTTTTACATTTTCTATAAGAACCTCTCTATATTAATAACCTCCTATTTTTACTTTTGTGATGCCCAAAAGTATTAATATAGAGAGGTTCTATTGTATTACTTGTTTGTAGGTGAAAACGCTGTTATGCGGTTTTGGTAAATATGGTGTGTGTGGATGAGAAACGAATCTAAACCCTAAACAAATACACTCGCACGGGAGTGCTTTTGATTTGAGAGATCAACTGCATAATTCCGGCCTAAACCAAGAAATGGCCGTTCCGGACTTTCTTCTAGTCACAAAGTGAAGGAGATGGGGTTGATCTTAGGGAGGGAAGCGAAGAAGGCGTTGAGATTGTGAAGGTGTTGGTACGTTTATGACTTGTATCGTAATGGTGATTTCCGGATACCGATGACAACTCTTGGTTTTTCTATGTTCGTACTCTGTTGTTTGAAAATAGGCGTGAGAACCTATTTATACAAGTCATTGAGCACAACCTTCGTCTCGTAGGAAGTGGAGGAATGGATTAGTGGGGCCGTGTAAGTGATTGTCACACGACCACGTCTTTGCCCACTTTTCCCATCATCTCTAACCGTCCATGCCTCCCGACACGTTCTGTGATGGCGCGTTGCACGCTGTAAACCGCGCGATCAATACCCCATAAGTATCCCCAGCTTGTGACATGCTTGATGTCTCGAATGAGTGGATCAGTGGGACCCATCTGCAGGAAATAGCATACAATGCTAAGTTACTTAAAGAATTGATATTCATGAAATATAGTGCATGTTTGGTGCACGCTATGCATTGCAAACAATCAACATGTGTGAAGCATCGATGTTTTAAAGCTTGACCGATAATTCGCGGATCGAGCTGTCTTAAAATATCATCACGTCCAACCATCTTCGAGTGATCGTTTGGAGGCTGCGTGGGTGGTCCATGCTTTGGTCGATCACTCCCGTGAAAGAGTGGCGGACGGTGATCATCGGATGCTTCAGTGGTCGCCTCAGCTTTAATCTAGGTCTGTCCGACCAAGCTAGCAAAATCGGACGGATGAGATAGTTTATGACGCTTATTTGCGACCATTTGATGGAATTTTAGGGTTTTAAAGAGGTGCGTAAGCATCACTCTCTAAGCATTGACCGAAATCAAGCATGGACGATGTTTTTAGTGGGACCGACCCGGGCATGCGTGTAGACTGGCTTGCCGATGTACATGTCCATACCATTCTGTCTCGTGGAGGTACGATCTAGGCCACTCAATTTGTCCGGAAAAGGTGAGTGGCCGTGATCGATTTGACGATAGAAATCCTTTGCCGCAAAGGATTTGGGAACCGCGTGACATGCCTCCTTTGGGCACGCGGTTTCAAGGTGCTCGACCATGGTTGGCCTAGGCCGATCGGTCACACGCATAGGTGGGCCCACGGTGATTATGTTGATACTCTTGGTACCTCTTAAGTCTATATCTACACCTTCCGTTTAGTCGGCGAATATGGATGGCCATGATCAAACTACGACATATATGTAAAGCCGCAAACCCTAATTGTGGTTTTGGATCGACCATGTATGCAACTTTGGCCAAACGGTTTGTGATGCTATGCTCATCCTTTGGGGAGACCGATCAGTGTGGGGCCCACGTTGCAGCCGATGGTGAACTATATGTGTGCTTGATCCGATGGTTCTAGGCGCGATCTAAGCCATCCAAACATGCCGGCGAAGTTGGATGGTCATGGATCGATTTAAGACGCTTAGTGGAATTTCCATCGACCCCCTTAAGCATCACGCCATCCTCACTTCGAGCAAGCTGTCGCTCCCATGGCTAGGACGTGAGACAATGATCTGGATAAGGTGAGGAGTGGGCCCGCCAATGTGTGCATTAGTGTCTCATTGATCAATCACGCGACGACCTGCCGCTCCAACTAAGCCGTGCGAAGTTGGACGATCGCGATGTTTTTTGAAACTTTCTTTGCGCGCTTTGCTCGTATGCAGCTACTCCAAGGCAAAACGAACCACGCCTTAACCACCCTACTTCTGTAGCGGCATTCGATGAGTGTTTTGGGAGTACAACATGTGTTCAACCTGATAGGGTAAAAGCCAGGCTACCGGTGGTCATTATCGTGATCGCTCGCTCCGTTAGGGTTCGCCTAGGCTCTGCAGAACTGCGCGAGCCAACTTGTGTGGCCATGATCGCTTCTCGAGACTCGATTCTGATTGCCTAGATTTTCCTTAAGGAAATTAAGCATGCCTGATCGGCTAACCAAAGCCGCTGCTGATGCGAGACTCTGCTATGAGAGTGATGTATCCCAGCGTGGGTATTTCATGCATGTCTCAATATTGGCACTGAGATTCATGCTACTCTACAGAGTGAGTACTCAAATACGTCGTCAGTGTCAATGATTGAGAGTTCGACTGAGAATCACAGCGATGGAAAATACAGTGCAAATCATGCATTAATTGTTAATGCTAGTAAAATTGACTGAATATTTGGGATTATTGCATGCACGCACCATTCTGGTGAATTTTGTGTATTTATCGAATTGCTTCAAATAAATAAAGTGAAGAGGTTTTTTGCACTCATCACTTCTTAATCATCTTCCTTTGCAGGTGACGAGACGTAAAATAATGGTTTTACAATTTTAGCCCCGAACTAAAATCCACCATCAACAATTACTTTTATTGTTCAATATATTGATCACTACGGCTTACTCCATCACAGAATCGGTGCAAGCTAATCCGAATTTCAGGCCCCTTCATTCAAATCATCAGGAAATGCATAAAACGTGTAGGAATAAAGAGCGAGGCAAACAAAGGATTGCATTTGGATGGTCCATGACAAAAATAATGGGTTTTTCTCATCAATGCAAGGCCCTCATTCAAAGTTCAAACTCTAACTCGAGCCACAATCCATGATGCATATATTGATTATTTTTTGTTCGAAACATTAGGTCGACTACGTAAGACATGCATGAATAAAGATAAAGAAGACTGAGGGAGGAAAATCAGGATCAACATTTGGATGGATCCAAGACATTCGAAATGAAAAATGATAGACCTTTTCTCGAGAAAAGAAAAGGTCAGGATCGAATTTAAGTTTTCCGCCTAAGCTACCACTTACAATGTATGAAAAGCTGGGATCAACAACTCACCCAATATTTCTTTTAGTGGTAGGCTAGGAAGAAGATATACCTTACAATTAAACTGCAAGTGCACTAATGCTTTATTGTGTATAGTGCAAATCACAGTCTATCCACTAGTGACAAGTGAATGCAAGTTAAATTTGAAGCCTTACTTACTAGTTCAAATCAAAGAGTTTGTCTAAACAATTAGATGTTGGCAAAAAGAATTGATGAAGAACAGTAATGCAATTTAAATGAAAGTTTAAACACTTGATAAGAGAGCACTAGAGCTATCAATTCCACCACTTAACCTACACTAGATAATTTAGTTATTGAAACCGTTCTTATCCCTTGTAACGGATCAACGGTAGAAGATACGAGTCTTTCGCCTTTCCAAAAGGGTTTCAAAGATAGATAGTTCAATCACAACTAAAAGATCAATTCCTAGTATTAGTTGTCTTATTACAACACAACTAATCACAAATTGGAAAACATACATGATGAAGCATGAGTTGATGCAACAACAAATAATTGATCTAACAACCTAGGATGCAAGACATGCTAGGTGAAAGTTATAAGTTAGCAACATAAAGACTAAACCAAATCCTTTTCAATTAAGCTTACAAAGAACAATTTCATTAACATAAAACACTAGCGGTAAGCTAAGGATTTCATCAAAGCTCTAGCTAAGAAAGTTAGAATATAGCTAGTATACAAAACATATGAAGTTTTTGATATCGATAACAATGAAGCACTTCTCCTTTCAACTGAAGTTCTACTAATTCATAAACATAAAATAAGAGACGGAGACAAGGATCAGGAAGCCGAGTTTATACTCCTCACCCTTTCCTTGCATGCTTTTACACAACAAAACAACCCTATTAATACAACAATTCTTCCCCAAAATCCCTTCCCAGACAACCCACAAATACACAATATAAAATTACGGGTTTGTTGCTCGAAACTCACCACTCAAGTATTACTCCTCACTATGCTACAACCACACCTTTATCTTCACCAATTTGACTGATGTTTTGATTGAAACTGTGACCATCGCCACTTGATTAATCATCAACCACCCTATTTCATATCATGCCTTGTTGTCTGAAGTTTGCGAGAGTAACAAAGTCAAATCCCTAGCTTGATGATTTCTTCTGTTTTTAAACCAAACAAATGACCTATTCTTGTAGGAATCAAAACCTAGATGGGGGAAGGATGTTTATGGAGGTATGAATATAGTCTGAGGGTGGCGGTCTTAGGTCTGAGATTGGTAAAGTTAGGGTTTGTGAGGAGAGAAGAAATTGAAGTAGATAGAATTAGGTGTTGTAGGGGATGAAAAGGAGAAAAGATGGAATTAAAGAATCATTTATAGGTGGTTTGGATTAAAGATTTGTCTTTGTGTTGGTGGTGGATTTCGTTCAAGATTGAGTTTGTAAAAAACCGGCGAGAAAAATCATGCGCGACATCTTGTAAAGATAAAGCCATTTATAAGTGTTGGATACTCCCATCACTTGATTAGTATGTATTTCTGTACTCATTATCGGTGTGGCATGATGGTGAGTGTTACTCTGTATGGAGTAACACGAACCTCCAATCACTATAATGAATCATTATCGGTGTGGCATGAGGCTGAGTGTTACCATCATGCAGAGTAACACGAACCTCCAACTACTATATTGAAACCATGTCCGAAATAAAATCTGCAGTGATTCTCGGTATGTTATACTGGCGAGAGCCCTCTCGGTGTGTTATCACTAACTTGATTAGGCCCTAGAGTGTGTTATGCCTGGCCCAGGTTGAGCCTCTCGGTGTGTTATACTAGCCGATTGAGCATCGGACTTGGCGTATCGGTCTCAGGATATGATACGATCGCGATCGTCCAACTCCACAAGCATGATTGGATGACCCGGATCAATTCCGTCACCACTAAGCATGGTATGGAATACCTGACCTTAACGCGGACTGGATATAATCGATGATCATCCAACTCGCGCAAGCATGATTGGATGACCACAGATCAATTCCATCACCGCCAAGCGGTCATGGAATACACGGCCGGCCCGCTGTAGTCGAACCATTGGCGCTTTGCTTGCTCAGAAGCCGTATCTACGAGCATTATGGGCGGAAAACCCTGAAATCAGGGTTTGCGGCATATTACATGTCTTGTAAGCAGTGTCTAACCATCCGTCTTGGCAGTGTAGATGGAGGGTGTGAATCTGAGACTCAAATGGCCGGGCATGTCGACACGATCACCATGTGATGGCTACACATTGACCGATGGTCGAAACCAACCATGGTTGGTTTACAACACGTTCGTCACTTTGAAATAATAGCGTGGTCAGTGCGGCTTTGAAAGCCAAAGTGGGGTTGAAGCCATGCATGCCGTCATCTTCTCGGCGGAATGGAGGAGGGAGTCCATAGTTAGATTAAGACGGTCGGTCTATCCGGCGCGCTGACCACGTGAGGCCCATCTACCTCTTCATGCGGTCGGCCAGGCATATCATGCCTGGCCAATCCAAAGCGCCCTGCTCAAACATGCGTGGATTCCACCTCCCCAAATTGCAAATCGATCTACGACCACTCAACTTCTCTGGGACGAGTTGGGTGGCTTAGATCACGAAGTTTTCATGGGACGGTGAGACATGGCGCGAACATCGTATCTACCATCTTCCGCCAAACCAGCGGGCCAAGGCCAGGCCAAGCTAGGTCAGTCTTGGAAGAGCAGCAGGAAAAGAGTATGGCGCGGCTTCTGCCGGTATCAAGCTCTGTCGCAAAATCAGATCGAGCCACTCCTCTATTGTGGTCAGGTGGTGGCGCCAGGATCGCTTGTCATGACGGAGCGGATACGACGCCTCTGCCATCATCAGTCTACGCACGCATGTATGGTCGGTCCTCTCGAAAATCCTTCCATGCTTGGTTTCGACCAGTGGAGTGATGCTTGCGCGCCTCTTTAAAAAACCTAATTATGTCGCGGTGATGGATGAGACGGTGTCTCGAGAGCATCATCTCATCCAGTCGACTTCACTAACGGTTATCTGGCCACGATCGAGTGAGTCGATTAGTTGACTATCTTTCGTGGATCCACGATCCACACATTCAGGACATCAATCATGTCACAAACGGGGATACATCACCGGGGTATTGGTGCGGCGGTTTCTGTGGTGCGTACTGTGCAACGCGCCATCACAAGAACGTGTTAGGAAGTCATGGACGGTTAGAGATGAACGAGGAGAAGTGGGTAAGGCCGGTGGTGTATCACCGACACACAACTCCACTACTCCATCATTCCACTACCTCCACTTCCCACGAGAAACGTGAATGAGGCTCAATGACTTGTATAAATAGGTTCCTCAATCCCTATTTCAAAGGAATAACGGAGAACAACACAAGACCAGACGAGATAGAAAATCAACATCCGTGAGCCTTCTTAACATTAAGTAAGCTTTTGCTCTTTTCTGTCACAAGTCATAAGCAAGCCAACACTTTCACAATCTCAACACCTTCTTCGCTTCCCTCCTAAGATCAACCCCATCTCCTTCACTTTGTGACCGAAACAAGTCCGGAACGGCCATTTCTTGTTTAAGTAGGACTTGCAGCATTGATCTCTCGAATCTACAAGCACTCACCGCAAGTGCATTTGTTGAAGGTTTAGATTCATTCCTCATCCACACCCCAAATTACCAAATTCGCAGGAGTAGTTTTCACCCATCAACAATTGGCGACCACGGTGGGAGATTGATCTCTCGGTTACAAGAACCGCAATTCTCGGAATTGCTCGTCTCACGATGTATCCTCACTCGGAATCCACAGTGGTTCGAGATATCATGGGAAGCATAGCTAGAATCTTTGGAGGATGTCTTGGCAAATCAAGTCGGTATCACCGGAAAGGCGGGCGAGACATTTCGCCTTTTGAATCATATGGCGGCACAATTACAAGAAGCATCGACAGGGCATCCACTCGGGCAATGAGAATCTTTAACCAGGAGTCACATCTTCCGGGTGGAGAAGCAAAAGGGCGCGCAACCCATAGGAGACCCGGGGAAGATGAACAACATGGTCCAGGTCAACAATGGAGACCCCGTGCAACTCCGGGAGAGGATACTTATCCGTAATGCTACGATATACGCCGAGATAAAGAAGGGGAACCGCAGCCTATGGAGCCTTGCAGGAGGATTTATACCTCAAAGCTCTTGCCGAAGCAGGAAGAGCTTGTCAATCCGCGTCGGCCTTCAACCAATCAAGAAACGCTTGAGGAAGGAGAAATCAATCAAGAAATGCCTGAATACGAGGAGGATGGGAGCGTTCAATCCAGGTCACTCAGCGGTGACATTACGACACCTTCTACATCCCTCTACTTAGGAAGACAATCCGTGAGACATGATGGCACTCGCAAGTCTTCCAACTTCATCTCTGTTCCATATCAAAGCCACGGGAGACATCACAACGCCCCGCTAACGCAGGAAAAGTCGGACACAAGGTACTTACATTTCCCCTTCCCAATGAAGAAGATCCGGAGCTACCGGAGACGTGGGTGAACGGAGAGATAAAGCTACCCCCGATACGGCGCCACCCTCGGTCAAGAAGTAATGGACCCGAGGCACATGTCATTACCATTAGGTCCTTCATCACCCCACCCGATCAAGTCAACGCTTTGAGGCGCATTGTTCGGGGAGAAGCTTGGCTCGGAGGGATAGCTTTGAGAAGTTAGTGCGGAGGATTTTCTTGGAGAGGCTACTCGGTTTGATACAAATGAGGCTTCAATAAGCAAGTAAGTTCTACTCAACAATTTTACAAGAAAGATAGTTTAGAATTCACTGGGGACTTAGCATCCCACACATGGAGAAAGAGGCTCGAGTAATCAAACACCATGTCTGTTTTCATTCATGTTTTCCTTTCACACAACGTTTGCAACTTCATGTGACATGTGCAATCATTCATGACCAAGATGCAAATTTCATTTAAAATAACCTCTTTAAGAAAAAAAAATCATTCACCAAACTATCTCAAAATGAACCAATTCAATTACCTATTAATTCAAAACCAGGTAGTCAAAGGAATCCTCACTATCACTCAAAAACAAGAGCATCTAAAAAGACAAGTAGGTAGCTACGATCCTTCAAGGAAAGTCCTTCAACAGACAACTCGTCCTTCTCGGGGGCAAGAGAGACTTTCATCCTTTGAAGTACAACTTGCTTGACTTCAATTCCTTAGGAAACTTTTCAACCTCTTCTTCCCGGCGAGTAACACGGTATACGTAAGGGGCTCCGATCCTATAATTTCGGAGCTACCGTGGTCAATACACCTTATGCATTACATCCACTTACCACCAGGGTGCAGCGTAGCAGAGATGTTCTAGTAAGTGTAACACCTCCCCGTCACGAGAATCAGAGCGGCGCAAATCGCGACAACTCCTCAGCGTAACGCCTCCAAGTAGTCACCAGGGCAACAACTTTCACTCGCATCGGGACGAGGAGCCGGAGGGACGGAGAGGAGGACCACCATCCATTACCATTTCAGACTTGATGGAGAAGCAGGAAGTTCTTGCTAAGACTCAAACGAGATATGGCCGCAACTCGAAAGAGGTATTTGACCGCGCGGACCACGTGGGACTGATCAAATGAGCGACATCGGATATGAACAGTCCGTCATGGAGATTCCTACCACTGGGACCGATCCTCACAACGATCCTCCTGTGTCAACAGATTTACTACGAACCGAGAGACCGGTGGATTAGGAAGTGGCATCTCTAGTGGAAAGCTTGTGTGAACTCTTGCGCCTCTCAAAGAATCAACGTGCAGAGATGTTTCTGTAATTAACAAAATAGCTACGGACGTACACCGACTCCTTCACATCCGAAGTCTTAATCGTATCGAAAACACCAGTAAATAATGTTACATTTACAAAAGACGACATGATGGCGAAAAAAGATCACGACCGCCCCTACATGTTACCGCACACATCAAGGGTTCGAGTTCGGAGGGCCCTCGTCGACACGGGAGCATCTTCCAATGTGATTTCTCTCAAGACTCTCGGGACGGCCAAGGTTAGCCCATGCAAGATTGTGCGTCATCCCACCACAATGACGGACTTGAAGGAAACCGGACCCACAAGCCACATACGGTGAAGCTTCAACCCATACTCACACCAAAAGAGGACGCACTTTCGAAGCAAGACGTGATTAGAAGGGGAAGACAATATACCTGGCGTCGGCTGTTAGCAATTAGCGGAGACCGACACCAGTCTCTCCGCCCAATGGAATGCTCTAAAAGCGATTCTCCTCGATCGAACATCGACATGTTAGTAGATGCAACCACGGTCACGGCATGTTCTCTCCATGGATGGATGTAGCGGCTACAACCGAGATAAGGATGTACGAGCGTGACGCAAGGGCATATATCTCACCAACAGCGGCGATACAACCTTCAGCCTTCCATAGCGGTTCCTCAGAAGCAGCAAGGGAAAACCACCGAGATACAATATCCTGCGTGTCCGCCAACTCCAACCAGTGCCACATGTACGACTCCGCAATGATGCAACAACGTTCGAGATATTCCATACCAGGCTCGACAAAAACCACTACGAACAAACCATGTAAACCACGCTTGGGGACCGAGGCTCGGCATGAAGTTCCTTCACCGTCAGTCAAGGACTTCTTCAACACGAGAAAGATGGTCTGTCAAGAATCATGGAATTCGCAAGGGTAAATCGAACTGGAGAGGAAGCCACTCCAACTCTCCCTCCCGCAGAAGCTGCTTCAATAGTCTATTCAAGAGACGCCTCAATGCTCTCTCCGGACCCCCGTTCGCTTCGAATCCTTCCAACACTCTCTCCAGGATCTACCTCAACGTTCGCACCGTAAACCACTTTAACATCCTCTCGAGTCGTTTCAACACTCAGCGGAGCATGAAGAACCCTAAAGTCGATATGAGGTGGGTTGTCCGGTGGAACGAATATTTTCATAGTTGAAAGGGCGCGGTGAATGACTCATCATCAACGTTCGGCATATCTTTGAAGCTATCAACACTTCCGACTTGACACCAGCATTATCTCCGAAGACATCTCAACGGGATTCTTTCTACCGCAATGAAATAAAAGACAGAGTTAGAACTTGTATGAAAGCATATGAGAAGTGTCGCCACACCGGCAAGACACAACTCACACAATGGCTTGATCAAACATCATTCAAGTGGTATTGATCAAGCTTTGTATAACTCAAGTTTTCAAGTCTGGTATTGATTTCAAGTCAGGTACAAGTTTGATCTGGTATTGATTTCAAGTCTGGTATAATTTTTAAGTACGGTACAAGCCTCAAGTCCGGTATTGCTCAAGTCAAAAGGTCGGTATTGCTCAAGTCGCAAAGGCTGGTGTTAATCACGACATAAGGTTGGTATAATAGGGCACACAAAGAGGGCGGTTTGGTCGAAGCACATGGCCGACGTTTGAAGCATGTACAGTGAGACCCACTTTCAACCGAAGCGAGACACAACAAGCCCATGTTCGATCAAGCGAGGCAGTAACCCCCTAACGAAGAGGCGCAACGGTGGTCGATTAGGAACATCCCCACGATTGAACAAGCGGGCGCAATAGCCCCTCGGCCAAGCCGGTCATAGCAAGGTCGATCGAAGTTGAGCAAGACCGACATCATGCTAGGGAACACTTTTACGGACGTCCCTTGAACGTGACATGCTCGAAGGACGGAGACGACCCGTCTCTCCCAGTAACATCTAATATTGTCTCATAAGTTTTATCTTTAACGTCACCATCTCATGCCTACCACACAATAGTGTAACCATTGTGTGCTAGGCGAGGGACTTAATGTTGATGGTGGATTTTCGTTCAAGGTTGAGTTTGTAAAAAACCAGAAAAATCATGCGCGTAAAAGATAAAGCCATTTATAAGTGTTGGATACTCCCTCACTTAATTCAGCCTTGTATTTCCTGTACTCATTATCAGTGTGGCATGATGACTGAGTGTTACTCTTATAGAGTAACACGAACCTCCAAGCACTATAATGAATCATTATCGGTGTGGCATGAGACTGAGTGTTACTCATACAGAGTAACACGAACCTCCAAGCACTATAATGAAACCATGTACGAAATACCCGTACAGGCCGATTCTCGTGTGTTATACTAGCCCGAGCCTCTCGGTGTGTTATACTAGCCCGATTGAGCCCTCTCGGTGTGTTATACTAGCCCGATTGAGCCTCCGGTGTGTTATACTAGCCCGATTGAGCATCCGGACTTGATCGTATCGGTCTCCGGATATGATCGATCGGTCATCCAACTCCACAAGCATGATTGGATGACCACAGATCAATTCCATCACCCTAAGCATGGTATGGAATACCCACGGCCTTAGCTTGCCAGGATATGATCCGATCGCAGTCATCTAACTCCACAAGCATGATTGGATGACCACAGATCAATTCCATCACCCCCAAGCGGTATGGAATACACACGGCCGAATTCGCATGGTCGACCATTGGCCTTTGCTTGCCAAGAAACCGGCCATACCAAGCATTATGGGCGGAAAACCTAATTAGGGTTTGCGGCATATTACATAAAAGCCGCAAAACGGTCTCAACCATCCATCTTCGCGGTATAGATGGAGGGTGTAGATGTAGACTCAAAGGGCCGGAGCATGTCGACACAATCACCATGTGACCGCCTTCACACTTGACCAATCGGTCAAAACCAACCATGGTTGGTTACAACACATTCGTCACTTTGAAAAATAGCATGGTCGCGCGGCTTTGAAAGCCAAAATTAGGGTTCAAGCCATCACGCGCGTCCATCTTCTCCGGCATGAATGGAGGGTCACGCATTAGATTAAGGTGTCCCGGTCATACCGGCATGACCACCGTGGGCCCATCTACCTCTTCATGCGGTCGGCCAAGGCATATCATGCCTCAGCCAATCCAAAACGCCCGCTCAAACATGCGTGGTTACACCTCCCAAATTGCAAATCGATCTCGACCACTCAACTTCACCGGACGAATTGGGTGGCTTAGATCACGTTTTCATGGGACGGTGATACATGGCGTGAACATCGGCCCTACCATCTTCACGCCAAACCAACCAGGCCAAGACCGACCAAGCTAGGTCGTCTTGGAAAACGCACTTAGGAAAAGAGTATGGCGCGCGGCTTCTTGCGGTATCAAACTCTTATCGCAAAATCGATCTCGACCACTCCTCTTTGCCGGTCAAAGTGAGTGGCCCGGATCGCGCTTTCATGAGGGAATGGAATACGGGCGCCTACACCATCATGCCGTCAACACGCATGTATGGTCGGTCCTCTCCAAAATCCTTCCCATGCTTGGTTTCGACCAAGTTGAAGAGTGATGCTTGCGCACCTCTTTAAAAAACCTAATTTCATCAACGGTCGCGGATGAGTGTCTCAAACATCATCTCATCCGTCCGACTTCACTTGACTTGGTTATACAACCACAGTCGGGAGTTATTTGGTTAGTGAGGAGTCATTACCCATCACTTTACCACACCGCAATGCAAGACTGCATAAAAACACACGATACTTCACAAGTATCGACTTCTGGCTCGAAATAACATGATTATTCAACTCAAAGATTACATGCTATCTTTCGTGGATCCACGATCCACACATTCCGGACATCAATCATGTCACAAACGGGGGATACATATCGGGGTATTGGTCTGGCGGTTTACGGCGTGCGGCGTGCAGGCAACGCGCCATCACAAGAACGTGTTAGGAAGTCATGGGCGGTTAGAGATGAACAGGAGAAGTGGGCAAGACTGGCCGTGTATCACCGACACACAACTCCACTACTCCATCATTCCACTACCTCCACTTCCCACGAGAAACGTGAATGAGGCTCAATGACTTGTATAAATAGGTTCTCCGTCCTATTTCAAAGGAATAACGGAGAACAACACAAGTTCAGACGAGATAGAAAATCAACATCCAGAGCCTTCTTACATTAACCGTAAGCTTTGCTCACTTTTCGTCACATGTCATAAGCAAGCCAACACTTTCACAATCTCAACACCTTCTTCGCTTCCCTCCCTAAGATCAACCCCATCTCCTTCACTTTGTGAGTAAACAAGTCCGGAACTAGCCATTTCTTGGTTTAGGCCGGACTTGCACGCATTGATCTCTCGAATCTACAAGCACTCACCGCATGTGAGTGCATTTGTTGAAGGTTTAGATTCATTCCTCATCCACACCCCAAATTACCAAATTCTGCAGGAGTAGTTTTCACCCATCAACAGTTGGATTTACCAATTGATTGATTCAATGCACAACCTGTGATATTTCAATTATATAAAAAAATATAACTCGGAAAGGAAATAACACAGACACTTCTAACGAGGAAACCGCAGATGCAGAAAACCCCCGGTGATGTAGTTTTGAAAGTGGTAGTAAAAGTTCGTTCAACTCGGACTTGATGAGATTCGATTTCATACTTAAAAATAGAAAACACTAAAAACAAAGAAAATATATACAAAAAGTTGTCATGGTATCGAGAGGTACCGAGACTCAGGATTTCACCATTAATCACATTCAATTGGTTCGTATATTGATTCATAACACTTCTAGCTCTTTTATGGAATCTTTTCTTTGCCAAAGATAGATTTTGTAAAAGATTAATTGTAAATCATAAGAATGGTGCATCAAAAGCTCTAAGTCTAAGCATACACTATCAGACAAAATAACAAATAATTAATAAAAATCATAGATCAATTAAATCAATGCAAAAGTCATAGAGAATCAAATATAGTTACCAAACAATTGTGAAATAAGGCTTCCTCCTTCGTCCCAGTGTTGGGGTTTAGCTCCTCATATCAAAAACACGCACAAAATAATAATCCATAGCTCAAAAAGGTGTTTTATTGAAGAAATTGTATAACATGAGAGATTTGCAACTTTGTAAGTATGTTACGAAGGCCTTTATTACGATAATTGTTGCAAATCGAAGATAATAGTTACTAACGGATCATTACGTAATCGTGTTTGAATATAAGACCTCACTTGCGATCGCTCACAGAAATTTTAATGTTCTTCTGAGTTTAGGGTTCTTGAGAACGACACTTCTATAGTGTCGTCTCGCAACCTCTTTCTTCTTCTTCTTCCCCGCCGCTACAACTCCTCTGCAGCCTTTCCTCCTTCCCAACAGCGTACCCAAACTCTCGACACCCCTTGTGCGGCCCTACTCTGGTATTTATATACACACAGGGTAATTAAATCTCTAGAAATCTTCCTCTTTCTTTCATCTCAAGTTTCGGTTTTTTCCTTCCCTGCCAAGCTTCGCTACGTGGTTCTATGAGTTGTAAACTCTCTTCAAAATATAGAAACAAATCCCAGGAAAGATATCATGTAACAAACCCCACGTAATTACCAAAAATACAACCAAAACCCGACAATGATCTTCCCTGTCAAACCACATATTCTTCTCTTCTACTCCTTGTTTACGCGTCTCTGTTGCTCCAAATAATATATCTGATTGATTCAAATAATTGGAGAATATATTTCCTCCAAATCCGTGAAACTCCCCTTCTCTGTTTTATCGTTATATACTTGGAAACATTCTTTTTTTACATGAATTATTCGATTACCAATCTTGTATTGACGTAGCCGTATGATACAAATCCTAATCCGAGAAGAACTCCAACAAAATCTCGCGCAAAATCTTCTCCAAAAAAAAGACGCAGTAAACACCATTCTCCCCGTAAATTATCACCTCCCCTGTTTTACTTCAAGTCGAATATCCAGCCAATTTCATCCCAACTAAACATCTATTCCGACATTGGATTGTCGAAACATGCTTATCCCATGAGAATCAGCGTTTGCATCTCCTTGAAACTGGTCCAAATTATCAACCCTAAATCTGCAGTTTTAAACACAATTTTCCCTCCTTTTTCTGAAATTCAAAATGAAGAGGATGAGTGCCCCTTATCCGGACCAGAGGTGCGAATAGCAGGTGGTTACTCCTTATCATTTGGGTGCCCCTTATCCATTTGAGGGGTGTAAATAACACATGTCCTTGGGTGTTTCTAGTAATTCCTCCGGGGGTCCAAATATCACTTTCGAGCCAATTCCGCCGCATAAGTTTATTTCTCCAAAAATACCTACAAAGAGATTAAATACCAAAATAAGTGAGATCAAAATAGACACATAAATGCGTCTATCACCCGGGACCTAGTCCAGATTTGAACACCACACTGTATTAAGCCGCTACAGACACTAGCCTACTACAAAGCTAACTTTGGTATGGAATATAGTTGAGCCCAAATCAATCTCACACTGATCAAGGTTCAATTGCGTTCCTTACGTCTCTGATCCCAGCAGGATACTACGTAATTGATTCCCTTAGCTGATCTCACCACAACTAAAAGTTGCTACGACCCAAAGTCGAAGACTTGATAAACAAATCTGTATCACATAGAAAAGTCTATAGGAATAGATAAATCTGTCTCCCACAGAAATACCTACAAGTTTTGTTCAGTCTTTTGATAAATCAAGGTGAACAGGAACCAATTGATAATTCAGACTTATATTCCAGAAGAACAGCCTAGTATTATCAATCACCTCACAGTAATCTTAATCGATTAACGAAACAAGATATTGTGGAATCACAAACGATGAGACGAAGGTGTTTGTGACTATATTTCAATCTTGGCTATCGGAGATATAAATCTCAAGCCAATCTTAGGATTGTACTCAATCACGATAGAAAACAGCAAGATCAGATCACACAACTACATAGAAAATAGTTGGGTCTGTCTACACAATCCCAATGAAGTCTTTAAGTCGTTAACCTACAGGGTTTCGTGAAAAACCTAAGGTTAAATGAGAATCGAATCTAGATTATACAACTAGTATAACACAGGAGGTGTGGGGATTAGGTTTCCTAGTTGCTAGAGTTCTCCTTTATATAGATTTCTAATCAGGGTTTGCAATCTAAGTTACCTTGGTAACAAAGCATTCAATATTCACCGTTAGATGAAAACCTGATTAGATTCAAGCTAATATCTTTCAACTGTTAGATCGAACTTAGCTTGTTATACACAAATGAAATGTACCTTCATTTAGGTTTGAGTAACCGTACCTAAACGTGTACACTTAGTTGTTTCAACAATAGTTAACCAATGGTTATCCATATGAACCTTATTCTTCTTTGCCATAACTAGTTCAAATGACTCAAATGAAACTAGTTAGAGAGTTGCTCAATTGCTTAGATCTCATAGAAGTATACAAGACACAATCGAAGCAAAATCGATTTTGATTCACTCGAATCAATTCATGAACATTATATGGTTTGCAAAGATTGCATTCCTTATCATATAAATATTTTAGTTCATGAACAAACCGATTTTAGAAAGTAACCTGCTTAAGTATGCAAAAGTGTACGCATACTTAAGTGACCGGATTGGGATTTTTTTGTACTTCCAAACTCCCGCAGAAATTCACGGACGTGAAACTTCCATTAGTATGTGTACGAGTACTTATACTTACCCGGATTTCCAACAACCGCCAGTAAGCGTATGGGTACACATGCTTTAGGTTCCCGGTTTTGGACTTGTACACAAATGTGAGAACATACTATGTTTATATCCAAACATGGTTACTTGTTCTAAACTCTCATTTCAATCATTGAAACTTTCTTAGAGGATGTTAAAATAGTTGTTATTCACAAACTATTAGCATCAAAACGATTTTCAAGTTATTGAAATAATCAACATGACTTTCGTCACGAGTAAAGATGAACTTGGATAAAGCAAAATCTAACCAAAAAATATTTCTGAGAAATAGATAAGCGAGATAAACTTTACTCCGAAATAGCAAATGTATAATTGAAGTCTATATAGGAATCTGACTTTTGTCTCAAATAGGAGATAGAGTAGATAGACTTTTGAGTGATAGATAAGTTCAAGTCTCCACATACCTTTTGTCGATAAAGTTCCAAAAGTTCCCTTGAGTAGTTCTTCGTCTTCATTTGATGAACGTCGTGGAGTCTAAAGCTCAACTACACTTATTATCCCAATCCGAGACTTAGCTATAAGTAGATTAGAAATCAAGACTTATAGTTTTGGCAACTAAACTTGACAAACAAGCTTGAGATAGCAACGCTTGCGATTTCGACCTAACAATGCTCTAACAATAGATATAAGTATACTAGAAATGAAGTATATAGTTTTGATCAACTAAACTTGACAAACAAGCTTGAGATAGCAACGCTTGCGAGTTCGACCGAGCAGTGCTCTAACACCGTCTCTAACAGACCTGAAAGGGTTTGTTAATTTTATCTATTTTCATTTCAACTATTGTACATGATTATCATTTATTGATTTTGATTTTTAATCATTGTTGAGTTTTTCCCGAGGTCCGAATATTAATCTCATATTTATATCTATACTCGTTAATCGTAGTGAATTAACGAGGTCTAGATAAACCACATCTATATATAATCGTTATTCGTCGTGAATTAACGAGGTCTAGATAAATCCGTAGATTTTAATTAGGATATCTTCATGGAGATCAACTAATTTCTTCCCATTATGTCGGTTATCTTTTCAACTTTTGTGCCGCTTCGAAAATTTTATCTATTCTAACGCTTCCAATCAGTATTATTATCATCTCTAGAAATGCATGGTGTCTTGTAAATGGAGCTATTCATTGGTTAATTAGATCGGGATGGTAATGATCTAATGGTTTTTAATTTGTCAGATGAAAAGTTTGATGTCCTCCACCGGATACCTATTGGCGGATATTCTTAATAGTTCAATTATATTCTTGGATCATTTGGAGAGTGGTTGTGTGTTATTTGCTGGCGAACTTATAATCGTTTCGACATATGTACTTATAAGAATACATCTCCAGATAAGAGTATTGCTTTTACTCATAACAAGGACGGATCATGGAGCTGGTGTAAGGAGTTCAATTAGCATAACTCTAAAAAGTTACGTTTTCCATTATAGTCATAGACCATTAAGGGTGGTTTGGTTCTACTCCAATATTATTATCCTCGTTCCAGGGGCGGATCCATGATTTGTAAAAAGGGGTACAAAAAAAAATATACCCCGCAACGAAAACACTTTTCCAACGATTACATAAGGAGACATCAGACATCAGTTCATGCCTTTGTCGCAGTTCAAGTGCATCAATTATCAGATTCTCGTGGAAATATACTGATGTTGTATAAAAATGGGCTTTTAATAGGGGTGCGAATTTCACTTGTGCTTTTAATGGAACCATTTTTTTGGGACCAGCCTTTTTTTGGGGGGGGCCATTCTTTTTAAGATATTAGAAGTAAATTTAGGTCACCCCTTATCTAGATATTTATTATAATACCTAAATTACCCTGCGATTATTTTGGGTAATGATTAGTTAGTGTGATTAGTGAAATGATTTTGAATAAAGATTTGAGATTAAAAATCGATTTTCAAAAAAAATATAGTAATATTGAGAGAGTAAAGTTAGAGAAGATGAAGAAGAAAAACATGGAAAATAATTTATTTTTTTGAGTTCACTAAGCTAGACTATTGAAGTGATGATTCAATTGATGATACCTCATCCGAATCTTCATCACCTTCTTATCCTAGAGTATATGTCAATCTTCACAATGATCCGGATATGAATTATTTCTTAGATGGTGAATGTATTCTTCCCCAAATCCAATCTCAAGATGAAAATGATGGATTTTACCAACCACAACCGGAGAAAGACTATTTGGGTACCCAGGTATGCTCGGTTACAGGTACCCAAGATGAAAAAATGATGGATTTTACCAATTGAATTTGTTAAGTAGATTTGGTCTTGTTCGGTTACCTTGTGTGAAGAACATGTAACCGAACTCATCTGAAAGTGTAGTTCGGTTACTCTTTCTAAACACGCAGGTGTTTGGGGGTGAAAATGGTTTCTGCCGATTTTGGTAATTTCGGGCGTGTGGGTGAGAAACAAATTTAGACCCTAAACAATGAACTGCACGGGAGTACTTTAGATTCGAGAGATATATCTGTACAAATCCGTCCTAAACCAAGAAATGGACATTCCAGACTTGCTTCGGTCACAAAGAGGAGGAGAATGGGTTGGTTTTGGGGAGGGAAGCGAAGAAAGTGTTGAGACCAGGTTGATTCTAGAAGAGTAGTGGTTTCACGACTTGGGAAGCTAATCACTACAAGAAAATTGGGCTTTAGTGACTACTCTCATTCGAGTGGGTAAAAGGACGATTTTAGCGATCGGAGCTCTGTAGCAACCCAGTATGGCAACGGAATACGCTCTGTGACTAAAGCTTGCTTTGCTAAAGACGTGGACCAACCATCTTTCTGGAAGAGATATCTTTCAACTAAAATAGACGACGAAATTTTTGATCGCCTTGAAATTTCCAATAACTACATGGTCGTTGTTGGTAGAAGCATAAAGTATTTGTTCTTTCAAATACTTTACCCGCAAAATTGGTTGTTCTTTGAAGACAAATACATTATTGGTAGAGGTAGCCAGTTATATAACGTTGCCAACTGCTAGAGGTTTTAACTTACTGAATTTCAGTTGGTGAAGGTGTTTGATGTCGTTGGTTAAGGATTTTAACCACTCAATATTTTGAAGGTTATGGGTTTTATCCACCGAAGTTTAGTTGGTAGAGTAGTTTAGCCACAAAATAGTTGGCTGGTTAAGGCGTTGGGTGTGACATCGGTAAAGAATTCAACCAACATTAGGTCCGGTGACGTTAACTTGGTGAAGGCCCTCTGCCAATGACTTTGAGAGTGCAATGCAAAAACAAATATGGATTTTATTCTGAAAATAATACGACAAAGTCAACTACAAAATCCATCCACCTCTTATGGTTAGTTAACCAATAAGACAACAAAAAACTTGAAACATATTTGTGTGCTAACATCCATAATCATTGTACATTAAAAATAAAAACTGACCAAAATACTAACATCAAGGACACACTGGACATAGGTTGTTATTGACGGATTGGTAGCAGCTGAAAGTCAAGATCTGGGTTTGTACTCAATAAGCTCAGACTATTCATAGTCCATCTGTTCCTTCGGTATGTATGCGTTTTGCAGGGTCTAGGAAGGGAGGAGAAGGCATTCAAACCTAGTCCAACTCGAGCTTGACTCACAAGCTGCATGAGTCCACACAAATGCTTAAGTGTGGCTGAGATCTCCAAATAAACAAATGAAGCTTTTTGCACGCATCCTGTAGTGTAGCTAAAAGGCTTTGTCCTTCTGCAACTACCTTCACCATTAAGTTTGTTCCACTTCAGCATCCCATTCATGTTGGAAAAGATTCTGATGATACACTTGCACCCGCCTAGTTCGTAATAACAAAATTTGAGACCACAAGTACAAAATGCATATCAACTTTAAGAAGAAAAAAAAAACTCCTAGTCAAGAGCAATACATTTCTCTGTTACCTGCTCATGAGCATTTTTCCATACAACTCAGTGTGGAAGGGGATTCTCCAGCTGCTAATGTTGTAGCCTTCGGTGGTTCGACAAGCTAACAGTAAGGCACTGGAAGAGAAATATATAATTTTGAACATTCCATAATGTCATCTAAGTTCTAACCATAATAACGAAGTGATAAAGTTGTCATAATTTACTTTTGTCCAATGCAATATTAAATGATACGCGTTCCCTAGGGACATAATCCTATGTTGACCAATTTTCGTGATGAGATGTTGCAATTATACGCATATTTGAAACTGAGGGTTCACATAATATTCTATAAAAGACAACTGATGAAAGTTTCTCTTATGAAAGGAAAAAAACCTAACCTCCTCCTTTTCCAGAATCTCTGTTATTGAACAGTAAACGGTGTATTAACATTTCTTTATTTATGTAATGTAGAAATAATTAACAAAAATTATAACACGAACTTCCATAAAAAAGCAGCTAAGACAACCTTGACACTAGTGGAAAATGCAAAAAAAAGTCTGCCAGGAAAAGCCTTATATCCTCTAAACACGATTGCTTTTGGGATCCCCAGACACCAAACAACTTTCTCAGACAGCAAAAATTTAAGAAGATAAAGGCGAAAACCATAAAACTAGACACATAAGATTGATTTAGAATAGGTAAATAGGCAAAACTAGAAGAAATTTTTATGTGTGTGAAAGAATAATTGGTGAGGTAAAAGCTGGTGATAATAGTACAACAATGGTAGTGCAATAAAAAAATTCAAGTAGCTGCTGCAAGCAATGATCAGAGAATAATGCAGGTATAATCAGCTAATGGTGGTGCTTGTTAACTTGTAAAGAAGATATATACGAACAGCGATCAGGATCCTTGGTTTAAGCTTGTTTACGATAATATGAAGAGGTGACCATGTGTTGGCTAGATCTCCATGTACATAAAGAAATAAAAGAAGCAAAATGCGATTATTGATTATTACGATCCCTATCCCAATAATCGTTGTCGGCTACGATTGTTGAAAATTAGTGGAGCTTGATTCACAGAGATACGGTAAACACATATGGATCTTAATAAGCATTCACATTTAGGCACGATCGTTTGGGAGATTCTAAAACAAGATGCCAATGCAACCTAGTCTCATCAGCCCAATAAACAATTTTCTAGCTTCTCATAAACCTTCCGAAGTTGACGAACCTATCTACGCATCCATATATGATCCATTTTTGATTCTCGGATCGAACCCAATCATAGCAAAACAAGACTACATACAAAAACAATTACCTTGAATAGTAAATTGGAAATTTTCCACTGAATTTCTAGAGGAAACCAAATAATACAAAAGATAAAGCATACGATAAACCTACCATTCTACCACGAAGCACACTAACTCTTTTGTTGCAAGTTATTTAGGTGTCTCGTGTTTATTCAGGGTTTCCTGGATAGATTCATGGACCTTTAAAAAACCAAAAAATACGACATCAGATACTATCTGAAGCCTATAAGGACACTTCAGTCAAACACATTGCAAAAAAGACGAAGCACAGTCTACCTATTTTAATTCCATAACACAAAATCTTACAAGTATCCATTAATGCAGTTACTTACATATTTTATATTGGAAGGACAGAACTGGTGCGTATTCGGGTAAGCAAAGATAGGAAATCTTATAGAAATGATTATAATCTTAGGAGAACCAATTCTTGAATCATGCTTTGAAATTTCAAGATCATTCAACATATAAACTCCCGACATAATCCATCTCTTAAAACCCGTTGAAGACCCATTACTTCTTTGCCAACTACGGGTCTCGAACGTTAATCTATATTCATTCCCTTACATTCTAATTCTTTGCTTTAATAACAAGGACTTAATAAGTATTCTTAAGGAGTTCAAATTAACATAACCAGTGGGAGAAAATCAGAAGTAGTACTAATCAACCCCACAATGGATATCGCACCACCAACGTTGTATGCACTAATGCATTTCAATTTGTGCAAGGAAAATTGGCATATAGCTTCCCTTTTAAGAAAGAAAACAAATATGGCTACTGGAATTCAATTCGGCAAAGGATTTTCATTAACATATTGTGGTCGGGAAGAAAAACAGTATGCTATGGAAAATGTATGAGAATGAAGCCTTACACACAATGTGATATCCAAATGATGGTGCGTAGTCTAAAGACACTCCTAAAAAACATGTGACCAACCTTATTCTACAAAAAATATCTTTTAGCTACGTGTATTAACTATTCCTCACACATTATGTTATTTTCTGGTCAAAGGAAACAATCTAAATTGCTTGCAAATGCAAAGAATTGAACTGCATAATCACATGGGAAACATGGTTTTTACTTGGACCACAAAATGTATATTAAACCATTCAAGAGGAAACTACACTTACACAACATGATAGCAACAACTATTTTGCTAAGACAATAGTCAAATATGCCCTTTTACCCCTTTTCTCTTCTTTCAGGATTTCTATCGAGCACCTCGCGAGCATAAAACTTGTGGTGGTAAACCAGGGCGGCAATGACTGAAAATCAAAAACCATGATAGTACTATTAAACAAAAAACCAAAAACCCAAGTAGAAAAAATCTTTCCAAGAGGCTAAAGTGAGGCAAGCAATTCCAATCAATTGAAGCTTCATTTATCAAATAATAGTTACAACTTACAAGGTGTGCATTTTTTCTTCGATTCTTATGGCTAAAGTGAGGCAAGCAATTCCAAGCAATTGAAGCTTCCTTTTTATGTTCAAAAGAAGCCTTGGCTTAAAAATCTTTCCAAGAGGCTTACACTTAAGAACACCTGTCTCTAAATTGAGCTTTCTCGGAATCGATTCTGCATATTTTTTCATTAATTCATTCATTAATGTACTTAAAGTAAGGAGATTAGCAAATAATTACTAATTACAAAGTACACTTACATCTATTATCCAGTTAACTATTGATTGCCTCTGTTGAAGAACAAGATCGCCATATGATGTTGTTGAGTAATAATCTTCCAAGTAATCTTTAAGAATTGCATGATTTCTTTCTCTACTCCTGAAGTTGTTATAACTCTCTTCACAATTTTCATCTTCAAATCTCAAAAACTGAAGATCAAATCAAAAAGTAAAGAAAACTCAGGTTAGATAAGTACAAGCATAGACTATGTATTATCATAATCGAAGTAAAAATTCGAAAACTAAATTATGCAATCATCGTGAGTTTATCGGAATAGTCTTGGTTGATCTGTGAAGACCCTTTGTTATGTGCAGATACTATAGAGTTTAATCACGGAGAACTACTTTTGAGTATTGAATGAGGAACGAGAAATAAGCGAGCTTGCATATGAATCTCCTTCGAGAAAAATCGGTTTGAGATTTAGAATCGATAAAAGATGACGGAATTCAATTTACCAATTATTCAGTTCAAAGGCCTCAAACTCATATACAAAGAAAATACAAAAATATGAGCATGCCTGACAATGTGTGCATGTTATCTTCATGGTTGAAACAAACTGATTCTCATACGGTTTTCATTTTACCAATTATTCAATTTAAAGGCCTGGAACTCATATGCAGGAAAGTAAAGAAATATGAACATGTTTTTGACAATATATATGTGAAGGATACACTCACATTGAGAAAACTATATAAACTGGACACTTTGATCTCTTCTTCTCATTCAGACCTGTAGCCTTCTAATTTGGAGCATGTGATAAGTTTTTGAGTCATGATTGCTCCTTTTTGAATTTGTCTGATTTCTCATAAGCATTTCCAAGTGTGAGCGCCTCTTTCGATTCCCTTCGTTCGTGATATTTATGTTAGGAAAATATGACATTAGCGTGAGTTTTGCATAGAAAATCGAGTCTATGCCCACCTAAGGAGACCTACATATAGATAGAGAACTAGGAAACGAGACCTCGTAAAGTGATCATTGAATCTTGATCCAACAAAAGCATCACCATCACCAGAGAACACCAATGATCCATTGATTCATTATAGAACAATGTTAGAAAGATCACAGAAGTTAAAGCAAAGGTATGAAACCTTAGTGAAGTATACGCAAATCTTGTCTCCATCACGATTGACGAATTTGTAGTTCGGAGACATTATTTAGATCGACCAAAAACATAAAAACCAAAAATTAGTGAATCAAATCTAAACATACAAGATGGCGACGACATAAAATCCCGAAATTGAAAATAAAAAGGGTTTTCTATAAATCAAATACAAAAAAAAATACTAAAACATAAAATCAATTACCTTTCTAAAACTTAAACTCGAGAGGTGAAATAACTCGGGGAGATGAAGGTTGTCCATGGGTTTATTCAAGTGACAAAGGGATTGATCCGATTTTGTCTTATAAATCGATTCAAAATCCCAAAAAAAAAATCTAATCAATTCACAAATTTTCAGTCTACTTCAAACCTAACCACAAAAACAATGACGAAAATCGGACCATATCTACTCATAAACGCATCAAAATCAATAAATAAAGCTCATCAATAAAGCGATTATTACCATAGATTGAACTTTGACTCTGTAATCACGAAATTTCAAAAAACGTTTCCATCTTAACTTCCTTAAAAATCAGCTAGATGATAAAGGAAGAAAGCGATCTCTTGCTAAATTTTTGTATACTGAGAGAAGGGGATTAGGGTGGTAAGTGATGAACGAAGGTTGAGCCGTTTTGTGTATTGGGGTTTTTTTCTGAGGGAGGCGGAGGTTTTGAGAGGTTAGAGACGAAGATATGAGAGGAAAGTGCAACAAAGTGTGAGAATTTTCTTTTGATGTTTCATATACCAATCTTTGAACGGTGGAGGTTTGATTAGGGATGGTCATACGGATTAGGGATATCATTGGATGGTAGAGATTTGATTTAAGAATGTCATACGGATAGTGTGTTTTTCTTTGTGCTTTTGTACTTTCTCTATGTGCTTTCGGTTTAAATTTTGACTAGTCACATAGGTCATGAAGTAATTTCGACTATTCATACGGGTCATGAAGTAGCTTTAGTTCACTTTGGTAGACTCGGGTTATAAGATTACTAGAGATGGACCACGAAACTCCGGATGGGTTCTGACTTCAAACTTCAAATGTGGTATAACGACATACAAACTATGAACCAAGAAGCCCCGGGAGGGTTCTTCAAACTTCAAATTCGGTATAACGACAAACAAACTATGAACCATGAAGCTCTAGGTGGGTTCTTTCTTCAAACTTAGCAGGATAGATCATCGAAATCGATTAATATGAAGCTCGGTGATGATTAGAACTTCAAAAAGGTTGTAAAACTCCCGTTGTATATGTATATTTTTCCTGTAGTGATACGAAAATAAGTGGTATCCTCATAATTAATCTCTACTTAGGAATCCTAAACCTTATGAACACTCCAAAGTGAGTGGAAGAGGTCATTAATTCGTGTGATTTCTCTTCCCTACAAGCATCATATTTGATCAACTTTTAAATGTAGGGAAGCGAATATCCCTTGTATAAAGGGATATGGGAGACCATAGTACTTGGAATTTCTATACATTTAGGGATTGGGAAGGGAAATTGTGCACCATACTTCTTGGCCTTAGGAGGTGGATTCAAAGCCTAAGTTTCTCTATATGTATTGTTTTGATTTAGTTTTTGGTATAATAATCCATCATTTGATCATTCGACTACATGTTCATTCAAATTAGTATTAGTAGAACCTAGAAATTTAGTTTTACCAATCCAGACAAGTACTCCTTGTGGGATCGACTCGTATTGGCCGTTAGCTACATAGTAGACAATGTTCATTATATTAAAAGGAAAAACAAAATTATCTTGAATGTATTCCATTTATCTAAATCACATGCTTCAAAAAAAACCAAAATCATATTTATTAAGTCGATCCTTATATATGCGATGATATATCGCCATGCATAAGTTTTGGACTCAGTCACAAATGACTAGTCAATATACATATTTCCAAAAAGAATCCACTTATATTAATGGATCATGCATTTATATCACTTAGATGCTCAGCAATAAACTCTCGCAAATGCCAATTTTGTTTACAAAAGAAGAAACTTTTTGAATGTTAATGTCTTTGCGTAGTTGCCATATTATGGTTTTTAAAGCTACTAATCACACCAATAAGGCGGTGGGTTGGTACAAGTGTTCAAATGATTAACTTGGAGGCTCCACATAGTGGCTTGACCTATTGACCTTCTACTGTACTTTAACGTTGCAACATACTCGTGGATGAAAGCTACTTGCGATGCCAATAATTTGATGGTCGGTTTAGGTGTCTATTCTGATTATTACGTAATTGAGATGAGTGACAAAAGATATATACCTTCTAGGGTACGTTTGGTTGCCAAAACATGGTGGTTGGAGGCTATTAACAACAAGTATGATGTTTAGGTTGTTAAGTCATTGTTGCTAAATAGTTCTACCCATTTTCGTTGCTAGAAAACCGGTGGATAGAGGTTTATACGACCCGTAGTTTGTTTTAGTTAATGTAAAGTTGTTGCTAGAGAGTTCCATCAATCGTAGTTGGTAAGAAAATAGTTGTTAAAGCCAATTTTTCTTGTAGTGTAACAGATGGGAGAGCTTAGCCAAACATTTTTCTGAGTGTTGTCTGATCCTTGACCGAACTTGTTCTTCTTTGTGGAAATACGTAAGACCTATTTATACAAGTCGGAGTGAAACGTACTCTGGTCTCATTAAGGAGTGGAATAATGGGTGAGTAAATGGGAGGAGGTGGTAACCGTTAATGCATGGAATTGATGTTCCATAAAGAAAAGCGTTTCACCATTACTTACCTATTTAATTAACCGCTTCATCCTTATTACACTTTCTTATTACAGTAGTAGTGTACGCCGCATGTAAACCGCCAAACCAAAACCCAAAGAAGATCCCCACTTTGTGGTTTGATGTCTCGAACGTTTTCGTGAAAACATGTAACATGGTTGTTGCCCTGGCAAGTCGAGATTGGGAGACTTGCTAGGCTGGAGACCTTCGACGGTCTAGATTTTGTATCTTAAGCGGGAAGGTAGCCATTGATCGTTGCACGCTTCCGTTTTTGATATTTGTGTAGGGAAGGCTGAGCATGATGGCACGACAAAGTTAGCGGAGCCATTGGCATGGCATGGCCAAACTAGACTTTGGGTCAAAGGTTACCATGCGTTGTCCGGTAACCTTGGACGACTAAGATTTGCTCGAAATTGAAGGGCGACCATTGATTATCGCACGCCTTCATTTTAGTAGCCGGGATAGGGAAGGATAGCATGGTGGCACGACTAGGTTGGCATGCCATTGGCATGGAATGCCTTGGTGCGGTTTTGCGTGACCAAACTAGGGTTTTGGGTCAAAGCTTACCATGCGTTGTCTAGTAACCCTGGGACGGCTAGGATTTGCTCCGATAGTTTATGGCCGCACGCTTCGTTTTAGAAACCCTAATTAGCGCCCTTTTACTAGAATCGCTCGAATTCTCGTGACGGACTCGGATTTTGACGGTCCGTCCCTCATATCGACCGGAAAAGAATTTCTTATCGCCCCTCGAGGGGATATTTAGGTTTTGAACTCATCCGGGAGGTGAAAACAGCCCGACAGTAAAACTAAGGATGAATTCAGGAGGGATGTTGCGGGCCCGTGGAGGCATAGTTTAGGCGCGACCAAAATTAGGGTTTTACATTGGGCCAAACGTTACCATGCGTTGGCTGGCGACCTTGGACGGCTAAGATTTGCATATAAGGTGGAAGTGTGGCTGTGGATTGTTGAACGCCTTCGTTTTAGTGGCGCATTAGGAAGGCCAGCATGGTGGCGCGGCTAGGTTGGCATGCCATTGGCATGGAATGCCTTGGCGCGGTTTGGGCGCGACCAAACTAGGGTTTCTGTCCAAAGGTTCTGTAGGATCAGAATATCGCAACACTGACGCCCTTGCGAAATTTATAAACAACACATTGCGAAGACATCGCAGACGAGTAATATAAATGACGCAACGGATGACGACAGCCAGAACACGAGAAAGACGTAAAGACCCAGTGAGATTTAGTAGTGTTGCGAGGTTTTACATTTGTACACTTGCGAGAATGTCGCAAGTCAGATCCGAAAATAAGGGATAACTTAGCTGTCATCCATTATGTAATGTCCTATATAAAGAGCCGATTAGGCTTATGAAAAAGGGGGGATCTTTGGAGAGAGTGGGGATAAATTTTAGAGGAGAGAGAAAGTATAGAGTAGCAATAACATTCTTTATTTCACTTCCTTCTTGTAAAATTTCTAACTCAATTAATAAAGAGATTGGTTATTGATCTTAAACATGTGTTAGATATTATGAATTCTTGTAAGGTGTGTATTATATGATTTCCTGCAATTACAGTTACCATGCGTTGTCTGGTAACTTTGGATGGCTAGGATTTGATCCTGGGATTGAAATGCGACCGTTGATTGTCGCACGCCTTCGTTTTAGTAGCCGCAAAGGGAAGGCCAGCATGGTGGCGCGGCTAGGTTGGCATGCCATTGGCATGGCATGTTTAGGTGCGGTTTGGGCGTGGCCAAACTAGGGTTTTGGGCTAAAGGTGACCACGCGTTGTCTGGTAACCTTGGATGGCTAGGATTCGATCCTGGGATTGAAGGGTGACTGTTGATTGTCACACGCCTTCGTTTTAGTAGCCGCATAGGGAAGGCCAGCATGGTGGCGCGGCTAGGTTGGCATGCCTTAGCGCGGTTTGGGCGTGGCCAAACTAGGGTTTCGGGCCAAAGGTTACCACGTGTTGTCTGGTAACCTTGCATGTCTAGGATTTGATCATGGGATTGAAGGGGGACCGTTGATTGTCGCACGCCTTCATTGTAGTAGCCGCATAGGGAAGGCCAGCATGGTGGCGTGGCTAGGTTGGCATGCCATGCCTGGGCGCGGTTTGGGCGTGGCAAAACTAGGGTTTCGGGCCAAAGGTTACCACGCGTTTTCAGGTAACCTTGGATGGCTAGGATTCGATCCTAGGATTGAAGGGCGACCGTTGATTGTCACACGCCTTAGTTTTAGTAGCCGCATAGGGAAGGCCATCATGGTGGCGCGGCTTAGGTTGGCATGCCATTGGCATGGCATGCCTTGGCGCGGTTTGGGCGTGGCCAAACTAGGTTTCATGCCAAAGGTTACCATGCGTTGTCTAGCAAGTGGATGGCTAGGATTCGATCACGGGATTGAAGGGCGGCAGATTGATTGTCGCACGCCTTCGTTTTAGTAGCCGCATAGGAAGGCCAGCATGATGGCGCGGCTAGGTTGGCATGCCTTGGCGCGGTTTGGGCGTGGCCAAACTAGGGTTTTGGGCCAAAGGTTACCACGCGTTGTCCTGTAACCTTGGATGGCTAGGATTTGATACTGGGGATTGAAGGGAACCGTTGATTGTCGCACGCCTTCGTTTTAGTAGCCGCATAGGGAAGGCCAGCATGGTGGTGCGGCTAGGTTGGCATGCCTTGGCGCGGTTTGGGCGTGGCCAAGCTAGGTTTTTGGACCAAAGGTAACCACGTGTTGTCCGGTAACCTTGGATGGCTAGGATTTGATCCACGAGATTGAAAGGGGACCGTTGATTGTCGCACGCCTTCGTTTTAGTAGCCGCGTAGTGAAGGTTAGCATGGTGGCGCGGGTTGGCATGCCATTGGCATGGCTTGCCTTGGCGCGGTTTGGGTATAGCCAAACTAGGTTTTTGGGCCAAATATTACCACGTGTTGTCAGTAACCTTGGATGGCTAGGATTCGATCCAGGATTGAAGGGCGACCGTTGATAAATCGCACACCTTCGTTTTAGTAGTCGCATAGGGAAGGCCGATATGGTGGTTCTTCTAGGTTGCCATGCCATTGACATGGCATGCCTTGGGCGTGGTTTGGCATGCCGTTTGGCACATGGTGCGGCTAGCATGGCTAGGAGCCAAGGAAAGGTGCGGCTTGGCTTGGCATATGAGGCCAATGGCTTGGCATGCCGTTTGGCATATGGTGCGGTGGTGTGGCTGGCATAGCTGGCATGCCTTGGCGCGGAGACGTGGCTGGAACGGTTTGCCACTGGCACAGTGGTGTTACCGGCATGGCTGGCATGCCTTGGCGTCGTAGCATGATAATTTTAGGGTTTTGTATAGAAGATGACAACCAATGCTAGGGGATCCGTCGTGGAACATGACGCATAGAAATAAAAAAAAAATACCTTGGTAATTCTTACGTAAGCATCTTTGATTGATTCGATAAATGTGCTAATGATTATAATGACGTCATGCACCACCATCAATATTAAGTCCCATGCTTAGCTCGGAATGGGAGCATCGTTGCGAGGTGTTAGCATAAGATGGTGTCAGGCTAGGACAAGGAATCAAAACAAGTCGTGATAAGATGGTTAGGAAGATCCGACTAACCTTTTCGAGAGGTATATAGGGTTTGTGCTTCCCGTGTTGGCGGCCTTGCATAAATTGTGCTGGGGACGCAGACTGTGGAGTGGCGAAAACAAAAATTACCGGCTTGGTCTGGCCATACGTCACTTCGACCGGGTTAGGGAACATAATGATGCTGGTCTGGCGAATTTGTTGGTGTTGGGGCGGATAACTTGGAGAGGCAAAGCATGCGCGGGACGGCTTTGGCATGTGGGGCCAAGGCATGGCGCCGACTTGGAGAGGAAAAGCGTGCGGCGGCTTTGGCATGTGGGGACACGGCATGGCGCAAACTTGGAGAGGCAAAGCGTGCGGACGGCTTGGCATGTGGGGCCCAAGGCAATGGCGTGGACAGTTTTGGTACGGTAATTGGCCTTTGCGGTACTGGTTTCCTCTTTTCCTTACTTGGCTCAAAATAGGAAATCCTTTCCTTGTTCAAACTCCCAATTATCACGCGTATAAAAGGAGGGCCGACCTCTCCTTTTATTTCACACCTAGTTATTTATTTCGGCCGTGTGGTAACAGTGAAGCAAAGCGGACAAGCGGATCCCTAGTATGTCTTCCAACACTTCATCTTTGCCTTGTTTTTTCTCTTTTTTTTTTTGTGTAGATGCAAACCCTAGCTGTAGGCGTATTCTTTCATGAACTTGTAGAAAAATTGTTATTCTGAGTTGGAATGAATCCTAGCCGTAGGTATGCTTTGCACGAACTTGTAATAGAATTTAGGCGTGAATTCTGTAGTGATGTTGGCCGCCTCAGTTATTGTGCGAAGTAGGTGTGCACGAGCATCGTCATTCTCTTCCCGTGAAAAACTAGCCTTTAGGGTTTCCTTATTTTCCTGGTGTGGCCGTGTGCATGGTTACCTTGGTGGGGCGCGCCTATTTGGATGGGCGCAAATTTCCTGCTGCGTGAAGTGGTGATGCAGAGTCTGTTAGTCCCCATTCCTTCGCATATGTGCAAAAATGACTTTGACACCAATTGGCTTGTGTCCGGGATGGATCTCCTGTGTCTGATGAAATAATTTCTGTGCACTTTTCGTAATAATATATCTTTCGTATTGTTCCATTGCAGTTATCTCGGAGGTGAAAACAGCGTAAGAGAATTTTAGTTAGGATGTCAACATTTTCTGCCATACCGAAGGATATTGGAAATTCCAAGCCGAGCATAAATGATGAGGTCTTCACAACATCCGCCATAATTAGGAAAAATCATCCCAAGTATGTGCCAGTTCTTCTGAATAGTCCGGAAAGCGAAGGAAAGGCCCGGTCGGTTCAGCCAGGGGATGTGATAAGGTTTTTTCTTCAGAGGAAATAGTACCATGCTTCTCCCGTTAACTTTAAGATCAGTGAAAGCCCGTTATGTCCCTTCGAGAAATGGATGCACTTCTTAATGAGCCATGAATGCGTAAAGGGCGAGTTTGGCAAGGCGAATTATTGATCTTTATCGCGGCGGCATGATTCTTGATTAGGAAAGATATTCCAGGCTTGGTTGCTTTTGTTTCAAGATGGTGTCCCAGACACTCACACGGCCATATGCAGGTAGGGTGAAATGACTATTTCCTTGGAAAGCGTGGCTGTCTTGCTAAACCTTCCCGTATTAGGTAGTCTCGATATCAAGTTGTCTGCAGATGAAGAGGAAATGCGCGTCGTTCTGGTTGCGACATAAAAAAGATTCGTTCAGAAAGGTAACGAGGCGAGGTGCTTCTATGGTTGGTGGGTATCCCAGTGGTTTCCGGATGAGTTGGAGCCAGATCGGAAGAACAATCCTCTCCATGTTGCGGCGTTTTTGGTCCTTTGGTTATTGATAGACACATTTTGTGTCTAATTTCAATACTATTTATTGTTGGCACTTGATGTTGTATTAATTTTGGTATTTTTATGTGTTTGTAGGTATTTTTGGGCAATAAACATTTTTGGAAAAAATCGGCTCGAAAAGTTGTCTAAAGCACCCGGAGGACACGTGTTATTCGGACTCTCAATGTAGGATAAGGGGAACCTCAATTACTAAGGGGCACCCACAAGATATTCACACCCAAGCAGCTGGATAAGGGGCAACTTCATCACCTTCGTTTGAAAATAATATTTTGGCGGGAAAAAGGTTCTTTCAATGGCAGAATTTAGGGATGCGATTTTAGGCTTGTTGCAGTGAGACTAAAGGGCTGGAATTAACTGGTTTGTTCCTCTTGGCTAAACAGTAGTATAGGCTCTTGTCTCGAATAACTTTGGCTAGATTCTCGCATGGAAGAAAACAGGGGAGTACGTGTACAAAGTAAGACAATCACGGGATTCTATGAGTCAGTAGTGAGTTTTAAACATGTACTACGAGTTAAGCAACCATTTCGAGCGTGTAGAAGATAAATATGGAGATTTGACAATTAGAGAGTGTGAAAATCAAAATCGGGGAAGAAAATATTCCAAAATATTTTATTTAAACCCGTGTAATGGAGGATTATTGTGTGTTAATGAGCGATATTTCTTGGTCTTGATCGGTATAATTAGGTTCGGGGTCTCATTGAGGAGGAATGGAGAGTTTGGGATAGTTTAGAGCATCACAGAGGCGAAAAATCGACACCAGAAAAAAATTGTTTCTGCTGGTGTAGTGAAGAACACGAAGAACATCAACGCACAAAGAACCGTCGTTTCGCTACAGTGTCAACGACTCACAGTCGTGGGTCGTAATTCGGAAGACAGTCTTAAAACTACAGCGACAGCGACAGTTCACATTTATCGTTCTCTTTAACAGTGGTTGCAATTGCAACAATTATAAGCGTTGCAAACACCCGGTTTTAATAGTTTTCTCCATTTCATCATTTGTACACCTCCTTTGAGCAATAAAAATGATTTTTGAGCGTGTTTCCAACATGATGAGCTAGACCCCATTAATTGGGACGACGGAGGAAGACGAATTTCATACATGGGTAATTTTAGTTAATTCTTTTTATGACTTTTGCACTAATTAAAAATTGAATTATGATTTGATTAAATTAGTTATTATTTTATTAGATGGGTCATGCTTGCTTAAATGTTTGATGTCCCATGCTTACGATTTATAACTAATATTTTGAGAATTAACTTTGGCAAAAATAAGAGTCCATGTTTTTATTTGTTGAGCTATAATTGTTAAAAGAATCAATATTTGAACCTTTTGTTATGAGTTTGGCGGAATCCTGAATCCCAGTAACTCTCTCCATCTTGTGACATAAATTGTATATATTCTCTTTTTTTTATTATTTTTCTTTATTAAATCCTAGAATCGATTTCAACAAGTCCGAGTGAACGACAACCTTACTTACCACTATTCTAAATCTCATCAATTTTTGGCGCCGCCGACGTGGACTTGTGTATAGATTTGTTTTTAGGTTTTATTTTTATTTTTATTATTTTTGTTCTTTTTTACGCGTTTTGGTATTTCTGTTTGCTTTCAGATTTGGAGTGGAGCGAAAGAAAAAGAAAAGTGTTGAAAAGAAAAGCAAAGCCAAAATACGAAAGAAAAGAGAGATCTGAACGGAGTAAAGAAGAAAATTTTGTATATAGTGTAATTATTTTTTTTTTTAGAAACTGTAATTAGGTAATTATTTTTGTAATCTTTTATTTTTGGACTTTTTCTTTATTTTTGGACTTTTGGACATTTATTATTTTTAAAACCCTAAGGAAGGGTTAGTTTAAATAAAAACCGCACGAGGGAAGGACGAAAGCGATTCACGATCTTGTCTCGGCCCTCGGGTTCGCACACGACATAGGAGTCGTGGCCCGAGTCGACCTCAACGGTTCATCCCCGTCCGGAACGGGAGGTAAGAATTCTAAACACCCGCGAATCCCCTCGGCGGGTTTTCTTGGATGATTTTGTATGCATATATGTTGAGGACCTGAAATCGGATTTAATTTTCTAGTAAAGGGCAAGGCCTGGCCATATAAGATAAGGGTTCAGATTTCATCACCGTTCTCTTCTTGCCCGCCTTAGGAACACGTAACCTACGCGAACCTAAGCCTTAAAATATTGACTAGAACGAGACCGATAGAGTAACGAGCTTAACAGGAAAGTCATTCGAAAAATATTGGTTACTCTTTAAGCATACTTCGAAGTTCATGATGGTTTTCGTGAGTTGAATGCGTGGATCGCGCCGCCTTGTAATGCGGTGAGGCCTTGGGTATCAAAGCTCCACGCAGCCTTCCCTCTCCTCTATTCAACTAACTTCAACTCGGATTGATTCCGGAGGGTGCAGCAAATTGTAACGAATTCCCTTTCGAAGGATTAGAAGCGGGTCTAGAAACAATCTAAGTGGAGCCATCATGCTTTTTGTTTGCTAGAAATTAGTAGGTTTTGTTGTGGTGAGTCACCTTGTTTGTGTTTGTGTAGAATTCCCTGCAGTTAGGATGTCAAACTCGGTATTATAATAGCCATCACAATGAATATGAATATCCAACTGAACAATATGGACATCACTCTTTTTATGACCGAGTGTGAATAGTGGTCAGGGACGCCAACCTTTTGAAGGTTATGGGTCATACCATGGTGAGCCCAATTACTATCCACACGTGCATCGGGCTTCTTACGAGCAAAACGATCCTCCAATTTCTTTAAGAGTCTCTCAAGAGTTTCTATGAGTCAACACAAAAGTTTCACTTATTTATGAAAGAGACTTATAATATTCCGCTTCCAGAAGAGTCCGTAGAGCAGTCAACTAAGATATCTCTAGAAGATTCCCTCAAGCAATTTACTGAGAGTACAAATAGGATTATGGAAAATATTGCTCAAGATAGTACTAAATTCCAATATAGTGTTCCTAATACCACCCTTGAAAATAAGGATAATTTTTATTCACATAATCAAGATGACGAGGTTAGAATTGGTAACACTACTTGTTTAGATGAGGTTAGATCATTTTCATATAATGATGATTATGATGAGGATAGTATTGATGAAGAATCTGAAATATGTAGGCATAGTGATCAGGAATTTGTTACTCCCAATGAGCTTTATAATGATAATGTTAATTCTAGTACAAATACAAATAATTTTAATAATTATTCACCTATTCAAAAGGACGAGGGCTTGACTAGAAATATCCCTGTTTTAGACGATATAGTATTTCCTTTTCACGAAGCCAATGAAGGTTTAGAAGAACGAGTTTATTTTGAGTCTAGCGATTCAGAAACAATAGTCTTAGACAAAGAAAATGAACTTGTAGAGATGAGTGAGGATGAACCTGACTTAGAAGAATTAATTGACCATTTTCAGGAATCAGATGACCTTGAAATTAGGGAAGTTGTGACTAGTCTTTCTAGAGACACTGAAAACTCTAAGTTTGGGGGTGATTATCATTCTCCATGTGCTTTAACTCTTAGAAAGGTCCCTAACTTGGGACTTGACATATGTGCCTCAACCATTTTAAAAGATTATCTTCATACACTTTTTCCCGAACCCGGTTGTGTCCATAAAAAGTTCAGGTTGTTAGAAACCCATCCTACGATTGATGTGGTTAACTTGAGGCTATGATACCAAAATTGACTTTGTTTTCCCACCAAAAAACTTTTCTTTCAATTGTGGGAACATATGAGTTACAAATGTGTCGATTATTAAGTTTTGAGACTAAACCTAATTACTTTAGGAGATTAGGGTCGACACATTTTTCTATGAAAGACCACCAAGTGGTCAACTGTGTGAGTCAAATCGATTGACTTAGAGGATCCCCGAGTTATTCGGAGTTAATGTTATGTGCTTCTAAGTTCTCATTCGAGTTTTTCCAGACTCTAGAACCTGAACATTCGGATCTAACTTATGAGGAAACGCAACCTATGAGAACTTTTTATCTAAACCCTTTTATAGAGCCTGAACCTGAGCCACAACTAGATGTAGTTGTCTTAAACAAAAAACTAGATAAGGGTATCTTCCTGGTCTGTTGCAGTCTCCTCTTCTTGTGGTCAGCACTTTTTGATCCAGATGACCCGCAGTTATTCCGACTGTTGCTATATGATTCTTCGAGGTGACTAATCCTTTCCAATGTCCTGGTCAAGACTTTAAACTTAGCACTTCTTGGGAGGTAACCCATGCTCTTGCAACACGGTAATATTTTTCCTTAACTCTTTTTGCTTCAAATGGTAACAATTTCTCCTTGTTCATGTTTTTAATTTCATCTTTAGAACATTGAGGACAATGTTAGATTTAAGTTTGGGGTATGGGAGAAACTTTTTAGTTGCAATAAATAAACTCCAGAGACTAGAAATTTATGCTTATTAAGGTTGGCACTAACTAATCTAAGTGAATGGAACATCTTGGTTGTAGGAGTTGAGGAACCAATCTGATTAGATGGAAACATCTAGAAGAGTCTATTCATAAAAGCACGAGCTCGGGTGTTAGAAAAGAAAACATGGTAGTTTCGCCATATCCTCGTGATGGAAACATCGAAAGAATCCGATCACTTCTTTTTCTTTTTCTTTTTGCCATTGCTAGGGTGAAATAGAGTGAGGCGAGATCAAAAAAAAAAAAAAAAATTGAGACCAGACCATTAGACCAATAGGAATAAATTCAATAAATTCGACCACTTGGTACCCTTGTATATGCCAGTGAGTTGACCTAGAGTTAGGATTATCGACCACTTTGGTTCCTTGTATATGCCGGTTGTGTTGATATTAGTCGAGCCTGGTATCTCATCCATTAGGATAGGTTCACCTTAGTCAACATCATCTACGTTTTCTCTACATCCATCTTCTTAATCTATCCATGTGATTGGTTGACTCAGGTTTATGATGTCTAGAAACTATCTCGAGTAGAGAGCTCTATCACTTTATATGAATTTTAGTATGCTTGAGTGCAAACTCGTGTACAACAATTGGAATTTCGCATCGGGGTACTTCCTCTGCGGTCAATAAGTATGCCAACCAAGGAGATTCTTTAGTGCCTTCCAAGGTTAACGTAGATAGCTAGGTGCAGGTAAGGTTTTGTGGGTACACCTACGGTAAACCCTCCGGAGACAACACTCGCCACTATGGCCACCTAGCGGTTTAACGACTTGATGCACGAGCTAAGTGTAGTCATTTTATTTTCTAAAATAAATTTGCTCGAGGACTAGCAAATAATAAGTTTGGGGGTATTTGATAGACACATTTTGTGTCTAATTTGATCTCAATACTATTTATTGTTGGCACTCGATTTTGTATTAATTTTGGTATTTTATGTGTTTGTAGGTATTTTTGTGCAATAAACATTTTGGAAAAATCTACTCGAAAAGTTGTCTAAAGCACCGGACGACACGTGTTATTCGGACTCTCAATGTAGGATAAGGGGCACCTCAATTACTAAGGGGCACCCACAAGATATTCACACCAAGCAAATGGATAAGGGGCAACTTCATCACCTTCGTTTGAAAATAATATTTTGGCGGGAAAAAGGTTCTTTCAATGGCAGAATTTAGGGATGCGATTTTAGGCTTGTTGCAGTGAGACTAAAGGGCTGGAATTAACTTGGTTTGTTCCTCTTGCACTACACCAAAACAGACGTTTTGTTACACAAATAAGTGTGACATCTTATTTATTGTCACACTTATTACTGTAATAAATATGGTGTTTTTTCTTTTGTTACAAATTAGTTGTCACACTAATAAGCGTGACTTTAATTAATTAAATCACACTAAAAAGTATGTCAAATCTCTTACATATATTAGTGTAACAAATTATGAAGTAATTAAGAAAAAAAATATTTATTTTTATTTTCCCCTCCCTGTTTTAGATTCCTGCACCTGCCCACCCGCATTGGGGAACAAGAATAGAAAAAGATTTTCAAAATCTCCATTCACATGCAAGTAGAAAGGAAACCATTATATTACATTATTGCACAAGTTACATTTAAAAGGTGCATATGCTACAAATTTACAAGTTGCCAAAATTTGAACAAATGAGAGTTAAGATTGGTTTGTTCAACAATCACACTGTATCAGTGCAGTTTACACCATTATTTCATAACAATAACCTGACTACCAGTATAATTAATGAACTAGCCCGCCAGTGAGTATGCATAGAAGAATGACTATATCCTTGCCTTGTTTTTTTTTCCGGCTCAGCAAAGCATATCAATTATCTAGAATACAAAACAAAGCTAGGCTAAGTTTGCCTGTCTGAGTGGTGGTCAGGATTTGTCGGTGGGAAAGATAAATCAAGGGTTGTGGTTCTCCTGACCACCCCCTACAACTCGCACACGTGGCATTAATTCCAATATTATGAATGAAAAATGAATACTCAAGTCAAAATATGGAATTTCAAAAATTATAACGGGGAGGTTCGAACTCATGACCTATTGTGTCATAAGAGTGGCCTCTAACCAGTGTTCCACCTTGGTTGGAATTGATAGAAAAGATAAATCAACAGTGGTGGTTTGTTCAACTTAAATACCATAATTTCTTTATTAATTAGTGTTTCACTAATTGCACATAATAAATAATCTATTCATTATAAAGTGTTTTATTAATTAGTGTTTCACTAATTGCTCATAATAAATGACTAATCATTTTTTAATTATAAATATTTTCTTAATTAATTATAATATTTATTTCTAAGATTGTACTAACCATGACCACACCGTTAAATAATAATCAATCAAAACTAATTCCTTATTAGTATATTATATGCATATAACACAATAACGATTAGATCAATCAACATAAAAAAAAGATCTATGGTCATGGTTTGTTCAACTTAAATATTAATTAGTGTAATTATTTTATTAATTGGTGTCTCATTAATTTCTCATGATAAATAATTTATTAATTTTAATACATATCTACATCAATAAATAATTTTGACAAAAATCAATAGATATTAGTGTTGGCGGTGGTTGTAGAAGAAGAAGTAGGTGGTGGAAGCGGTGGAAGGTGTTACTAAGTGGTGGAGGTGGTAATATTAGTTTTGGTGGAAGAAATAGTATATTTGGATGGTTTTCACGGTAGTGGTATTGGTTTTTTCTTTTTGCATCAAAAATAATTTTTTTTATTTTTTTACATAACGGGTAACATTGTGTTGTGAAAATTATAGTTGGTTGTTAAAAAAAATTTCTCTTATAAGTTTTGTTTATGCAAGTATTGATTTAACTTTGGTTCTTTTATATTTTTGTGTTAAGTTGATGACTTTTTAATTTTAATACATGTTTGGTTAACAAAATTTGATACGTATAGGGTGTTTTCTTTGTAATACTGATGTTAGTCTCTCATTTTACCCGTTAGCACTTTGTTTCGATCCCGTATTTGTAGACATTATTTGACTAATGTTGGGGTATTTGTTTAATCTCACGGCCGATTAAACCCCAATATGTGTTCTACACACTGAAGGCGATATAAGTTTGTGTTGGCTCTACCTTGAAACTAATAATTTTTCTTCAGAAGGTTAGTTAAGTTTATGTAGATACAAATATCAATATGATTATGCTCTTTATTTCCCCAAATTACTTGAGTAACACTAGATGTGAGAACGCCATTCATGCACAACTTAGCATAGTTGGCGTGAAATCTTTTTATCCACGAATTTCTTCAATTTTATGTTATCAATATGACTGAGAAAGAATCTTACACATGTTTTGATTTACTTTTGTAAGTTTGTTTTTTTAGTCACATGTGTATATCTCAGCCTTCCAATAGCCAAGGGTTCTTCATTTTTATAACTCTCACATTTGCAAAAAATAAATAAATAGTTTTTATCTATAGTAGGGAAAATATTATGGGTTTTTGCTTCACTCCTTAGAGCCTTAGTTATCAAAAATTTCGGAACCAATGTAGTCATAAAAATCATGGAGTTGGATTGCCAGTTTAGGTACAGGTGCTGTTAGATGAAATATTCTTTTTGAAATTTAAAATTATGGTGTGATGGAACAATAAATGGGGAAAATATCTATTTACTGTATTTTTTATTTTTTTTTTCATGTTGGCACAATATTATTACTCCGTACAGATAATAAATTGAAAACATGCTTAAGTAAAAAAAATAAAAAGATCAGGTAACCCATTATTTTTCTACCCAAAATCTATTCGAATACCAAAATAATTACTCACGAAAAAAATGAAGCAAGAGGAATGTGAACAATATCGTATTAAAGACAAAACATCCCGTGCCGTTACGGCACGGGTTAAGATCTAGTACATCCATATATGATCTAGGATATATGTGGTGCAGCAAGGGGCAAACGAAGGTCTTCCTGCACATAGCATACAAGTATAAGAACGTAAAACATGAATGAGTATAAACTGGAAACACATCGGGTAGAAACAGACGCTATAAAATAGTTCAAGTTCAGGAAATACAAAAGAAATGAGATAGCAGAAAAGCACTAACTCTTATAAATTCATCTTCTTCAGAATTAACAAACTCACTCAACAAATAACCAGAGGGTGAACAAGTTTTCTAACACTCGCATGCACCTCTGCTAACTCCCACCCACAACATCAATAGTGTCTGGCAAGCATCTGCATGGTACCAATAGTAACCAAAACAACAACATCAATGAAAATTTCAGTCAGTATCATTTATACAAAATAATTAGTCTGCACTAACAAGCGCCGTAATTGTGATGACCATTTTTTCAGAATTTTTGGTTGCCTGATACCTCGCATTTATCAATTAAGTAAAGCAATATAATTTACAAATGTGTTTGAGATCTCTATTACGGCATTCTCTTAGATTAGTGAGTAAGCAAGGAGCTTTAATTTAAATTGAATAATGACGAGAAAAAAAAAACAAAGAAACTGCTGCTTAATAGTTCACTTACATCTCTTCTTATTCTTCGCTCTTCAGGGAAATCTTTGCTATGACTTGAAATGCTTCTTCTACGTTGAGGCCTTCTTTAGATGAATAAGGAATGTTTCCTTTGGATGCACACCGTGCTCGTTCCTTTCTCTTTGACACCTGATGAAATCCAAGGAAGTTACACAATGTCGAAGGAGATGAATAAAAAAAAAACAATCAACACCAAGAATAAAAACACTCAACATAAACCTTGTTACCCAAAAAACAAAGGGAAAGTTGTCTGGGTCTGATGGTTAGAGGCTGACGAGTCGAAAAAATTTATTATACCGAATGAAAATTTTGTATAATATTATGTAATGTACAGACGCATTTTCCTAAGACAAAGGTGTTTGTAGCATAATAATAGTTATGTATGCAATCCAATTATACACCTCAAAGAGTTCGAGTGCTACCATAATAATAATTTTTTCCCTCAAGTTGTTTGAATTTTCAAAAGACTGCAACGTAACAAAGTGTTACAAGAACATAACATCCTGACCACAGTAAAAGGCAACGCCTAGATTTTGGAATCTTTCCTGTCCAGTTGCGTTCCATATCTGCCAAAAAAATTGAAAAACAGCCAAATATGATGAGTTCATGTTCATCAAACAGATGCATCTGGGAGCGATCAAGTCACCAAACGGTATTGTAGTTTAAGTTTTATGGGCTTCTGATATTCTTAGATAGATCAGTTATATTACAACAACAAATATTTTACTTAAACTTATATATCAAAGAAGTGTGGATGAGGAAGCATAGGCCTAACACTACACCCGTTAAATATAAAACCAAAGATACATTGTAGCATTTCGAACACAACAAAAACAGCAGACTTAAGAAGATCTTAAAGTATCTGAAAGGTGGGATACTCTCCATTTCAATGGTTGAGAGAAGATGCTTAACACGCTCAATTTTCATTTGGAACTTTCCCTACTCATTAATTTATCACCATACCGTATGACAGGATAGATAGTAGATTAATAAATTCACTAAAAATTACACTAATCAAATCTGAAGTCCGAATTAATACCATAGGTAAGTTAGTGCAATCTGAATAACGTCAAAAACCAAAGGGAGCAGAACTAAGTCAAATCACACCAAAGGTAACTCCAGGTGATTAAAGATAAACAGAAGCAACGTATCATGCAAGATAAATAGATACACCCATGCCCCTGCAGTTTTTTTGACTAAGAACACGCCAAAAAGGCTGTCAAGGAACGTGTTAGAAAAAAAAGAAAGAAAAAAAACAGAACAGAAGTAACGTATCATGCAAGTGGAAGTATATTACAATACTTTTCCAACGATTACATAAGGAGACATCAGACATCAGTTCATGCCTTTGTCGCAGTTCAAGTGCATCAATTATCAGATTCTCGTGGAAATATACTGATGTTGTATAAAAATGGGCTTTTAATAGGGGTGCGAATTTCACTTGTGCTTTTAATGGAACCATTTTTTGGGGACCAGCCTTTTTTTGGGGGGGGCCATTCTTTTATTTTGGGTAAGATATTAGAAGTAAATTTAGGTCACCCCTTATCTAGATATTTATTATAATACCTAAATTACCCTCTGATTATTTTTGGGTAATGATTAGTTAGTGTGATTAGTGAAATGATTTTGAATAAAGATTTGAGATTAAAAAATCAGATTTTCAAAAAAGAAGTAGTAATATTGAGAGAGTAAAGTTAGAGAAGATGAAGAAGAAAAACATGGAAAATAATTTATTTTTTTGAGTTCACTAAGCTAGACTATTGAAGTGATGATTCAATTGATGATACCTCATCCGAATCTTCATCACCTTCTTATCCTAGAGTATATGTCAATCTTCACAATGATCCGGATATGAATTATTTCTTAGATGGTGAATGTATTCTTCCCCAAATCCAATCTCAAGATGAAAATGATGGATTTTACCAACCACAACCGGAGAAAGACTATTTGGGTACCCAGGTATGCTCGGTTACCTGGGTACCCAAGATGAAAATGATGGATTTTACCAATTGAATTTGTTAAGTAGATTTGGTCTTGTTCGGTTACCTTGTGTGAAGAACATGTAACCGAACTCATCTGAAAGTGTAGTTCGGTTACTCTTTCTAAACACGCAGGTGTTTGGGGGTGAAAATGGTTTCGCTAGATTTTGGTAATTTCGGGCGTGTGGGTGAGAAACAAATTTAGACCCTAAACAATGAACTGCACGGGAGTACTTTAGATTCGAGAGATATATCTGTACAAATCCGTCCTAAACCAAGAAATGGACATTCCAGACTTGCTTCGGTCACAAAGAGGAGGAGAATGGGTTGGTTTTGGGGAGGGAAGCGAAGAAAGTGTTGAGACCAGGTTGATTCTAGAAGAGTAGTGGTTTCACGACTTGGGAAGCTAATCACTACAAGAAAATTGGGCTTTAGTGACTACTATCATTCAGTGGGTAGAAGGACGATTTTAGCGACTGGAGCTCTGTAGCAACCGGTATGGCAACAGAGATACGCTCTGTGACTAAAGCTTGCTTTGCTAAAGACGTGGACCAACCATGTCTTTGGAAGAGATATCTTTCAACTAAAATAGACGACGAAATTTTTGATCGTCAAATTTCCAATAACTACCGGGGTCGTTGGTAGAAGCATAAAGTATTTGTTCTTTGAAATACTTTACCCGCAAAATTGGTTGTTGCTGAAGACAAATACATCATTGGTAGAGGTAACCAGTTATATAACGTTGCCAACTGCTAAAGGTTTTAACTTACTGAATTTCAGTTGGTGAAGGTGTTTGATGTCGTTGGTTAAGGATTTTAACCACTCAATATTTTGAAGGTTATGGGTTTTATCCACCGAAGTTTAGTTGGTAGAGTAGTTTAGCCACAAAATAGTTGGTTTGGTTAAGGCGTTGGGTGTGACATCGGTAAAGAATTCAACCAACATTAGGTCCGGTTGTTGACGTTAACTTGGTGAAGGCCCTCTGCCAATGACTTTGAGAGTGCAATGCAAAAACAAATATGGATTTTATTCTGAAAATAATACGACAAAGTCAACTACAAAATCCATCCACCTCTTATGGTTAGTTAACCAATAAGACAACAAAAAACTTGAAACATATTTGTGTGCTAACATCCATAATCATTGTACATTAAAAATAAAAACTGACCAAAATACTAACATCAAGGACACACTTTGGACATAGGTTGTTATTGACGGATTGCTAGCGGTGAAAGTCAAGATCGGGGTTTGTACTCAATAAGCTCGGACTATTCATAGTCCATCTGTTCCTTCGGTATGTATGCGTTTTGCGGGGTCTAGGAAGGGAGGAGAAGGCATTCAAACCTAGTCCAACTCGTGAAACAGCTCACAAGTCGCATGAGTCCACACAAATGCTTAAGTGTACGAGATCTCCAAATAAACAAATGAAGCTTTTTGCACGCATCCTGCAGTGTAGCTAAAAGGCTTTGTCATTCTGCAACTACCTTCACCATTAAGTTTGTTCCACTTCAGCAGCCCATTCATGTTGGAAAAGATTCTGATGATACACTTGCACCCGCCTAGTTCGTAATAACAAAATTTGAGACCACAAGTACAAAATGCATATCAACTTTAAGAAGAAAAAAAAACTCCCGGTCAAGAGCAATACATTTCTGTTACACCGCTCATGAGCATTTTTCCATACAACTCTTCCAGTGGAAGGGGATTCTCCATTTGCTAATGTTGTAGCCTTCTCCGTTTGTCGGTGGTTCGACAAGCTAACAAAGAAGGCCTTTGGAAGAGAAATATATAATTTTGAACATTCCATAATGTCATCTAAGTTCTAACCATAATAACGAAGTGATAAAGTTGTCATAATTTACTTTTGTCCAATGCAATATTAAATGATACGCGTTCCCTAGGGACATAATCCTATGTTGACCAATTTCCGTGATGAGATGTTGCAATTATACGCATATTTGAAACTGAGGGTTCACAGAATATTCTATAAAAGACAACTGATGAAAGTTTCTCTTATGAAAGGAAAAAAACCTAACCTCCTCCTTTTCCAGAATCACGTTATTGAACAAGAAACGGTGTATTAACATTTCTTTATTTATGTAATGTAGAAATAATTAACAAAAATTATAACACGAACTTCCATAAAAAGCGGCTAAGACAACCTTGACACTAGTGGAAAATGCAAAAAAAGTCTGCCAGGAAAAGCCTTATATCCTCTAAACACGATTGCTTTTGGGATCCCTGGACACCAAACAACTTTCTCGAGACAAACAAAAATTTAAGAAGATAAAGGCGAAAACCATAAAACTAGACACATAAGATTGATTCAGAATAGTTAAATAGGCAAAACTAGAAGAAATTTTTATGTGTGTGAAAGAATAATTGGTGAGGGAGAAGCTGGTGATAATAGTACAACAATGGTAGTGCAATAAAAAAATTCAAGTAGCTGCTGCAAGCAATGATCAGAGAATAATGCAGGTATAATCAGCTAATGGTGGTGCTTGTTAACTTGTAAAGAAGATATATACCTGAACGACAGTCTGGGATCCTTGGTTTAAGCTTGTTTCGATAATATGAAGAGGTGACCATGTGTTGACTAGATCTCCATGTACATAAAGAAATAAAAAAGAAGCAAAATGCGATTATTGATTATTACCCGATCCCTATCCCAATAATCGTTGTCGGCTACGATTGTTGAAAATTAGTGGAGCTTGATTCACGAGATACGGTAAACACATATGGATCTTAATAAGCATTCACATTTAGGCCTGATCGTTTGGGAGATTCTAAAACAAGATGCCAATGCAACCTAGTCTCATCAGCCCAATAAACAATTTTCCTAGCTTCTCATAAACCTTCCGAAGTTGACGAACCTATCTCTGCATCCATATATGATCCATTTTTGATTCTTCGGATCGAACCCAATCATAGCAAAACAAGACTACATACAAAAACAATTACCTTGAATAGTAAATTGGAAATTTTCCACTGAATTTCTAGAGGAAACCAAATAATACAAAATATAAAGCATACGATAAACCTCCCATTCTACCATGGGCTAAGCACACTAACTCTTTTGTTGCAAGTTATTTAGGTGTCTCGTGTTTATTCGTGGTTTCTGGATAGATTTATGGACCTTTAAAAAACCAAAAATACGACATCGAGATACTATCCTCAAGCCTATAAGGACACTTCAGTCAAACACATTGCAAAAAAGACGAAGCACAGTCTACCTATTTTAATTCCATAACACAAAATCTTACAAGTATCCATTAATGCAGTTACTTACATATTTTATATTGGAAGGACAGAACTGGTGCGTATTCGGGTAAGCAAAGATAGGAAATCTTATAGAAATGATTATAATCTTAGGAGAACCAATTCTTGAATCATGCTTTGAAATTTCAAGATCATTCAACATATAAACTCCCGACATAATCCATCTCTTAAAACCCGTTGAAGACCCATTACCGTTGCTGCCAACTACGGGTCTCAGAACGTTAATCTATATTCATTCCCCTTACATTCTAATTCTTTGCTTTAATAACAAGGACTTAATAAGTATTCTTAAGGAGTTCAAATTAACATAACCAGTGGGAGAAAATCAGAAGTAGTACTAATCAACCCCACAATGGATATCGCACCACCAACGTTGTATGCACTAATGCATTTCAATTTGTGCAAGGAAAATTGGCATATAGCTTCCCTGTTAAGAAAGAAAACAAATATGGCTACTGGAATTCAATTCGGCAAAGGATTTTCATTAACATATTGTGGCTGGAAACGAAAACAATATGCTATGGAAAATGTATGAGAATGAAGCCTTACACACAATGTGATATCCAAATGATGAACTGACGTAGTCTAAAGACACTCCTAAAAAACATGTGACCAACCTTATTCTACAAAAAATATCTTTTAGCTACGTGTATTAACTATTCCGCACACATTATGTTATTTTCTGGTCAAAGGAAACAATCTAAATTGCTTGCAAATGCTAAGAATTGAACTGCATAATCACATGGGAAACATGGTTTTTACTTGGACCACAAAATGTATATTAAACCATTCAAGAGGAAACTACACTTACACAACATGATAGCAACAACTATTTTGCTAAGACAATAGTCAAATATGCCCTTTTACCCCTTTTCTCTTCTTTCAGGATTTCTATCGAGCACCTCGCGAGCATAAAACTTGTGGTGGTAAACCAGGGCGGCAATGACTGAAAATCAAAAACCATGATAGTACTATTAAACAAAAAACCAAAAACCCAAGTAGAAAAAATCTTTCCAAGAGGCTAAAGTGAGGCAAGCAATTCCAATCAATTGAAGCTTCATTTATAAAATAATAGTTACAACTTACAAGGTGTGCATTTTTCTTCGATTCTTATGGCTAAAGTGAGGCAAGCAATTCCAAGCAATTGAAGCTTCCTTTTATGTTCAAAGAAGCCTTGGCTTAAAAATCTTTCCAAGAGGCTTACACTTAAGAACACTGTCTCTAAATTGAGCTTTCTCAGAACTGATTCCTGCATATTTTTCATTAATTCATTCATTAATGTACTTAAAGTAAGGAGATTAGCAAATAATTACTAATTACAAAGTACACTTACATCTATTATCCAGTTAACTATTGATTGCCTCTGTTGAAGAACAAGATCGCCATATGATGTTGTTGAGTAATAATCTTCCAAGTAATCTTTAAGAATTACATGATTTCTTTCTCTACTCCTGAAGTTGTTATAACTCTCTTCACAATTTTCATCTTCAAATCTCAAAAACTGAAGATCAAATCAAAAAGTAAAGAAAACTCAGGTTAGATAAGTACAAGCATAGACTCTGTATTATCATAATCGAAGTAAAAATTCGAAAACTAAATTATGCAATCATCGTGAGTTTATCGGAATAGTCTTGGTTGATCTGTGAAGACCCTTTGTTATGTGCAGATACTATAGAGTTTAATCTGGAGAACTACTTTTGAGTATTGAATGAGGAACGAGAAATAAGCAGTTGCATATGAATCTCCTTCAGAAAAATCAGTTTGAGATTTAGAATCGATAAAAGATGACCAGAATTCAATTTACCAATTATTCAGTTCAAAGGCCTCAAACTCATATACAAAGAAAATACAAAAATATGAGCATGCCTGACAATGTGTGCATGTTATCTTCATGGTTGAAACAAACTGATTCTCATACGGTTTTCATTTTACCAATTATTCAATTTAAAGGCCTGGAACTCATATGCAGGAAAGTAAAGAAATATGAACATGTTTTTGACAATATATATGTGAAGGATACACTCACATTGAGAAAACTATATAAACTGGACACTTTGATCTCTTCTTCTCATTCAGACCTGTAGCCTTCTAATTTGGAGCATGTGATAAGTTTTTGAGCTGTGATTGCTCGCTTTTGAGTCGTCTGATTTCTCCGCAAGCATTTCCAAGTGTGAGCGCCTCTTTCAGTTTCCCTTCGTTCTGTGATATTTATGTTAGGAAAATATGACATTAGCGTGGAGTTTTGCATAGAAAATCAGTCTATGCCCACCTAAGGAGACCTACATATAGATAGAGAACTAGGAAACAGACCTCGTAAAGTGATCATTGGATACTGATCCAACAAAAGCATCACCATCACCTGTAGAACACCAATGATCCATTCAGATTCATTATAGAACAATGTTAGAAAGATGCAGAAGTTAAAGCAAAGGTATGAAACCTTAGTGAAGTATCTGCAAATCTTGTCTCCATCAGTGACGACGAAGCTGTAGTTCAGGAGACATTATTTAGATCCAGCCAAAAAACATAAAAACCAAAAATTAGTGAATCAAATCTAAACATACAGTAAGCTGACGACATAAAATCCCGAAATTGAAAATAAAAAGGGTTTCTCTATAAATCAAATACAAAAAAAATACTAAAACATAAAATCAATTACGCTCTAAAACTTAAACTCAGAGGTGAAATAACTCAGGAGATGAAGGTTGTCCATGGGTTTATTCAAACTGACAAAGGGATTGATCTGATTTTGTCTTATAAATCGATTCAAAAATCCCAAAAAAAATCTAATCAATTCACAAATTTTCAGTCTACTTCAAACCTAACCACAAAAACAATGACGAAAATCGGACCATATCTACTCATAAACGCATCAAAATCAATAAATAAAGCTCATCAATAAAGCGATTATTACCATAGATTGAACTTTGACTCTGTAATCCTGAAATTTCAAAAACGTTTCCATCTTAACTTCCTTAAAAAATCAGCTAGATGATAAAGGAAGAAACTGATCTACTGCTAAATTTTTGTATACAGAGAAGGGGATTAGGGTGGTAAGTGATGAACGAAGGTTGAGCCGTTTTTGTGTATTGGGGTTTTTTCCTGAGGGAGGCGGAGGTTTTGAGAGGTTAGAGACGAAGATATGAGAGGAAAGTGCAACAAAGTGTGAGAATTTTCTTTTGATGTTTCATATACCAATCTTTGAACGGTGGAGGTTTGATTAGGGATGGTCATACGGATTAGGGATATCATTGGATGGTAGAGATTTGATTTAAGAATGTCATACGGATAGTGTGTTTTCTTTGTGCTTTTGTACTTTCTCTATGTGCTTTCGGTTTAAATTTTGACTAGTCACATAGGTCATGAAGTAATTTCGACTATTCATACAGGTCATGAAGTAGCTTTAGTTCACACTGGTAGACTCAGGTTATAAGATTACTAGAGATGGACCACGAAACTCCGGATGGGTTCTGACTTCAAACTTCAAATGTGGTATAACGACATACAAACTATGAACCAAGAAGCTCTGGGAGGGTTCTTCAAACTTCAAATTCGGTATAACGACAAACAAACTATGAACCATGAAGCTCTAGGTGGGTTCTTTCTTCAAACTTAGCAGGATAGATCATCGAAATCGATAAATATGAAGCTCAGTGATGATTCGAACTTCAAAAGGTTGTAAAACTCCAGTTGTATATGTATATTTTTCCTGTAGTGATACGAAAATAAGTGGTATCCTCATAATTAATCTCTACCGGAATCCTAAACCTTATGAACACTCCAAGTGAGTGGAAGAGGTCATTAATTCGTGTGATTTCTCTTCCCTACAAGGCATCATATTTGATCAACTTTTAAATGTAGGGAACGAATATCCCTTGTATAAAGGGATATGGGAGACGATAGTACTTGAATTTCTATACATTTAGGGGATTGGGAAGGGAAATTGTGCACCATACTTCTTGGCCTTAGGAGGTGGATTCAAAGCCTAAGTTTCTCTATATGTATTGTTTTGATTTAGTTTTTTTGGTATAATTATCCATCTTTTGATCATTCGACTACCCGTTCGTTCATATATTAGTATTAGTAGAACTTAGAAATTTAGTTTCACCAATCCGGCCAACTCCTTGTGGGATCGACTCGTATTGGCCGTTAGCTACATAGTAGACAATGTTCATTATATTAAAAGGAAAAACAAAATTATCTTGAATGTATTCCATTTATCTAAATCACATGCTTCAAAAAAAAACCTAAATCATATTTATTAAGTCGATCCTTATATATGCGATGATATATCGCCATGCATAAGTTTTGGACTCAGTCACAAATGACTAGTCAATATACATATTTCCAAAAAGAATCCACTTATATTAATGGATCATGCATTTATATCACTTAGATGCTCAAGCAATAAACTCTCGCAAATGCCAATTTTGTTTACAAAAGAAGAAACTTTTTGAATGTTAATGTCTTTGCAGAGTTGCCATATTATGGTGGCTGAAAGCTACTAATCACACCAATAAACTGATGGGTTGGTACAAGTGTCTACCGACAGATTAACTTGGAGGCTCCACATAGTGGCTTGACCTATTGACCTTCTACTGTACTTTAACGTTGCAACATACTCGTGGATGAAAGCTACTTGCGATGCCAATAATTTGATGGTCGGTTTAGGTGTCTATTTACAGATTATTCTGGTGGCTGAGATGAGTGACAAAAGATATATACCTTCTAGGGTACGTTTCGGTTGCCAAAACATGGTGGTTGGAGGCTATTAACAACAAGTATGATGTTTAGGTTGTTAAGTCATTGTTGCTAAAGAGTTCTACCCATTTTCGTTGCTAGAAAACCGGTGGATAGAGGTTTATACTGACCAGAGTTTGTTTTAGTTACCGAAAGTTGTTGCTAGAGAGTTCCATCAACTGTAGTTGGTAAGAAAATAGTTGTTAAAGCCAATTTTTCTTGTAGTGTAACAGATGGGAGAGCTTAGCCAAACATTTTTCTGAGTGTTGTCTGATCCTTGACCGAACTTGTTCTTCTTTGTGGAAATACGTAAGACCTATTTATACAAGTCGGAGTGAAACGTACTCTGGTCTCATTAAGGAGTGGAATAATGGGTGAGTAAATGGGAGGAGGTGGTAACCGTTAATGCATGGAATTGATGTTCCATAAAAGAAAAGCGTTTCACCATTACTTACCTATTTAATTAACCGCTTCATCCTTATTACACTTTCTTATTACGGCCGTAGTGTACGCCGCACGCTGTAAACCGCCAAACCAAAACCCAAAGAAGATCCCCCACTTTGTGGTTTGATGTCTCGAACGTTTTCGTGAAAACATGTAACATGGTTGTTGCCTGGCAAGTCGAGATTGGGAGACTTGCTAGCTTGGAGACCTTCGACGGTCTAGATTTTGTATCTTAAGCGGAAAGGTAGCCATTGATCGTTGCACGCTTCCGTTTTTGATAGCTGTGTAGGGAAGGCCAGCATGATGGCACGACAAAGTTGGCAGGCCATTGGCATGGCATGGCCAAACTAGACTTTGGGTCAAAGGTTACCATGCGTTGTCTGGTAACCTTGGACGACTAAGATTTGCTCCTGAAATTGAAGGGCGACCATTGATTATCGCACGCCTTCATTTTAGTAGCCGCATAGGGAAGGATAGCATGGTGGCACGACTAGGTTGGCATGCCATTGGCATGGAATGCCTTGGTGCGGTTTTGCGTGACCAAACTAGGGTTTTGGGTCAAAGCTTACCATGCGTTGTCTAGTAACCCTGGACGGCTAGGATTTGCTCCTGATAGTTGATGGCCGCACGCCTTCGTTTTAGAAACCCTAATTAGCGCCCTTTACTAGAATCGCTGCAGAATTCTCGTACGGACTCGGATTTTGACGGTCCGTCCCTCATATCGACCGGAAAAGAATTTCTTATCGCCCCTCGAGGGGATATTTAGGTTTTGAACTCATCCGGGAGGTGAAAACAGCCCGACAGTAAAACTAAGGATGAATTCAGGAGGGATGTTGCGGGCCCGTGGAGGCATAGTTTAGGCGCGACCAAAATTAGGGTTTTACATTGGGCCAAACGTTACCATGCGTTGGCTGGCGACCTTGGATGGCTAAGATTTGCATCTAAGGTGGAAGTGTGGCCGTGGATTGTTGAACGCCTTCGTTTTAGTGGCCGCATTAGGAAGGCCAGCATGGTGGCGCGGCTAGGTTGGCATGCCATTGGCATGGAATGCCTTGGCGCGGTTTGGGCGCGACCAAACTAGGGTTTCTGTCCAAAGGTTACTGTAGGATCAGAATATCGCAACACTGACGCCCTTGCGAAATTTATAAACAACACATTGCGAAGACATCGCAGACGAGTAATATAAATGACGCAACGGATGACGACAGCCGGAACACGAGAAAGACGTAAAGACCCAGTGAGATTTAGTAGTGTTGCGAGGTTTTACATTTGTACACTTGCGAGAATGTCGCAAGTCAGATCCGAAAATAAGGGATAACTTAGCTGTCATCCATTATGTAATGTCCTATATAAAGAGCCGATTAGGCTTATGAAAAAGGGGGGATCTTTGGAGAGAGTGGGGAGAAATTTTAGAGGAGAGAGAAAGTATAGAGTAGCAATAACATTCTTTATTTCACTTCCTTCTTGTAAAATTTCTAACTCAATTAATAAAGAGATTGGTTATTGATCTTAAACATGTGTTAGATATTATGAATTCTTGTAAGGTGTGTATTATATGATTTCCTGCAATTACAGTTACCATGCGTTGTCTGGTAACTTTGGATGGCTAGGATTTGATCCTGGGATTGAAATGCGACCGTTGATTGTCGCACGCCTTCGTTTTAGTAGCCACAAAGGGAAGGCCAGCATGGTGGCGCGGCTAGGTTGGCATGCCATTGGCATGGCATGCTTAGGTGCGGTTTGGGCGTGGCCAAACTAGGGTTTTGGGCTAAAGGTGACCACGCGTTGTCTGGTAACCTTGGATGGCTAGGATTCGATCCTGGGATTGAAGGGAGACTGTTGATTGTCGCACGCCTTCGTTTTAGTAGCCGCATAGGGAAGGCCAGCATGGTGGCGCGGCTAGGTTGGCATGCCTTGGCGCGGTTTGGGCGTGGCCAAACTAGGGTTTCGGGCCAAAGGTTACCACGTGTTGTCTGGTAACCTTGCATGTCTAGGATTTGATCATGGGATTGAAGGGGGACCGTTGATTGTCGCACGCCTTCATTGTAGTAGCCGCATAGGGAAGGCCAGCATGGTGGCGTGGCTAGGTTGGCATGCCATGCCTGGGCGCGGTTTGGGCGTGGCAAAACTAGGGTTTCGGGCCAAAGGTTACCACGCGTTGTCAGGTAACCTTGGATGGCTAGGATTCGATCCTAGGATTGAAGGGCGACCGTTGATTGTCACACGCCTTAGTTTTAGTAGCCGCATAGGGAAGGCCATCATGGTGGCGCGGCTAGGTTGGCATGCCATTGGCATGGCATGCCTTGGCGCGGTTTGGGCGTGGCCAAACTAGGTTTCATGCCAAAGGTTACCACGCGTTGTCTGGTAACCGTGGATGGCTAGGATTCGATCCTGGGATTGAAGGGCGACCGTTGATTGTCGCACGCCTTCGTTTTAGTAGCCGCATAGGGAAGGCCAGCATGATGGCGCGGCTAGGTTGGCATGCCTTGGCGCGGTTTGGGCGTGGCCAAACTAGGGTTTCGGGCCAAAGGTTACCACGCGTTGTCTGGTAACCTTGGATGGCTAGGATTTGATACTGGGATTGAAGGGGAACCGTTGATTGTCGCACGCTTTCGTTTTAGTAGCCGCATAGGGAAGGCCAGCATGGTGGTGCGGCTAGGTTGGCATGCCTTGGCGCGGTTTGGGCGTGGCCAAGCTAGGTTTTTGGACCAAAGGTAACCACGTGTTGTCTGGTAACCTTGGATGGATAGGATTTGATCCTGAGATTGAAAGGGGGACCGTTGATTGTCGCACGCCTTCGTTTTAGTAGCCGCATAGTGAAGGTTAGCATGGTGGCGCGGGTTGGCATGCCATTGGCATGGCTTGCCTTGGCGCGGTTTGGGTATAGCCAAACTAGGTTTTTGGGCCAAATATTACCACGTGTTGTCTGGTAACCTTGGATGGCTAGGATTCGATCATGGGATTGAAGGGCGACCGTTGATCGTCGCACACCTTCGTTTTAGTAGCTGCATAGGGAAGGCCAGTATGGTGGCGCTGCTAGGTTGCCATGCCATTGACATGGCATGCCTTGGCGTGGTTTGGCATGCCGTTTGGCACATGGTGCGGCTAGCATGGCTAGGGCCAAGGAAATGTGCGGCTTGGCTTGGCATATGAGGCCAATGGCTTGGCATGCCGTTTGGCATATGGTGCGGTGGTGTGGCTGGCATAGCTGGCATGCCTTGGCGCGGAGACGTGGCTGGAACGGTTTGCCACTGGCACAGTGGTGCGGCTGGCATGGCTGGCATGCCTTGGCGTCGTAGCATGATAATTTTAGGGTTTTGTATAGAAGATGCCAACCAATGCTAGGGGTTCTACCGTGGAACATGACGCATAGAAATAAAAAAAAATACCTTGGTAATTCTTACGTAAGCATGCTGATTGATTCGATAAATGTGCTAATGATTATAATGACGTCATGCACCACCATCAATATTAAGTCCCATGCTTAGCTCGGAATGGGAGCATCGTTGCGAGGTAAGCATAAGATGGTGTCAGGCTAGGACAAGGAATCAAAACAAGTCGTGATAAGATGGTTAGGAAGATCCGACTAACCTTTTCGAGAGGTATATAGGGTTTGTGCTTCCCGTGTTGGCGGCCTTGCATAAATTGTGCTGGGGACGCAGATCGTGGAGTGGCGAAAACAAAAATTACCGGCTTGGTCTGGCCATACGTCACTTCGACCGGGTTAAGGAACATAATGATGCTGGTCTGGCGAATTTGTTGTGTTGGGGCGGATAACTTGGAGAGGCAAAGCATGCGCGGACGGCTTTGGCATGTGGGGCCAAGGCATGGCGCCGACTTGGAGAGGAAAAGCGTTCGAACGGCTTTGGCATGTTGGGACACGGCATGGCGCGAACTTGGAGAGGCAAACCGTGCGGACGGCTTGGCATGTGGGGCCCAAGGCAATGGCGTGGACAGAGTTTGGTACGGTAATTGGCCTTTGCGGTGATCGGTTTCCTCTTTTTCCTTACTTGGCTCAAAATAGGAAATCCTTTCCTTGTTCAAACTCCCAATTATCACGCGTATAAAAGGAGGGCCGACCTCTCCTTTTATTTCACACCTAGTTATTTATTTCGGTAGTGTGGTAACGGTGAAGCAAAGCGGACAAGCGGATCCCTAGTATGTCTTCCAACACTTCATCTTTGCCTTGTTTTTTTTTTTTTTTTTTTTGTGTAGATGCAAACCCTAGCTGTAGGCGTATTCTTTCATGAACTTGTAGAAATATTGTTATTCTGAGTTGGAATGAATCCTAGCCGTAGGTATGCTTTGCACGAACTTGTAATAGAATTTAGGCGTGAATTCTGTAGTGATGTTGGCCGCCTCAGTTATTGTGCGAAGTAGGTGTGCACGAGCATCGTCATTCTCTTCCCGTGAAAAACTAGCCTTTAGGGTTTCCTTATTTTCCTGGTGTGGCCGTGTGCATGGTTACCTTGGTGGGGCGCGCCTATTTGGATGGGCGCAAATTTCCTGCTGCGTGAAGTGGTGATGCAGAGTCTGTTAGTCCCCATTCCTTCGCATATGTGCAAAAATGACTTTGACACCAATTGGCTTGTGTCCGGGATGGATCTCCTGTGTCTGATGAAATAATTTCTGTGCACTTTTCGTAATAATATATCTTTCGTATTGTTCCATTGCAGTTATCTCAGAGGTGAAAACAGCGTAAGAGAATTTTAGTTAGGATGTCAACATTTTCTGCCATACCGAAGGATATTGGAAATTCCAAGCCGAGCATAAATGATGAGGTCTTCACAACATCCGCCATAATTAGGAAAAATCATCCCAAGTATATGCCGGTTCTTCTGACTAGTCCGGAAAGCGAAGGAAAGGCCCGGTCGGTTCGGCCAGGGGATGTGATAAGGTTTTTTCTTCAGAGGAAATAGTACCATGCTTCTCCCGTTAACTTTAAGATCAGTGAAAGCCCGTTATGTCCCTTCGAGAAATGGATGCACTTCTTAATGAGCCATGAATGCGTAAAGGACAGTTTGGCCAAGGCGCAGATTATTGATGCTGTCGCGGCTTCCGCAGTTCTTCAGATTAGGAAAGATATTCCAGGCTTGGTTGCTTTTGTTTCAAGATGGTGTCCAGACACTCACACGGCCATATGCAGGTAGGGTGAAATGACTATTTCCTTGGAAAGCGTGGCTGTCTTGCTAAACCTTCCCGTATTAGGTAGTCTCGATATCAAGTTGTCTGCAGATGAAGAGGAAATGCGGTCGTTCTGGTTGCGACATAAAAAAGATTCGTTCAGAAAGGTAACGAGGCGAGGTGCTTCTATGGTTGGTGGGTATCCCAGTGGTTTCCGGATGAGTTGGAGCCGAATCAGAAGAACAATCCTCTCCATGTTGCGGCGTTTTTGGTCCTTTGGTTATTGATAGACACATTTTGTGTCTAATTTCAATACTATTTATTGTTGGCACTTGATGTTGTATTAATTTTGGTATTTTATGTGTTTGTAGGTATTTTTGGGCAATAAACATTTTTGGAAAAAATCGGCTCGAAAAGTTGTCTAAAGCACCTTGAGGACACGTGTTATTCTGACTCTCAATGTAGGATAAGGGGAACCTCAATTACTAAGGGGCACCCACAATATATTCACACCCAAGCACTGGATAAGGGGCAACTTCATCACCTTCGTTTGAAAATAATATTTTGGCGGGAAAAAGGTTCTTTCAATGGCAGAATTTAGGGATGCGATTTTAGGCTTGTTGCAGTGAGACTAAAGGGCTGGAATTAACTGGGTTTGTTCCTCTTGGCTAAACAGGGCTGGTATAGGCTCTTGTCTCGAATAACTTTGGCTAGATTCTCGCATGGAAGAAAACATGGAGTACGTGTACAAAGTAAGACAATCACGGGATTCTATGAGCTGTAGTGAGTTTTAAACATGTACGGCAGAGTTAAGCAACCATTTCGAGCGTGTAGAAGATAAATATGGAGATTTGACAGCTGCAGAGAGTGTGAAAATCAAAATCAGGGAAGAAAATATTCCCAAAAATATTTTATTTAAACCCGTGTAATGGAGGATTATTGTGTGTTAATGAGCGATATTTCTTGGTGCTGATCGGTATAATTAGGTTCCTGGGGTCTCATTGAGGAGGAATGGAGAGTTTGGGATATTTTAGAGCATCACAGAGGCGAAAAATCGACACCGAAAAAAATTGTAAAAATTGGTGTAGTGAAGAACACGAAGAACATCAACGCACAAAGAACCGTCGTTTCGCTACGGTGTCAACGACTCACGGTCGTGGGTCGTAATTCGGAAGACTGATCTTAAAACTACAAATGGCGACAAATGACGGATTCACATTTATCGTTCTCTTTAACGGTGGTTGCAATTGCAACAATTATAAGCGTTGCAAACACCCGTTTTAATAGTTTTCTCCATTTCATCATTTGTACACCTCCTTTGAGCAATAAAAATGATTTTTGAGCGTGTTTCCAACATGATGAGCTAGACCCCATTACTCGGGACGACTGAGGAAGACGAATTTCATACATGGGTAATTTTAGTTAATTCTTTTATGACTTTTGCACTAATTAAAAATTGAATTATGATTTGATTAAATTAGTTATTATTTTATTAGATGGGTCATGCTTGCTTAAATGTGTGATGTCCCATGCTTACGATTTATAACTAATATTTTGAGAATTAACTTTGGCAAAAATAAGAGTCCATGTTTTTATTTGTTGAGCTATAATTGTTAAAAGAATCAATATTTGAACCTTTTGTTATGAGTTTGGCGGAATCCTGAATCCCAGTAACTCTCTCCATCTTGTGACATAAATTGTATATATTCTCTTTTTTTTATTATTTTTCTTTATTAAATCCTAGAATCGATTTCAACAAGTCCGAGTGAACGACAACCTATTTTACCACTATTCTAAATCTCATCAATTTTTACGTACTGCCGACGTGGACTTGTGTATAGATTTGTTTTTAGGTTTTATTTTTATTTTTATTTTTATTATTTTGTTCTTTTACGCGTTTTGGTATTTCGTTTGCTTTGATTTGGAGTGGAGCGAAAGAAAAAGAAAAGTGTTGAAAAGAAAAGCAAAGCCAAAATACGAAAGAAAAGAGATCCGAACGGAGTAAAGAAGAAAATTTTGTATATAGTGTAATTATTTTTTTTTTTTTAGAAACTGTAATTAGGTAATTATTTTTGTAATCTTTTATTTTTGGACCTTTTCTTTATTTTTGGACTTTTGGACATTTATTATTTTTAAAACCCTAAGGAAGGGTTAGTTTAAATAAAAACTGCACAGGGAAGGACGACAGTTACGATACTGTCTCGGCCCCACGGGTTCGCACACGACATAGGAGTCGTGGCCCGAGTCGACCTCAACGGTTCATCCCCCGTCCGGGAACGGGAGGTAAGAATTCTAAACACCCGCGAATCCCCGTCGTCGGGTTTCTCGGATGATTTTGTATGCATATATGTTGAGGACACGAAATCGGATTTAATTTTCTAGTAAAGGGCAAGGCTGGCCATATAAGATAAGGGTTCAGATTTCATCACCGTTCTCTTCTTGCCCGCCTTAGGAACACGTAACCTACGCGAACCTAAGCCTTAAAATATTGACTAGAACGAGACCGATAGAGTAACGAGCTTAACAGGAAAGTCATTCGAAAAATATTGGTTACTCTTTAAGCATACTTCGAAGTTCATGATGGTTTCTGTGAGTTGAATGCGTGACTGCGCCGCCTTGTAATGCGGTGAGGCCTTGGGTATCAAAGCTCCACGCAGCTTCCCTCTCCTCTATTCAACTAACTTCAACTCGGATTGATTCCAGAGGGTGCAGCTTAAATTGTAACGAATTCCCCTTTCAAGGATTAGAAGTCTGGTCTAGAAACAATCTAAGTGGAGCCATCATGCTTTTTGTTTGCTAGAAATTAGTAGGTTTGTTGTGGTCGAGTCGGCCTTGTTTGTGTTTGTGTAGAATTCCCTTGCGATTAGGATGTCAAACTAGTATTATAATAGCCATCACAATGAATATGAATATCCAATCGAACAATATGGACATCACTCTTTTTATGACAGAGTGTGAATAGTGGTTGGGGACGCCAACCTTTTGAAGGTTATGGGTCATACCATGGTGAGCCCAATTACTATCCACACGTGCATCGATCTTACGAGCAAAACGATCCTCCAATTTCTTTAGAAGAGTCTCTCAAGAGTTTCAATGAGTCAACACGGAAGTTTCACTTATTTATGAAAGATACTTATAATATTCCGCTTCTTAAGAGTCCGTAGAGCATTCAACTAAGATATCTCTAGAAGATTCCCTCAAGCAATTTACTGAGAGTACAAATAGGATTATGGAAAAATTTGCTCAAGATAGTACTAAATTCCAATATAGTGTTCCTAATACCACCCTTGAAAATAAGGATAATTTTTATTCACATAATCAAGATGACGAGGTTAGAATTGGTAACACTACTTGTTTAGATGAGGTTAGATCATTTTCATATAATGATGATTATGATGAGGATAGTATTGATGAAGAATCTGAAATATGTAGGCATAGTGATCAGGAATTTGTTACTCCCAATGAGCTTTATAATGATAATGTTAATTCTAGTACAAATACAAATAATTTTAATAATTATTCACCTATTCAAAAGGACGAGGGCTTGACTAGAAATATCCTGTTTTTAGACGATATAGTATTTCCTTTTCACGAAGCCAATGAAGGTTTAGAAGAACGAGTTTATTTTGAGTCTAGCGATTCAGAAACAATAGTCTTAGACAAAGAAAATGAACTTGTAGAGATGAGTGAGGATGAACCTGACTTAGAAGAATTAATTGACCATTTTCAGGAATCGGATGACCTTGAAATTAGGGAAGTTGTGACTAGTCTTTCTAGAGACACCTAAAACTCTAAGTTTGGGGGTGATTATCATTCTCCATGTGCTTTAACTCTTAGAAAGGTCCCTAACTTGGGACTTGACATATGTGCCTCAACCATTTTAAAAGATTATCTTCATACACTTTTTCCTGAACCCAGTTGTGTCCATAAAGAAGTTCAGTTGTTAGAAACCCATCCTACGATTGATGTGGTTAACCCAGGCTATGATACCAAAATTGACTTTGTTTTCCCACCAAAAACTTTTCTTTCAATTGTGGGAACATATGAGTTACAAATGTGTCAGTTATTAAGTTTTGAGACTAAACCTAATTACTTTAGGAGATTAGGTCGACACATTTTTCTATGAAAGACCACCACCGTGGTCAACTGTGTGAGTCAAATCTGATTGACTTAGAGGATCCCCAGTTATTCAGGTTAATGTTATGTGCTTCTAAGTTCTCATTCGAGTTTTTCCAGACTCTAGAACCTGAACATTCGGATCTAACTTATGAGGAAACGCAACCTATGAGAACTTTTTATCTAAACCCTTTTATAGAGCCGAACTCGAGCCACAACTAGATGTAGTTGTCTTAAACAAAAAACTAGATAAGGGTATCTTCCCGGTCTGTTGGTCTCCTCTTCTTGTGGTTAACACTTTTTGATCCAGATGACCCAGATTATTCCGATCTGTTGCTATATGATTCTTCGAGGTGACTAATCCTTTCCAATGTCCTGGTGAAGACTTTAAACTTAGCACTTCGTGGGAGGTAACCCATGCTCTTGCAACACGGTAATATTTTTCCTTAACTCTTTTGCTTCAAATGGTAACAATTTCTCCTTGTTCATGTTTTTAATTTCATCTTTAGAACATTGAGGACAATGTTAGATTTAAGTTTGGGGTATGGGAGAAACTTTTAGTTGCAATAAATAAACTCCGAGAGACTAGAAATTTATGCTTATTAAGGTTGGCACTAACTAATCTAAGTGAATGGAACATCTTGGTTGTAGGAGTTGAGGAACCAATCTGATTAGATGGAAACATCTAGAAGAGTCTATTCACAAAAGCACAGAGCTCAGGTGTTAGAAAAGAAAACATGGTAGTTTCGCCATATCCTCGTGATGGAAACATCGAAAGAATCCCGATCACTTCTTTTTTTCTTTTTCTTTTTGCCATTGCTAAGGTGAAATAGAGTGGATCGAGATCAAAAAAAAAAAAAAAAAATTGAGACCAGACCATTAGACCAAAGGAATAAATTCAATAAATTCGACCACTTTGGTACCCTTGTATATGCCCGGTGAGTTGACCTAGAGTTAGGATTATCGACCATTGGTTCCCTTGTATATGCCAGTATGTTGATATTAGCCCAGACCAGTATCTCAATCCATTAGGATAGGTTCACCTTAGTCAACATCATCTACGTTTTTTTCTACATCCATCTTCTTAATCTATCCATGTGATTGGTTGACTCCGGTTTATGATGTCTAGAAACTATCTGAGTAGAGCTCTATCACTTTATATGAATTTTAGTATGCTTGAGTGCAAACTCGTGTACAACAATTGGAATTTCGCATCAGGGTACTTCCTCCTGCAGTCAATAAGTATGCCAACCAAGGAGATTCTTTAGTGCCTTCCAAGGTTCTGCGTAGATAGCTAGGGTCTGGAGTAAGGTTTTGTGGGTACACCTCTGGTAAACCCTCCGGAGACAACACTCCGCCACTATGGCCACCTAGCGGTTTAACGACTTGATGCACGAGCTAAGTGTAGTCATTTTATTTTCTAAAATAAATTTGCTCGAGGACTAGCAAATAATAAGTTTGGGGGTATTTGATAGACACATTTTGTGTCTAATTTGATCTCAATACTATTTATTGTTGGCACTCGATTTTGTATTAATTTTGGTATTTTATGTGTTTGTAGGTATTTTTGTGCAATAAACATTTTTGGAAAAAATCGGCTCGAAAAGTTGTCTAAAGCACCCGGACGACACGTGTTATTCGGACTCTCAATGTAGGATAAGGGGCACCTCAATTACTAAGGGGCACCCACAAGATATTCACACCCAAGCAGCTGGATAAGGGGCAACTTCATCACCTTCGTTTGAAAATAATATTTTGCGGGAAAAAGGTTCTTTCAATGGCGAATTTAGGGATGCGATTTTAGGCTTGTTGCGGTGAGACTAAAGAAATTTGGAATTAACTTGGTTTGTTCCTCTTGCACTACACCAAAACAGACGTTTTGTTACACAAATAAGTGTGACATCTTATTTATTGTCACACTTATTACTGTAATAAATATGGTGTTTTTCTTTTGTTACAAATTAGTTGTCACACTAATAAGCGTGACTTTAATTAATTAAATCACACTAAAAAGTATGTCAAATCTCTTACATATATTAGTGTAACAAATTATGAAGTAATTAAGAAAAAAATATTTATTTTTATTTTCCCCTCCTGTTTTAGATTCCGCACCCGCCACCCGCATTGGGGAACAAGAATAGAAAAATATTTTCAAAATCTCCATTCACATGCAAGTAGAAAGGAAACCATTATATTACATTATTGCACAAGTTACATTTAAAAGGTGCATATGCTACAAATTTACAAGTTGCCAAAATTTGAACAAATGAGAGTTAAGATTGGTTTGTTCAACAATCACACTGTATCAGTGCAGTTTACACCATTATTTCATAACAATAACGACTACAGTATAATTAATGAACTAGCCCGCCAGTGAGTATGCATAGAAGAATGACTATATCCTTGCCTTGTTTTTTTTTCCGGCTCAGCAAAGCATATCAATTATACATCCATATATGATCTAGGATATATGTGGTGCAGCAAGGGGCAAACGAAGGTCTTCCTGCACATAGCATACAAGTATAAGAACGTAAAACATGAATGAGTATAAACTGGAAATTCACATCGGGTAGAAACAGACGCTATGAAATAGTTCAAGTTCAGGAAATACAAAAGAAATGAGATAGCAGAAAAGCACTAACTCTTATAAATTCATCTTCTTCAGAATTAACAAACTCACTCAACAAATAACCAGAGGGTGAACAAGTTTTCTAACACTCGCATGCACCTCTGCTAACTCCCACCCACAACATCAATAGTGTCTGGCAAGCATCTGCATGGTACCAATAGTAACCAAGAAACAACAACATCAATGAAAATTTCAAATAAAAGATCATTTATACAAAATAATTAGTCCGCACTAACAAGCGCCTAGTAATTGTGATGACCATTTTTGGAAATTTTGGTTGCTTTCTGATACCTCGCATTTATCAATTAAGTAAAGCAATATAATTTACAAATGTGTTTGAGATCTCTATTACGGCATTCTCTTAGATTAGTGAGTAAGCAAGGAGCTTTAATTTAAATTGAATAATGACGAGAAAAAAAAAACAAAGAAACTGCTGCTTAATAGTTCACTTACATCTCTTCTTATTCTTCGCTCTTCAGGGAAATCTTTGCTATGACTTGAAATGCTTCTTCTACGTTGAGGCCTTCTTTAGATGAATAAGGAATGTTTCCTTTGGATGCACACCGTGCTCGTTCCTTTCTCTTTGACACCTGATGAAATCCAAGGAAGTTACACAATGTCGAAGGAGATGAATAAAAAAAAAACAATCAACACCAAGAATAAAAACACTCAACATAAACCTTGTTACCCAAAAACAAAGGGAAAGTTGTCCTGGTCCGATGGTTAGAGGTGATTTAGCAGTCGAAAAATTTATTATACCGAATGAAAATTTTGTATAATATTATGTAATGTACAGACGCATTTTCCTAAGACAAAGGTGTTTGTAGCATAATAATAGTTATGTATGCAATCCAATTATACACCTCAAAGAGTTCGAGTGCTACCATAATAATAATTTTTTCCCTCAAGTTGTTTGAATTTTCAAAAGACTGCAACGTAACAAAGTGTTACATGAACATAACATCCTGACCACAGTAAAAGGCAACGCCTAGATTTTGGAATCTTTCCTGTCCAGTTGCGTCCCATATCTGCCAAAAAAATTGAAAAACAGCCAAATATGATGAGTTCATGTTAATCAAACAGATGCATCTGGGAGCGATCAAGTCACCAAACGGTATTGTAGTTTAAGTTTTATGGGCTTCTGATATTCTTAGATAGATCAGTTATATTACAACAACAAATATTTTACTTAAACTTATATATCAAAGAAGTGTGGATGAGGAAGCATAGGCCTAACACTACACCCGTTAAATATAAAACCAAAGATACATTGTAGCATTTGAACACAACAAAAACAAAGAGACTTAAGAAGATCTTAAAGTATCTCGAAAGGTGGGATACTCTCCATTTCAATGGTTGAGACAAGATGCTTAACACGCTCAATTTTCATTTGGAACTTTCCCTACTCATTAATTTATCACCATACCGTATGACAGGATAGATAGTAGATTAATAAATTCACTAAAAATTACACTAATCAAATCAAGTCCGAATTAATACCATAGGTAAGTTAGTGCAATCAATAACGTCAAAAACCAAAGGGAGCAGAACTAAGTCAAATCACACCAAAGGTAACTCCAGGTGATTAAAGATAAACAGAAGCAACGTATCATGCAAGATAAATAGATACACCCATGCCCCTGCTGTTTTTCTGACTAAGAACACGCCAAAAAGGCTGTCAAGGAACGTGTTAGAAAAAAAAGAAAGAAAAAAAACAGAACAGAAGTAACGTATCATGCAAGTGGAAGTATATTACAATACTTTTAGCTCACTACAACTTTAAAAAAAAAGGAGTTAAGCATCTGAACACCATTATGAATATTAACTAAATGCAAATATAAAGTGCGATAACTGAATCTAAACACCATTATGAATCTTAACTAAGTTCAGCTTCAAATGGCTCGACAGAAGGTTAGGAACTGAATCTGCAATAACTTTTAGATAGAGAATTTGTGTTGTTTTCCAAAAGATGTTTAAGAGAAAACATCAACTTCAAGGATCCCTTGAGTTGGATGCCCGTATTCTAATATGGTATCAGAGCAGGCTATTTGTGTCGAGTCAGTTTACCGCACCTTTACTCGCATCACCCGATTTAATTGTCCACTTGTTTGTAAGACCCGCCGAGGCTACACGTGAGGGGGCGTGTTGAGATTATTAGTCCCACATGGTTGGGTTATTTAAGATCCTGCGGTTTATAATCTATTAGGGCCTCTCCACTCATTGCCAATTGGTTTTTGAGTTGGATGCCCGTATTCTAATATAGTTAGAGAATGATTTTTGGTGAATGGCTTCCACACTTTGCTGTGTGGTTGATTAACTTTATTTATAGAGAAGTTTGTTCAGAAATGATTTAAGATACAAAGTACAGCTCAAATATTCAAAAACAATCGCGTAAACTTTGCAGGAAATATTCTAGAAGACTAGACTTGGCTCAGAGAGATTTACGCTTATCTTGTTCAAAGTTGTTGAGCTTCTTCGAGAATACAGTAAACTATTGTTGACATGCTTAACACCTCCCCTCAAGTTGTACCCGAGTTGACGAATGTGCAACTTGGATCTAAGGAACTGAAACCTCGGTATAGGAAGGCCTTTAGTGAATACATCCGCCAGTTGATCCTTGGAACTTATGAAGCGTACATGAAGTTGTTTATTAGCCACCCTCTCCCTGACAAAATGATAGTCAATTTCTATATGCTTTGTACGTGCATGGAAGACTGGATTTGCTGTTAGGTATGTTGCACCCAAGTTGTCACACCATAAGATTGGAGTTGCTACAGAAATCCCAAGTTCATGAAGTAAAGATTGAATCCAAATCACTTCGAACGTTGCAATCGCAATACCTCTATATTCTGCTTCAGTACTTGACTTTGAAAAAATTTTCTGTTTACGAGCACTCCAAGAAATTAAGTTACCACCAAAGTATATACCGTATCCACTAGTTGATCTGCGATCATCTAGACTCCCAGCCCAGTCAGCATCAGAGTACGCATGTAGTGAAAAGTCTTGGGAAGACTGGAGAAACGGTGTTTGTAAGACAAACAAGGAAGTGTCTGCAATTGAACCCGTAAAACCCAGCTTAACTGGGTAACTACTTAACCTGGAAAACCAAGCTCGTGGAGCTTGCTTGATCCCATATAATGACTTGTGCAACTTACACACATAATTAGGATAATTAGGATCAACATATCCAAGCAGTCTGCCTCATATAAACATCTTCTTCTAGATGTCCATGCGTAAATGCATTTTCTACATCAAGTTGCTTTAGTGGCCACTGATTCATTACAGCTATCGACAACACGAGACGGATAGTGCACGACTTTATAACCGGACTGAACGTCTCCCCATAATCTATGCCTTCTTGCTGATTGAACCCCTTCGCTACAAGACGTTCTTTGTACTTATTTATGCTCGCATCCGGGTTTTGCTTAACACGAAAAACCCATTTAGAGCCAACGACATTCATTCCACTCTCATATTTGACCAATGAGATGCTAATGCATTTGAAACTTCTGGCGTAGACAAAGCAGTGGACTGTCCTGGTGCTGGTGTCTGCATCTCAACAGTTGCTTGATTGATCGGTAAATAACGAAGTCCAAATGGTTTAGAAGTTAATACACTTTTGCTAGATGGTACAGTACCTGAACAAGACAACGGTTCTTTCTGCTTGAGAGGCTCAAATGGAAATGTCTTCTCTTCAAAGCGGACATGTCGAGAAATATATATTCTCTGAGTTTCACGATGCAAACAGATATACCCTTTGTGAGCTGAGTTGTAGCCAATAAAAACACAAGGAAGGGAACGAGGTTCTAGCTTGTTCGCATTATACTGTCTAAGGCATGGATAAGCCAAGCAGCCAAAAACTTTTAGAAAAGATAATCAGAAGTTTTGTGAAACAGAAGCTCTAGTGGAGTTTGGGTTTCGGAACAGGATTTTGGAAGCCTGTTAATGAGATAACATGCTGTAGTGAATGCATCATCCCAAAAGGAACGAGGCATATGCGCATGAAATAATAGAGCCAATCCAAACTCAGTGACATTCCTGATTCGACGCTCAGCTATACCATTTTGTGGGGATGTGTGAGGACAAGAAAATCTATGCTGAATTCCTGAGTTATTAAGATAGACAGTGAACTTCTTGTACTCTAAGGCATTGTCGGATTGAAAAACTTTAATTTTGTGATCTGTTAAATTCTCAACTTGCTTTCGAAAATGAATGAATACTTGTAAAGCATCAGATCTCAGAACTAAAGGAAAAATGCATGTAAAATGGAATAAACATCCATAAAAAGTAGATAATAACGATAACTGAGACTGGAGACATGGGGTGAAACCCATATAACAGAAACAATTAAACTAAGAGGTTTATCATAAAACGTACTACTGGTAGAGAAAGACAGTTTCTTGCTCTTACTTATGTGACACGAATGACAGTAATCAAAACATTTATTTTGAACAGGAAGGGAGAATTGATGACAGATCTTTGAGACAGTACGCAACATGGGGTGGCCTAAAAGTTGTTCCCAAAGCAGTGACAATGGGATCATAAGATTGGTTTAGGCCATTGCAGATCGATTGTTTTCTTTCATCAGTAGTGACAGTATAACCAGTAGCTGCAAGTTGATCAAACAAAGTTCTAGCTTCAGTCAGAAAAGCTTTCAATGATTTGTTACCTTTGTTCAAGTTGTGTAGTTGCTTCTTAAGGCTCATGTGACACGCCTTTGTTTTTGGTGCAAATTCTGCCTCCAAGGTATCCCAGACTTGTTTAGCAGTGTCTAGACCAGCCACTTTTCCAAGTACCTCAGCCGTCAGTGTAGAGTTTAGCCAACCCACGAGAAGAGAGTCACATGCTTCATAATCAGTGAACAAAGGATTGATAGCATCGGAGTCAGGCAGATTTCTTGCGGGTTTTTCCTGGTTTCCATCAATGAAACCTGTTAAACCATATCATTTTAGGATTGGTTTGAACTGAGTCTTCCAAAGAAGATGATTTGTTTCTGTGTGTTTTAGGGTTACTAAGTGATGGATCTGAATTTAACGAAGATTGTTGGTATTTGCTGCCATGGTTTTTTTTTTGTTGGTTGTTTTGGAAGCGTAGCTTGGATCAAGGATGATACCAAGTTAGAGAATGATTTTTGGTGAATGGCTTCCACACTTTGCTGTGTGGTTGATTAACTTTATTTATAGAGAAGTTTGTTACAGAAACAGTTTAAGATTCAAAGTACAGCTCAAATATTCAAAAACAACTGTGTAAACTTTGCAGGAAATATTCTAGGAAGACTAGACTTGGCTGTAGAGAGATTTCTGCTTATCTTGTTCAGGTTGTTGAGCTTCTTCAGGAATACCTGGTAAACTATTGCTGACATGCTTAACAGTTTTCCAAAAGATGCTTAAGAGAAAACATCAAATTCAAGGATCCCTTTTTTAGGAGAAGTTAAACGAAGTAATATGCACTATTAAATGATATTCATCAAATAGAAAAGGGAAAATCATATTTGAAACAAACTCCACCCTATTCAAGCAGAGCCTTAACCTGTTTCCCAATCCATACGATCTCTGATTAATATAAAACGCAGCATCTGAGGTTGTATATTTTGTTTCTGCTGCAAATAATCCTGATGAAAATAGAACCCCCAATTAGTGTCGAAACGACGCACATGATAAACCCTAGAAAAATTAGATCCCAAAGTAAATCTTCGAATTTTCCGGAAAAACCTAATTAACGGATCCCCTCTCATAATCGATACAAGAATAGGTATATCGTGAGAGAGATGGATTAAACTTAGAGGGAGACAGAGAACCTTGGAGTTGAAGGACAAGGAAGTTGATTTCTTTTCTCAAACGCGTACGGTTAGAAGGAAGAAAAAAATGGTGGGGGAGAACGTGGGAGTTTGGGACTGTGGGAGAGAGTTTTTTACATACAAAATATTTTTACTGATATTATAAGAAAATAAATTATTTTTATTAGTAGTATTTGAATTGTTACACTTTTTGGTGTGACATAATTAATAAAACATAAAATAAAATAAAATAGGGATATATTGTTACACTTTTCATCATTGTCACACAAATTTGTGTAACAACTATTATCACACTCATTAGTGTAACAATTCAGTGTTACAAATTACTGAATTTGGTGTAGTGTTGGCTAAACAGGGCTGGTATAGGCTCTTGTCTCGACTAACTTTGGCTAGATTCTCGCATGGAAGAAAACAGGGAGTACGTGTACAAAGTAAGACAATCACAGGATTCTATGAGTCGTAGTGAGTTTTAAACATGTACGGCAGAGTTAAGCAACCATTTCGAGCGCGTAGAAGATAAATATGGAGATTTGACACTGCAGAGCGTGTGAAAATCAAAATCGGGAAAAAATATTCCCAAAAATATTTTCTTTAAACCCGAGTAATGGAGGATTATTGTGTGTTAATGAGCGATATTTCTTGGTGTTGATCGGTATAAATAGGTTCCCGGGGTCTCATTGAGGAGGAATGGAGAGTTTGGGATAGGTTAGAGCATCACAGAGGGCGCAAAATCGACACTTTAAAAAAATTGTTTTCTACTCGTGTAGTGAAGAACACGAAGAACATCAACACACAAAGAACCGTCGTTTCGCTACAGTGTCAACGACTCACCGTCGTGGGTCGTAATTCAGAAGACAGTCTTAAAACTACAGCGACAGCGACAGTTCACATTTATCGTTCTCCGTAAAGTTGTTTGCAACAATTATAAGCATTGCAAACACCCGGTTTTAGTAGTTTTTCCCATTTCATCATTTGTACACCTCCTTTGAGCAATAAAAATGATTTTTGAGCGTGTTTCCAACATGATGAGCTAGACCCCATTACTCGGGACGACGGAGGAAGACGAATTTCATACATGGGTAATTTTAATTAATTCTTTTTATGACTTTTGCACTAATTAAAAATTGAATTATGATTTGATTAAATTAGTTATTATTTTATTAGATGGTTCATGATTGCTTAAATGTTTGATGTCCCATGCTTTACGATTTATAACTAATATTTTGAGAATTAACTTTGGCAAAAATAAGAGTCCAAGTTTTTATTTGTTGAGCTATAATTGTTAAAAGAATTAATATTTGAACCTTTTGTTATGAGTTTGGCGGAATCCTGAATCCCAGTAACTCTCTCCATCTTGTGACATAAATTGTATATATTCTCTTTTTTATTATTTTTCTTTATTAAATCCTAGAATCGATTTCAACAAGTCCGAGTGAACTACAAACTTACTTACCACTATTATAAATCTCATCAGTTATCCATAGATATTTTCGATGACGGCTCGGATAAGAAGGAGATAAGACAGGAACTTATCAAATTTGCCGTGAAACTGGAAAACGGTCTCGTTCTCCCTGTTAGCTGCGTTTCTCAGTTCTTTGTACACACACTTGGATCAGCTGGTTGCGGAAACGCATGCTTCAAACGGTTACATGAAAGTGGATTCGTATTTTCAAGTCTCCTTTCTCCAAGCGTGGTTGTAGGAGCATTTCGAAAAATATGCTCCAAAACTGTTGGCAGTACTCCCCGAGTCTTGGGGTGGCTCTAGGATACTGCATTGGTCGAATAGGCGTCCAAGGGTTGGTTCGAACTTGGTTATATTCCTTGAAAATTTGCACATGGTCCATTTTCCTCCATGGGTTCCGCTGCGTGAGTCCATAACTCAGATCAGTACCTTCGCTCCTGCTCCAGGCATGTCTTTGACTTCTGATAAAGAGGATACGAGTGTTGGAGAGATGGTGTTTATGCGAAGTTGCTCCCCGGGGTTCCGTGCCATCTTTCTTTCGAGGATCTTGAAAACTAGTCTCTTACAATATTGATAGCGCGGCTCGGCATATGGGTTTTGACCAAGGGGTCCCACTTGTTCGTTAGCCTGCTGTTCCAGAAGTTTCGTGGCTAACTGTTTTCGATGTTACTATTCTTGAGTTGGGAAAAAGTCTCCCTTTCCTGCTTGCAGAACGAAGTCCATTAACAAACTCTAAGTATAATATATTCTGGAAAGATGAGTTTCTCGTTTTTCACGGGTTCGTGAATGGCGTGGTAGAAAACCGTCATGGTAAACCTTCTCCTGCGGTTTTGGCGGAGCATCCACTGCTGAGAGATCCTTCTTCGCCCAAGCGATAATATGTTAGCCTGAGTGTATATAGTCCCCAAGCGAAGGAACGAAGGTCTAAAAATTGTGCAGGTGGTTTCCAATCAGATTCCACAGCTCTCCCGACTTTTAGTTCATACAACATGTGGGTATGTATGATTTTCCTTTTGACTTTAGTTAGATCGTGCATATCCTCGTTTCTATTCTGAGTATCTGTCTTTGCATCTCGCCCAGGGTCTCAGTAGTGTGAACGCTTTCACCAAGCTTTCCTATAGTTAGAAAACGCCCCTTCATGTGACGGAGGGTGGTGGTGCTGAGCCTGTTCATGGCGATGGGGAAGCTGAGAAGGATGAAAGCTCAGGTTCCAGTGATGGCGAGAGTAGTTCTTCCGATAGTAGTGTCAAATCCTCCTCTGTTCGATCTGAAAACAAATCGGTGAGTCTTCCATCCATTTTTTTTAGGAAGTGTCTAATCCGTGATATTGCAGGAGGAAGCCGATTCTGAGAATGACCCTGAGACGAAGACTGGTGGAGATGCAGCTTTGTCTCCAATTGCGGCAGCCACACCGGGTGATCTTGAAATGGATGTGGACCAAGATGAAAACGTCGTTGTTGTTCAGACAATAAAAAGTACCCAGTAGCCGCAGGCGCAATTGTTATTAGGAGTCCTTTGCCGGTCGCTTATGTAGTCGCGGGCGCCCTTTTAAATCCTCCATACCTGGTTCCTCATCGGGATCACGTGATGATTGGAGGATTTAGCGTGCCATCCATACATGCGGAACTGTACACTAAGATCTGGGAAAACTATGGTCATATTTCCACGACCAAGCAAATTACTAGTCCGTAGGCGTTGGTTAAACGTGTGGAGGAAATTATGTCTTCGATCGACGACATGTGTAACGTGACGGGTCATACCGTTTCTGGGGATGTAGTCACAAGTTAGAGGTTCCATCGTGACCTATGCGTGAAGTTCGAGTTCAACGCTCATTGGTTTGTTAAAGGTTTTTCTGAGGTTGAAAAGATGCTGGCTGAAACAGTCGAAGGTCCTTCTGCGGATATGGTGAAGAAGCAGGAAGTCGAAAAGCTATCCAGGAAACTAAAGCTGAAGAGTGCGGCTCTTCAAAGCGCAAAGGAGGCCCTCGCCAAGAAGAGCAAGCCGTTGTTTGAAAACTTTCCTTGAACACATTTCTGGTTTGGTTTTTTTTTGAAAGGAAAATGAAACGCCCAGTTTATGGTTTTGATTTTCTGGATTTTTGGGTTGATAGACAAATGCTACCTTGATGGTTTTGAGTTATTATTTTGGAATGAATTGTTTTGGTTACGATTGCAAGCGACGTAAATATCCCAGGAAAACTAAGGAACCGTGTATGGGTAGATGATATGGGATGAAACATAACATGACTATCGGTTTCGTAAAACTTGAAATAGCAAACCATGTATTTCGTCTAGGTAAGACTTACTCGGTTTTTCAGATCTCCCTGATGGGAAGGATTCCTCCAGGTGTTAGACCGAGTTTTGTGGGAAATGGCGCCATGACTGTGTAAAGTCCCCAGTCATTCTTAGATGTGTTGCTAATCCCTGGGAAGATCGTTAGCTCTTAATACCATCGGAAGTCCCCAGTCGTCCTTTGCGGTGTAACGACTGGTAATTGAGTCGCTTGGTAAATGATTCGTTATTTCGCCTGCCTATACCTTCTTGATGTCTGGGTCGAAGCATGAAATCGACAGTCAAAAATTGACATTGTAACCGAAAGATCAATCTCCCACTGTGGTCGCCAATTGTTTGAGGGTGAAAATGGTTTCTTCCGATTTTGGTAATTTCGGGTGTGTGGGTGAGAAACGAATTTAGACCCTAAACAATGTACTGCACGGGAGTACTTTAGATTCGAGAGATCAATCTTTACAAATCCGGCCTAAACCAGGAAATGGTCGTTCCAGACTTGCTTCGGTCACAAAGAGTAGGATAATGGGTTGGTTTTGGGGAGGGAAGCGAAGAAAGTGTTGAAACCAGGTTGATTCTGGAAGAGTAGTGGTTTCACGACTTGTATCGTAAAATGGGAAGCTATGCAGATGGGAGAGCTTAGCCAAACGTTTTTCTGAGTGTTGTCTGATCCTTGACCGAACTTGTTTTTCTTTGTGGAAATAGGTAAGACATATTTATACAAGTCGGAGTGAAACGTACTCTGGTCTCATTAAGGAATTGAATGAGTAAATAGGAGGAGGTGGTAACCGTTAGCGCATGGAATTGATGTTCCATAAAATAAAAACGTTTCACCATTACTTCCCTATTTACTTAACTGCTTCATCCTTATTACACTTTCTTATTACGGGCGTAGTGTACGCCGCACGTCAGAAACATGCCAAACCAAAACCCAAAGAAGATCCCCCAGTTTTTAGTTTGATGTCTCTAACGTTTTCGTGAAAACATGTAACAAGGTTGTTGTCTGGAAAGTCGATATTGGGAGACTTGATAGCTTGGCGACCTTCGATGGTCGATATTTTGTATCTTAAGCGGAAAGGTAGCCGTTGATCGTTGCACACTTCCGTTTTTTATAGATGTGTAGGATAGGCCAGCATGATGGCACGACAAAGTTGGCAGGCCATTGGCATGGCATGCCTTGGCGTGGTTTGGCGTGGCCAAATTAGACTTTGGGTCAAAGTTTACCATGCTTTGTCTGGTAACCTTGGACGGCCAGGATTTTCTCCTGAAATTGAAGGGCGACCGTTGATTGTCGCACGCCTTCGTTTTAGTAGCCGCATAGGGAAGGCTAGCATGGTGGCGCCACTAGGTTGGCATGCCTTGGTGCAGTTTGGCGTGGACAAACTAGGGTTTTGGGTCAAAGGTTGCTATGCGTTGTCTGGTAACCTTGTACGGCTAAGATTTGCTCCTGAGATTGAAGGGAGACTGTTGATGGCCGCACGCCTTCGTTTTAGAAACCCTAATTAGCGTCATTTACTAGAATCGGTTTAGAATTCTCGTACGGACTCGGATTTTGACGGTTCGCCCTTCAAATCGACCGGAAAAGAATTTCCTATCTCATAAGTTGGGATATTTAGGTTTTGAACTCGTTCGGGACGAGAAAATAGCCCGACAGGAAAACTCAGGTACAATCCAGGATGGATATTGCGGGCCCGAGGAGGCATGTTACGGGCCAAACGTTACCATGCGTTGGCTGGCGACCTTGGACGGATAAGATTTACATCTAAGGTGGAAGGGTGGCCGTTGATTGTTGCACGCCTTCGTTTTAGTTGCCGCATAGGGAAGGCCAGCATGGTAGCGCGGCTAGGTTGGCATGCCTTGGCGCGGTTTGGGCGTGGCCAAAGTAGGGTTTCGGGCCAAAGGTTGCGTTGTCTAGTAAATTTGGATGGCTAGGATTCGATCCTGGGATTGAAGGGCGACCGTTGATTGTCGCACACCTTCGTTTTAGTAGCCGCATAGGGAAGGCCAGCATGGTAGCACGGCGCGGTTTGGGCGTGGCCAAACTAGGGTTTCGGGCCAAAGGTTACCATGTGTTTTCTAGTAACCTTGGATGGCTAGGATTCGATCCTGGGATTGAAGGGCGACCTTTGATTATCTCAAGCCTTCGTTTTAGTAGCCGCATATGGAAGGTCAGCATGGTGGCGCGGCTAGGTTGGCATGCCATTGGCGCGGTTTGGGCGTGGCCAAACTCGGGTTTCGGGCCAAAGGTTACCACGCGTTGTCTGGTAACCTTGGATGGCTAGGATTTGATCCTGTAATTGAAGAGCGACCGTTGATTGTCGTACGCCTTCATTTTAGTAGCCACATAGGGAAGGCCAGCATAGTGGCGCGACTAGGTTGGCATGCCATTGGCATGGCTTGCTTGGGCGCGGTTTGGGCGTGGCCAAACTAGGGTTTCGGGCCAAAGGTTACCACGCGTTGTCTGGTAACCTTTGATGGCTAGGATTCGATCCTGGGATTGAAGGGCGACCGTTGATTATCGCACGCCTTCGTTTTAGTTGCCTCATAGGGAAGGCCAGCATGGTAGCGCGGCAAGGTTGGCATGCTTTGGCGCGGTTTGGGCGTAGCCAAACTAGGGTTTCGGGCCAAAGGTTACCACGCGTTGTCTGGTAACCTTGGATGGCTAGGATTTGATCCTGGGATTGAAGGGGGACCGTTAATTGTCGCACGCCTTCGTTTTAGTAGCCACATAGGGAAGGCCATCATGGTGGCGCGTCTAGGTTGGCATGCCTTGGCGCAGTTTGGGCGTGGCCAAACTAGGTTTTTAAGCCAAAGATTACCACATGTTGTCTGGTAACCTTGGATTGCTAGGATTTGATCCTAGGATTGAAGGTGGAGCGTTGATTGTCGCACGCCATCGGTTTAGTAGCCGCATAGGGAAGGCCAGCATGGTGGCGCGGCTAGGTTGGAATGCCATTGGCATGGCATGCCTTGGCGCGGTTTGGGCGTGGCCAAACTAGGTTTTTGTGCCAAAGGTTACCACGTATTGTCTGGTAACCTTGGATGGCTAGGATTCAATCCTGAGATTGAAGGGTGACCGTTGATTGTCGCTCGAATTCGTTTTAGTAGCCGCATAGGGAAGGCCAGTATGGTGGCTCAGCTAGGTTGCAATGCCATTGACATGGCATGCCTTGGCGTGGTTTGGCATGTGGGGACAATGGATTGGCATACCATTTGGCCATGGTGCGGGTAGCATGGATAGGGCCAAGGAAAGGTGCAGCTTGGCTTGGCATATGAGGCCAATGGCTTGGCATGCCGTTTGGCACATGATGCGGTGGTGCGGCTGGCATGGCTGGCATGCCTTGGCACGGAGACGTGGATGGCACGGTTTGCCACTGGCACAGTGGTGCGGTTGGCATGGATGGCATGCCTTGGCGTGGTAGCATGAGAATTTTAGGGTTTTGTACAGGTGATGACAATCAATGCTAGGGGTTCTGCTGTGGAACATGACGCATAGAAAAAAAAAGTACCCTAGTAAATCTTACGTAAGCATGCTGATTGATTTGATAAATATGCTAATGATTATAATGACGTCATGCCAGATGTGCGGTTTTACGATTTTAACCCTAGGCTAAAAACCACCATCAACAGCAGGTTACCGAACTCTCCAATAATGGAGGTTTTCTGAAGTTCGGATAACAAACATGTTACCGAACTTTGTAAATAGGATTACAGTGTTATGTTCGGTTTGGCCGAAATGTAACCTAACTTTAGGGTCTATAAGTTCGGTTAGTTTGCAACCAATAGTTAACCGAACTTATTAAAATAAGATTTCACATTAGTGTATATAGGTCGGTTGGTTCGCAAACTTCATACCAACTAACTATCTAACCGAACTTATGTACAAAAAAATTTGACTTAGTATACATAAAGTTCGGTTAGTTGTCAACTTGTTTTATAAACCGAACGATGAGTTCGGTTATCCCGATAAAATTATCATGTAACCGAACTGATTTGTGATTGCAATTGATGTTTTTCCATTTCTTGTAGATTGAATGCAAACCAATACCAATGGATAATCAACCTTCTCCGGTTGGCATGTTGTTTGAAGATACATCTCATCACTATGTCAATGATTTGGTTTTTGATAAACCTATTGATGCGAAGAATTGGTCTAGAGAGCATGCCAAGAAAGCCATGTGCCTATTAGTTTTGAATGGAAAAGAAAGCCAAACTCGTTTTGAAATGGTTTGTGAGAGAAGTGGAGATCCCGATGTTAGTCACAAGAGGAAGGGTTATGTGTATAAAGGAAAGACGACGAGGAAGAACACAACGTGCTCAAAGAAAATTAAATGTCCGTTCAAGCTAGTATTTAGTAAGTGCAAAAAAAAGAATGGACGGGTTCTATCTATGGATAAAGTGGAAGGTCATCATAACCACCCTTGTCCGGATGATCTTGAAGGACATGCAATGGATGCAAGGTTCACTTCTCAAGAAATGGAGAAAATAGCTAAATTTAGGAGAATGGGAATTTCACCACTTAACATGCTTTACTTACTAAAGGATGATAACAAGGATAATGTATCATCTTTGATCACCATTTACAATGAAATTGAGACAATTAAAAGGAATGAATGTAAGGATAGACAAGTACAACAATTGTTTTTTTGCGCTAAAGAGAAAGGCTACGCGGTTCAAAAGAAGGTAGGTCCGGAAGATGAAATAACGCATCTCTTCATTGCGCATACGAAGAGTGTTCAATTGGCTCAATGCTTCCATCAAGTTCTTATAATGGATTACACTTACAAGACTAACAAATACGAGATGCCATTGTTCAACATTGTTGGTCGTACCTCGACGAACTCATCATTTACCGTTTCTTTTTGTTTTCTAAAAGATGAGCAAGAACCAAGTTACACTTGGGCGCTACAACAATTGAAGGCCATATACCGAGATGATGATATCCCCGCGGTTATTGTGACGGACAATGATGTAGCATTAATGAATGCAATAGAGAGAGTCTTCCCATTAGCACATAATATGCTTTGTACGTTCCATATATGGTGCAATGTGACGAATAGGTCCAAGCCTCAAATTTGTCCACCAAAGAGGAAAGCATTTGAAGAGATTAGTAAGCTACCGGAAGATGAACAAGCGGATGCAAAATAGGAATTCGATAAACAATACACTATAAATCACACTAAATGGGTTGCTTTCTCTAGTGAATGGGAGTCATTGACTTGGTCTCTCACCGAATAAGAGTGTAATCTAAATCTTGCGGAATTCATCGAACATTAGTCTAGCCCCGAATATCCCGAGGATATTGAAACGTATGTGGTTTAGCAACGGTGGGAACCGCACAAAGAGAGCTTCTTTTATGCATTTACCAACCACCATAAACACTTTGGGAATCAAGCGACAAGTTTGGTAGAATCAGCTCACCACCGGTTGAAGAAAAATCTTTTTGGATGTGTCGATAATTCTGTGATTGTGTTTAACACAATGGAGAATTACTTCAACCGCGAGATTGATAGAATTAAAGAGAAGTTTCAAAAATCCGCATCATGAAGTACAAAAGGATTGTACAAAAAGATAGCAGGTAACCGAACTTAGGAAAATTATCTCTGATTTTTGAGCTCCATAGTTTGGTTACCTGGTATTATTTTGCAGGTAACCGAACGCAGGAGTTCGGTTACCTGAAAAATAATACCAGGTAACCAAACATTACACTGTAACTTTTGAAATTTTGTTGTTGTGAGTTCGGTTAGATTACAAAATATGTGAACCAACCGAACTTGTGGACCACCAAGTTCGGTTACCTGTAAAATAATACCAGGTAACCGAACATTACACTGTAACTTTTGAAATTTTGTTGTTGTGAGTTCGGTTTGATTGCAAAATCTGCGAACCAATCGAACTTGTGGACCACCATGTTCGGTTACCTGCTGTTTATAGGTGAAAATCATTTCTGCCGATTTCGGTAAATTCGGTAGGTGAGTGAGAAACTGGTTTAAACCCTAAACAAATGTGCTGCACGTGAGCACTTTATAGATTCGAGAGATCAATGCCTGACAAGTCCGGCCTAAACCAAGAAATGGCCGTTTCAGGACTTGCTTCGGCCACAAAGTGGAGGAGAAGGGTTGATTTGGGGGAGGTAAGCAAAGAAAGGTGTTGAGGCGAGAATAACTGGGAGAGTAGTGTCTCGACTTGTATCGTAAAGTGAAAGCTTAGGAAGCTTGCAAGAGATGAAAGCTTTTGGATAGCTTGAAAAGTTGCCTTTTCTCGAGAGTGTTGTATTTTTCTCCCGACCGAGACTTGTTGTCCGGGGTGGAAATAGGTAAGACCTATTTATACAAGTCGAGATTGAAACGTACCCTGGCCTCATGAAGGAAGAGAGTAAAGGGTGAAATAATGGGAGGAGGTGGTAACCGCATGGTGTTAATGGGGTGAAAACGTTTTCACCATTATTTCCTCATTTATTTGACCGCTTTATTCCTATTCGAGCTTTCTTAATGTGAGCGTAGTGTACGCCGTAAGTCGTGGACCGCCAAACCAAAACCCCGAAAGCATCCCCCGGATTTGTGTTGATATCTCGAGTGTTGGTTGCACCTTGAGTGCAAGTGGCGCCGCTAGTGGCGCGTGTGGCATGTGCCATTGGCATGTGCGAGAATGCCTTTGTTGCGGGTTGCATCTTGAGTGCGAGTGGCAATGCCAGAGCTGCTAGTGGCGTGTGTGGCATTTGCCAATGGCATATGTGGAATGCCTTGGTGGAAGGTTTGAGTGTAAGTGGCAATGCCTGCTAGTGACGTGTGTGGCAAGTGCCAATGGCGTGTTCGGCCATTAGGGCCGTGGCCTGGTAGGAAAAGCTACCAGCGATGCGTGTTGGCATGTGCCAATGGCATGCGTGGCCAATTTGGGCGCGCCACGGTAGAAAAAGCTACCAACGAGCGTGTTGGCATGTGCCAGTGGCATGCGTGGCCAATTTGGGTCGCGCCTTGGTAGAAAAAGATACCAGCGAGCGTGTTGGCATGTGCCAATGGCATGCGTGGCCAATTTGGGCCGTGCCCTGGTAGAAAAATCTACCAGCGAGCGTGTTGGCATGTGCCAATGGCATGCGTGGTCAATTTGGGTCGCGCCTTGGTAGAAAAAGCTACCCAATGAGCGTGTTGGCATGTGCCAATGGCATGCATGGCCAATTCGGTCGCGCCTTGGTAGAAAAAGCTACGCCGAGCGTGTTGGCATGTGCCAATGGCATGCGTGGCCAATTTGGGTCGCGCCTTGGTAGAAAAAGCTACTGTGAGCGTGTTGGCATGTGTGGCCAATTTGGGTCGCGCTTGGTAGAAAAAGCTACCCGGTGAGCGTGTTGGCATGTGCCAATGGCATGCGTGGCCAATTTGGGTCGCGCCTTGGTAGAAAAGCTACCGGCGAGCGTGTTGGCATGGGCCAATGGCATGCGTGGCCAATTTGGGTCGCGCCTTGGTAGAAAAAGCTACCCGTGAGCGTGTTGGCATGTGCCAATGGCATGCGTGGAAAATTTGGGTCGCGCCTTGGTAGAAAAAGCTACCCAACGAGCGTGTTGGCATGTGCCAATGGCATGCGTGGCCAATTTGGCTGCGCCCTGGTAGAAAAAGCTACCAATGAGCGTGTTGGCTTGTGCCAATGGCATGCGTGGGCCAATTTGGGCCGCGCCTTGGTAGAAAAAGCTACCAATGAGCGTGTTGGCATGTGCCAATGGCATGCGTGGCCAATTTGGGTCGCGCCTTGGTAGAAAAAGCTACCAGCGAGCGTGTTGGCATGTGCCAATGGCATGCGTCAATGGCATGTGTGGCCAATTTGGCCTAGGTTGCATGGTTTGTAAGCCTAGGTGTGGGCGCTACTTTGGCATGGCGCGGATATAAGGGTGTTTGGCTTGGCGTGGCGTGATTAGTGTAGCTAGGGCCAAGGCAGAGTGCATTTGGCATGGCACGGCTAGCTCGGGCTAAGTGTGGCTGGCATGATTTGCCATTGGCACGGAGGTGCGGCTATCATGGTTGGCATGCTTCGGCGCGTTTGGTATGGCTGGCATGCTTTGCCATTGGCATAGAGGTGCGACTAGCTTGGGCTAGGTGTGGCTGGTATGATTTTCCATCGGCACGGAGGTGCGGCTAGCATGGTTGGCATGCTTTGGCGCATTTGGTGATTAGCGAGCTAGGGCCAAGGCGAGTGCATTTGGCATGGCGGCTAGCTCGGGCTAAGTGTGGCTGGCATGATTTGCCATTGGCACGGAGGTGCGGCTAGCATGGTTGGCATGCTTGCGCGTTTGGTATGGGCGGCATGCTTTGCCATTGGCATAGAGGTGCGCTAGCTTGGGCTAGGTGTGGCTGGCATGATTTGCTATTGGCAGGAGGGGAATTAGGGTTTGCGTTCGTTGTAACCCTAATTTGAAAAAATACCCCTATTAATTACCGACTATATGCATTAAATGTCCTAATAAATGTGTCACTGGTGACATTAGGTTATTTGGGATTTTACGACTTTACCATTCGTTTAAAAACCACCATCAACATTAAGTCCCCTGCTTATTTCGGAACAGGAGCTTTGTTGCGAGGTAAGCATAAGATGGTGACAAACTATCAACAACAAACTTGTAAAGAGAATTGAGGAGGCTTTGTCGACCTTTTTATAAATAGGATTTGGAATCCTTGCCTCTACAGCGATTTTGGAAATCGGGAGGCTGGCACAATTGGGAAGTTAGTGTCGTGAGAGACAGGAAGCTGGGCGGCATTGAGAAGTTGTTGCGAGTTGGGAAGCTGAGCGTGCTAGCTGGTGGGACCGGCGCAAGGCGGGGAAACTAAACGTGCTTGCTGGCGGGACTTGGGCGGTCATTGGGAAGTTGGCGTGAGTTAGGAAACTGAGCGTGCTAGATGGCGAGACCGGCGCAAAGTGGGAAGTTAATCGCGCTAGCTGGCGTGACCTGGGCGGCATTGGGAAGCTGGGCGCAATTGGTGGGACCGGTGCAACTTGGGCGGCATTGGGAAGTTGGGCGTCCTTGTGAGCCCGTAGGTTTTTGGTAAAGGGAAATCCTTCCCTATTTCAGAATCTTCACGCCCATATATATAAAATCCCTTTCTCTCATCTTGCACCTTATTCCTTTCATCCTTTCCTACTAGCGGCAGAGTCACAAAGAAAAACCGTTTCCTCGGTATGTCTTCAAGATTTCTCTTGTTTCCCTTTTCGTGTAGGTGCAAACCCTAAGAGTAGCGTTTTCTTTATAATCCTTGCAATGATATTGCGCATATAATTTCTTGGCGTGCCTCTTGTAGAAAATATTGTATGTATGCACCCAAGGAAATACCGTATATATTATTCGAACCCGTGGGAAAGTGTTCCATATATAATTTCGAACCCGAAGAAGGATACTGCATACGCACTGAGCCCGTATAAAATACTGCGTATATAATTTTGAACCTTGAAGAAAATACTGCGTGTGTAGTTTTGAACCCGTAGAAAAATGCTCCATATATAATTTTGAACCCGAAGAATGATATCGCAGACGCACTTGAGCCCGTATAAAATACTGCATATATAATTTTGAACCCGAAGAAAATACTGGGTGTGCAGTTTTGAACCCGTAGACAATACACCCTCTCCCCTTTTTTTTTTTTTTTTTTTTTTGTTGGGTGCGATTATGCGTCAGGGAGATAATTTCGTCTTTCTTCGTGTGCAGATATCTCGTTACTAAACTGTTATGAAGAAATCCGACAAGATGTTACCTGAACAAAATTTCGCCTCATCGAAGGATGTTCATAGTTCCAAACCAAACACGGATGATGAATTCTTTGCTAGACCCCTCGCCCTTGCTCGGAAGAATCACCCAGGGTTCGTGCCAATTTTGTTAACCGGTGGTGAAGATGAAAAGAAAACACGTTCAGTTCGCCAGCAGAACACCATACGGTTCTGTCTTCATAAAGGGGTATACTCTTCTTCCAACATTGATTTGTGGATGTGTCAAAGCCCATTGTGTTCTTTTGATAGATGGGTTGAGTTCATGGTGAGTAGGGAGCACATAAATACCAACTTGACTCGAGCGCAGATCATTGATCTTCGTCGTAGCTTGATGGAATCTCAGATTAGGAAGGATATCCCGGCTTGGTTGTTTTCATCTCCGTGATGGTGTTCGGACACCCACACGATCATATGTAGATGGGGTGAAATAACTTTCTCTTTGGAGAGTGTGGCTCTGATGAATCTTCCGGTAACCGGAATCTTAATATCCGATTGTCGAAGGTGAGGAAAAGATGCGAGAAGACCTTGCCACTAAGTTGGGAGACTACGCTCGGAAAGACTCCACTGCGAAGTCGAAGGATTCTGTCCGGAAAGAGGATGAAAGGTGCTTTTATAGCTAGTGGATATCTCAATGGTTTCCGGATGAGCTGGAACCTAAACAGAAAAGCAGTGATCTTCATGTTGCAGCATTTTTGTCTCTCTGGTTGTCTAGAGACATTTTTGATGACGGTTCTGGCAAGAAGGAAATAAGACCGGAGTTGCTAGTGATTCTTTGTGAAGTTAGAAAAAGGTGAAGTTCTTCCCATTGGCAAGCTATTCCTTGGTTCCCCGTATGTGCATCCGGATCACCTAGTTGCGAACATGCGAGTTTCGAATGGTTTCATGAAAGTGGATTCATATGTGCACGTTGCTTTCCCGCAACCGGCTGTGGGAGCACTTTGAGAAGTATGCTCCTAACTGTTGCCTTCGATCCCCGCGAGTTGGGGCGGCTCCGACTTCTTCGATGGGTGAACAAGCGTCCAAGAGTTGGCATGAGCTTGGTTAGTCTTCTCGATAAGTCGCATGAAATCAATTTCCGCCCATGGGATCCGGTCCATAGGTCGGTGACTCAAATTGACACCTTTACTTCGCTCCGCTCATGTCTTTATCTTCGACGGCAGCCTTGAGTGTTGGTGAAAACTTGTTTGTTTAAAGTTGCATGTCCGGCTATATATCTTGTCTTTCTTCATGGGTCTTCCGAATAGCCGCTTACAATATTGGGACCGTGCTGCTTCGTCACATGGGTTTCGATCAAGGGGTGCCTCTTTCTTATCAGCTGGTGGTTCTTAAGGATTCATTGCATGCCGCCCTCAATGCCAGTGCCCTTGAGCCGGGTAACCGCCTTCCCTTCTTTCAGACGGGAAGAGTAACTTCGACGACTTTTGGTTATAATAAGTTCTGGTACGATGAGTTCACTATGATCCAAGATTTTGTAAATCACGTGGTGGAGAATGTTCGTTGTAAACCTTCCCCAGCAGTTTTGAAAAAGTATCCAATGTTGAGAGATCCCAAGCGAAAGTTTCCTGGTAATACGGAAAGTCCCCAGGCAAAGGAACAGAACGAAGAATCGTGATGGCGGGTTCCGGACGGTTTCAAAAGACCCTCCCGCAGCTCTCATGTCTTTCAGTTCTTCCAATAACCAGGTATGTGTCGCCTCCTTGTTGGTTTGTCTCAAAACACGTGAATTTCTGCTGAAAAGATGTGTCTTGTTTCTTCCAGGGCTTCGGTAGTGTTAATGCTTTCGCCGCCCTTGCACGTTGTCGAGACGACAATTTCTTCGAAGAATTCCGGCGGCACTGAGCCTACTCATAGTGGTGATGAGTCAAAGAAAGAAGAAAGTTCGACAAGTGAGAGTGATTCCTCTGGCAGCGCTGGTTCTTTTTCGGGAAGAGGTTCGGTGAGTTTCGCGCTTCTTTTCTTTTTTCTTCCGTTTCTTCTTTTGAAAATGTCTAACTCAAGTTCGCAGGAGGAATCCGGTTCGGAGGACGATTCTGGGGTGGAGCCACACGAGAACTTGCCTTTGGTGACCACCGCCGGTGACTTGGAGATGGGAGTTAGCCAATTGCCGGCACATATGTGGTTCAAACGGTGGACGATTCTATGATGGTTGCTGCCGTAGACATGGAAGAAGACCCTTTGCGAGTCGTGAGGCCAGGTGCAGGCGCCATTTTTGATCCCTCGTACTTGGTTCCTTATCCAGGTCATGTCTTTGGTTGGCGGTTTGGCCTGGCCGGCTAAGTATGAGGCGTTGTACACTTAACAGGAGAAGTATGGACATATGGCCACAACCAAGAAGGTCACTAGTCGATTTGCGCTGGTTAAAGCGTGTGAAAGAGGCTTTATCTTCCATCGAAGATATGCGTGAGGTGATTTGGTCACACCGTTTTCGAAGACGTTATTGCTGACCGGGAGCACCATCGCGACGTGTGCGTAGAAAAGGAGTTCAACACTTCGTGGTTTGTCGAAGGCCTTGCTGAGATCCGAAGTTGAAAGATGCAGTGAATCGAAAGCCTTTCCGCGAGGAGATTGCACGACGGGAGGTAGAACTCGAAAAGCTTTTAAGATGTTAACTATGAAGAGAGCGGCTCTTGAAGACGCAAAGTTGACTTTTCTCCAAGAAAAGCAGACCCTCTGTTGAATGATTTTCCTTGATTGTTTCTCTCCGTTAAACTTTCACTTAGGTTCTTCTTTTTTCTTTTTTTTTTGGGACAACATACCGGATGTCCAGTTCAAAGTTCGAATTAGGTTTTGATAGACACTTTGGTAGCTTTTGAGGATATTGGATTATTTCGGGATGAATGGTTTTGATAATATAACTCGATTATGTTTTGTGAAAGGAATATTGCTTTTATGAAAGTGTATGCTAGCAATAGGCACAAGACGCAATAGTATGACGGTTTTACTAAGAACCTAAAATAGATGGTATATCTTTCCCGGCCTAATTTTACTCACTTCATAGGTTTTTGCGAATACGCCCTCTCCAAGTAAAAGGCGGCTTTCTTTGGTAGCATCACCAGCAAGTCCCCAATCGCTGGTAGCATCTTCAGCGAGTCCCCAGTTTTCTTGTGTAGTTTTTACAACTGGTAACCGGGTTATCTAGTAGTTGAGTCGGATTGAGTCGCCTTCCCTACCATCTTGACATCGAACGAGATCGACAGGTCCGACATTGTAGCCGATAGATCAATCCTCCCGCTGTGGTCGCCAATTGTTTATAGGTGAAAATCGTTTTCGCCGATTTCCGGTAAATTCGGTAGGTGAGTGAGAAATGGTTTAAACCTTAAACAAATGTGCCGCACGTGAGCACTTTATAGATTCGAGAGATCAATCTGTACAAGTCCGGCCTAAACAAAGAAATGGCCATTCCAGGACTTGCTTCGGTCACAAAGTGGAGGAGAAGGGTTGATTTGGGGAGGGAAGCAAAGAAAGGTGTTGAGGCGGAATAGTGCGGGAGAGTAGTGTCTCGACTTGTATCGAGAAAGTGAAAGCTTAGGAAGCTTGCAAGAGATGAAAGCTTTTGGATAGCTTGCAAAGTTGCCTTTTCCGAGAGTGTTGTATTTTTCTCCGACCGAGACTTGTAGTCGGGTGGAAATAGGTAAGACCTATTTATACAAGTCGAGATTGAAACGTACCCTGGCCTCATGAAGGAAGAGAGTAAAGGGTGAAATAATGGGAGGAGGTGGTAACCGCATGGTGTTAATGGGTGAAATCGTTTTCACCATTATTTCCTCATTTATTTGACCGCTTTATTCCTATTCACGCTTTCTTAATGTGAGCGTAGTGTACGCGTAAGTCGTGACCGCCAAACCAAAACCCCGGAAAGCATCCCCGGTTTGTGTTGATATCTCGAGTGTTGGTTGCACCTTGAGTGCAAGTGGCGATGCTAGTGGTGCGTGTGGCATGTGCGGAATGCCTTTGTTGCGGGTCGCATCTTGAGTGCGAGTGGCAATGCCAGAGCTGCTAGTGGCGTGTGTGGCATGTGCCAATGGCATGTGCGGAATGCCTTGGTGGAAAGTTTGAGTGTAAGTGGCAATGCCTACTAGTGACGTGTGTGGCAAGTGCCAATGGCGTGTTCGGCCATTAGGGTCGTGGCACGGTAAGAAAAGCTACCAGCGATGCGTGTCGGCATGTGCCAATGGCATGCGTGGCCAATTTGGGCCGCCACAGTAGAAAAAGCTACCGGCGGCGTGTTGGCATGTGCCAATGGCATGCGTGGCCAATTTGGGTCGCGCCTTGGTAGAAAAAGCTACCAGCAGCGTGTTGGCATGTGCCAATGGCATGCGTGGCCAATTTGGGCCGCATACAGTAGAAAAAGCTACCAGCGAGCGTGTTGGCATGTGCCAATGGCATGCGTGGTCAATTTGGGTCGCGCCTTGGTAGAAAAAGCTACCAGCGAGCGTGTTGGCATGTGACAATGGCATGCGTGGCCAATTTGGGTCGCGCCTTGGTAGAAAAAGCTACCAGCGAGCGTGTTGGCATGTGCCAATGGCATGCGTGGCCAATTTGGGTCGCGCATTGGTAGAAAAAGCTACCAGCGAGCGTGTTGGCATGTGCCAATGGCATGCGTGGCCAATTTGGGTCGCGCCTTGGTAGAAAAAGCTACCCGATGAGCGGGTTGGCATGTGCCAATGGCATGCGTGGCCAAGTTGGGGCGCGCCACAGTAGAAAAAGCTACCTGAGCGTGTTGGCATGCGCCAATGGCATGCGTGGCCAATTTGGGTCGTGCCTTGGTAGAAAATGCTACTAGCGGCGTGTTGGCATGTGCCAATGGCATGCGTGGCCAATTTGGGCCGCCCTGGTAGAAAAGCTACTAGCGAGCGTGTTGGCATGTGCCAATGGCATGCGTGGCCAATTTGGGTCGCGCCTTGGTAGAAAAAGCTACCAGCGAGCGTTTTGGCATGTGCCAATGGCATGCGTGGCCAATTTGGGTCGCGCCTTAGTAGAAAAAGCTACCAGAGAGCGTGCGCATGTGCCAATGGCATGCGTCAATGGCATGTGTGGCCAATTTGGCCTAGGTTGCATGGTTTGCAAGCCTAGGTGTGGGCGCTACTTTGTCATGGCGCGGCGGTAAGGGTGTTTGGCTTGGCGTGGCGTGATTAGTGTAGCTAGGGCCAAGGCAGAGTGCATTTGGCATGGCACGGCTAGCTCGGGCTAAGTGTGGCTGGCATGATTTGCCATTGGCACGGAGGTGCGGCTAGCATGGTTGGAATGCTTCGGCGCGTTTGGTATGGCTGGCATGCTTTGCCATTGGCATAGAGGTGCGGCTAGCATGGTTGGCATGTTTCGGCGCGTTTGGTATGGCTGGCATGCTTTTCCATTGGCATAGAGGTGCGGCTAGCTTGGGCTAGGTGTGGCTGGTATGATTTGCCATCGGCACGGAGGTGCGGCTAGCATGGTTGGCATGCTTTGGCGCATTTGGTGTGATTAGCGTAGCTAGGGCCAAGGCAGAGTGCATTTGGCATGGCGCGGCTAGCTCGGGCTAAGTGTGGCTGGCATGATTTGCCATTTGCACGGAGGTGCGTCTAGCATGGTTGGCATGCTTCGGCGCGTTTGGTATGGCTGGCATGCTTTGCCATTGGCATAGAGGTGCGGCTAGCTTGGGCTATGTGTGGCTGGCATGATTTGCCATCGGCACATAGGTGTGGCTAGCATGGTTGGCATGCTTTGGCGCGTTTGGTGTGATTAGCGTAGCTAGGGCCAAGGCAGAGTGCATTTGGCATGGCGCGGCTAGCTCGGGCTAAGTGTGGATGGCATGATTTGCCATTGGCACGGAGGTGCGGCTAGCATGGTTGGCATTCTTCGGCGCGTTTGGTATGGCTGGCATGCTTTGCCATTGGCATAGAGGTGCGGATAGCTTGGGCTAGGTGTGGCTGACATGATTTGCCATTGGCACGGAGGGGAATTAGGGTTTCGTTCGTTGTAACCCTAATTTGAAAAAATACCCCTTATTAATTACTGACTACATGCGTTAAATGTCCTAATAAATGTGTCACTGGTGACATTAGGTTATTTGGGATTTTACGACTTTACCCTTCGTTTAAAAACCACCATCAACAGCTGCAAAATAATACCAGGTAACCGAACATTACACTGTAAATTTTGAAATTTTGTTGTTGTGAGTTCAGTTAGATTGCAAAATCTGCTAACCAACCGAACTTGTGGACCACCAAGTTCGGTTACCTGCAAAATAATACCAGGTAACCGAACATTACACTGTAACTTTTGAAATTTTGTTGTTGCTGAGTTCGGTTAGATTGCAAAATCTGCGAAGTAACCGAACTTGTGGGACCACTAAGTTCGATTACCTGCAAAATAATACCAGGTAACCGAACATTACACTGTAACTTTTGAAATTTTGTTGTTGCTGAGTTCGGTTAGATTGCAAAATATGTGAAGTAACCGAACTTGTGGGACCACTAAGTTGGAAGCAAACATAATAAAACAAACTACCAAATCCGCAAAACAAAATTCTTCCAAACAGAGGGAAACAAACTACCAAATCCGTAATAAAAAAGGTCTTCCGAACATAAGAAAACAAAGTACCAAATCCACAATAAGTTTTCTAAACATAAGAAACCAAAGTACTAATTGTTGCAATCACTCATTTACCACGACCACTACGAGAAACTTTTCTACTCTTGCGTTTATGAGCTTTAGGTCGTCCTTCGTCACTAGGAGTGTCATCTCCACTGCTTTGTTGTTCAACCCATCTGACTTGAACCTTCCCCTTCTCGGCGACTCCTCTTCGACGACATGGTCTGGCTTGTATCAACCTGGCTTGTATCGACAAGGTTGGGACTAAAAACATTAGTCCATTGGTTGTAGAGGTCTGTTTGTTGTCGAGTGTCCATCGTCTCTCCACTCCGGATTTTTGCCATCATTTTCTTCAATGATTTAGCACTTGCCTTCACCTTTTCTCATCAAAAACATAAGTAACTATTATTTTTCAATACTTTATAACATTTTGAAAAATAAAAATAAGAGTAAATATCTTACCGCCGAATTCCACAAGATCAAGGCCTCATCACCACACATAGGGGTATGCTTCATAGTTTTTCGAGCCTCTTTCTCCATTGCCGTCGCTTTTGCTTTATCAACACGGGCTTGTTGGACACTGTTTATTACACGAGGATGAGAAAAATGTTCATACCATTCCATATATCCCTCGTCAGCGGCATTTGGCTCATCAAACGAATCTTGTAACTCTTCAACTGGAACAAGATAATCCCCAAAGTTCTTCCAGTGGTCCACTGATGGAGCATGATCGTATTTGGGGGATAAATTCTTCTCGGTGTTCTTAGTTCCTTGGTTCTTCACCTTGAAGTTGAACTTTTCCACTTGTGGGACACTTTGGACACAAGAAAGTTGTCTTAATACTCTTCGAGGATTATACATTGTACAACCTCCAGGATGAAACAACGGTCCATTATAAGCCGCAACAGGTGAGAAATCAATAACCTCAACATCCTCATCGTCTTCATCTCATGCAATGGTGTAAGGATGGAAAACCACATCTTCCACTGTTAACTTATCCAATGTCTCCCTCAACTCCAACACCTTTTTTTTATTATTCTTTTCCTGTGAGTTCAAAAATTCATATTTACCAGCTGTAGGCTTTCCATAAGGCCAATGAGTGTGAGCATGAGACAATTGCAGTTTAGGGAAGTGGTCGTACACCCAAATCCATGAGAAGAGGCAACAAATAATACATTCGCAATATGATTAGTAACAATACACATTCATTGAAACACACAAACGATAATTTAACGGGGTACCTGAACAAGGGTGTATAAGCCTCCAAAATATAGACTCTTAAGCCTCGAAGCTTTTCTGAGTTCCGCTTGAACGAATGAAAGAACCGAAATGCCCCAAGAGTAGTTGTTCACCTCATTCAGGGGGTCCAATAGCTGGAGGTAATGAGCATTTACCACGTGACTCGAATGTCGGGAAGAAAATGGTTCCTAGTTGATATAAAAAATAAGCAGTCACATGGTGCTTAATCTTCTCCTATGTCATCACCAACTTTCCTTCAGCAACCAAATCTTTCGTCCCTGAAAACTTATCAAACAAGGTTTTGAGCTTGATCTTTTTCAACTTCTTCTTGTACGTGCGGTCTTCCTCAAACTCATTATACTCATCACCTTCCTTAGGCTCTTTGTTAGCTCGTCTAAACTCACATTGTGCCTTTTTATCGCTCCATCCTAGAAACATTTCGAATAGATTTTCAAGAAGTTCATAACTCATCGAGGGATCGTATCCATCTCGAACACTTGTTCCCGTAATTGGTAGGTCTGTGATTCTAAAACAATCATCCGGAGTTATTGCCATCTCACCAAAAGGTAGATGAAAGGTATCCGTCTCTGGATAAGCCCTCTCGACAAATGCAGTAACAGTGACATCATCAAATTTTTGGTGCGCATGTTGTATCCCGTTCCATAGTACACAATCAAATACCGCCAAGCGGACCTCATCACACTCATTTTCTATATTCCATATCTTGTTCTTTTGACGTATCAAAACACGAACAACATTATTATGATCCTACAAAAACAACATCATATCTTATATACTAATATATATAGAAAAGAACAATATATGTCAAAATATAATAAAATGATTGAGAAATATTGATGGTTAAGATTGAACCATACCTTTGTCGCAAAGATCTTGGAAGCTCATGAGTTTTTGTAGCCCATTAATACCTCCCCTCTATCTCTTGGAGTACCATAAGTTGGCTTCTTTGGAGTCAAAAACAAATTGTCATCAAGAATGTATGAATATCTAGCACAAGGCTTTTTAGGCGTCTTTCTAGGTTTCTTTCCCACTATTTCTACTTATGCCTCTTCCTCTTCGTATTCCTCTTCATCCAAGTCCTCCTTTGATTCATAATCATCCTTATCTCCATCTTCCTCATCTTTTCCACTGTCATCATTGTCACCCTCATTTCCTCCTCCTTCAGCTGGTTCACCTTCTCCACCTTGATGATATTCTTGACTGCTCATCTCTTCCACGATCTCTTCATTAACTTGTTGGATTACGTTGTCAACATTATCTCTATTAACACCATCTTGGATGACAACAATCGGTAATGACCCACCTCTATACTTAGGATTTTTGGTTCCACGGTTACCGGCATCACACTGTACTTTGGATCGAGGCGTGGGAGTTCTCAGATCTTCCAGTAAAGGTTGGTTTTGAATTTTTGCCTCTTCCACTAATCAAGAAAACAAAAGATATTAGCTTAACCGATAAATGATTCACTAAATCAGATGCAACATAAGGGTTCTCAGTGTAAGGTTTGTTTAATAGCAAAAGTTCACGAAAAATAGACCAACTCTAATTTTGTGTTCCAGAGTATAGTTCGGTTACCAAAGTTTTTTTACGAACAAACCGAACTCAACATTAGTCACTATTAATGAAGAGTTCGGTTTGTCAAGGTTTTTTGCGAACAAACCGAACTCAACATTGGTCACTGTTAATGAAGAGTTCGGTTTGTCAAGGTTTTTTGCGAACAAACCGAAATCCACATGTATGCAACTACTGAGAAGTTCGGTTTGTCAAGGTTTTTTGCGAACAAACCGAACTCAACATTGGTCACTATTAGTGAAGAGTTCGGTTTGTCAAGGTTTTTTGCGAATAAACCGAAATCCACATGTATGCAACTCAACATAGTTGGACAAGTTCGGTTAAATATAAACTCAACATATTGGGAAAAATAGCATAGTTCGGTTACATTGAATTTTTTTATTTTTCGGTAAAGTTTGGTTACTAAATAGTTTTAGATTTTTATGTGAACAAACCGAACAAAATAGCACAGTTCGGTTACATAAAAACTCAAAATAGCGGGCAAAATAACAGAGTTCGGTTACATGTGAAAAAAAATTGTTGTAAAATTGGTTAAGTTCGGTTAGAAAAAAGTTTTAGGCTTCTTTGCGAACTAACCGAACTGGCAGTTCGGTGACCTAGTTTTGAATCCTATAGAACCGAACTGTTCTTCGTGTTCTTCCTTTCAGGAAATTCGGTTAACAAACTAGGTTTTTTTAGAAATTCGTCCTAACCGAACAATGCATTGTAACTTCCATTTGAACCCTATTTTGATGATTTCTATTCAATTGAAGCAATGAAAATCAAATTAAAAGTTATGGGTTTGTTGGAAAATACCTGCGGATTGGTCTCATGGCAGAATCAGGGTTCGGCTATTGCGTCTTTGATACTCGATGATGCCTCTAACTTCCGGTTCCACTTCTTCCTCAATTTGAACTTGTTTGTGATGTGCTAGATGTCTTAATGGGGGACCTGTTCCTGGGAGTCTTTTGGTTTGCTTTCGAAGAACCATTCTTATACTTGATTGATTAATCGGCGATGAAATTTTTATGAATCGACGATTAATCGATGAAAACGATGTTGAAATGGGTAAGAAGAGAAGAACAAGAGGGAGAACAATTTTCTCCTCAAAACTGTTTTTTTTTTTTTTTTGTGCAGCTAGGTTTAGGATGATAATGTTTTTGTTTTAGATTAAGTTAAATACGATTATTAGGTTAGGGTTAATTTTAATTAGGGTAAGGGGAAAATTAGTAATCTCATGATTTTTAGGACATCCCTTAACAGTGTAGGGTAGGGGGCTTTATAGAACAATGGTCCCCAAAAAAAACTATGGTCCCCAAAAAAATGGTTCTTTTAATGGGGGTGCAAAATTTACTTGGGCTTTCAATAGGGGATGCAATATTCAGTTTTTTCTTATTTTGGGCTTACTAAACTATGTGCCAGTGGAGCTATTGGGCGAGCAAGGGTGTGCAATTGCAACTAAGAAAAGACTTGGGATTTGGAAGAAGTTCAGCGTAATCCCTCATACGATCAGCTTTGTTTCTTTGAAAGCTTTAGGAGAAACATCGTGGATTAGTTAGCAGCTTTGCTAATGCATTAGCTATTAATTGATCTGCTGGATCAAGTTTGAATTTTATGAATATGTTGGTATTTTGACTTCATCTAATGTCTGTTTCTACACTTTTTTCTTTTTTTGATTTAGTGTTAACACTTTGATTATTGACACTTCATCTAAAATGCTGCGCTCTAAGCCTCTAACCCACTCTCATTCCAATTTGGGCTTGTGTATCTTTCTCTAGCCCAAGTTGACAAAATATAAGAACCGTTTTTTTGGGGACCAGCCTTTTTTTGAGGGGACCATGGTTTTATTTTGGGTAAAGACATTAGAAGTAATTCTAGGTCACCCCATATCTAGTTATTTATTTAATACCTAATCTACCCTCTTAATTAATTTTAGGTTATGATTAGTGAAATGATTTAGTTAAAAACAATTAGTGAGATTAAATTAAAAGATGGGTTTATTATTAGTTGAGTAGAATTATTGTGAGAGTAGAGTTAGAGAAGATGAAGGAGAAAAACATGAAAAATAATTTTTTTTCTCCAATTCACCCCCTTTGAGTATTCAAATAATGGATTTTATCAACCACAACCTTTGAGGAAGAGTATTTGGGTGAACAAGTATGTTCCAAACTTAGATAATGTATGTTAAATTGGTAAAAACTTCCCCAAAAATGTAAAATTTTGAACTGGATTTTGAGCAGTTCGGTTATTTTATATGAAGAACAAGTAACCGAACTCATCTCGAAGGTGTAGTTCGGTTGCTTTGTGAGGATGAACAAGTAACCGAACTCATCTCGAATGTGTAGTTCGGTTGCCTTGGGAGATAAACAAAGTAAGAACTAGTTTGAAGGTGTAGTTCGGTTGCTTGATCCAAACACGCAGGTTACCAAACTCCATATTAATGGAAGCTCTGACATGCAGCGTTATGTTCGGTTGGTTCGCAACTAACCGAACTTTACGTATAAATAAATTTTAACCAAGTGTATATGGTTCGGTTGGTTCGCAACCGCATGCTTTTGCGATCCAACTGAACTAAGTTTAATAAGTTCGGTTGTTTCGCAAACTTGAGATCAATTGCACAACCAACCGAACTTAACAAACAAAAATTTTTTCTTATGTTTTTAACCGTAGAGTTCGATTACATGGAAGTTTTAAGATTTTTTTGCGAAATAACCGAACAAAGTTGATAGAGTTCGGTTATAAAAGAAATAAAAATAATGAGAAAAACAGTGAAGGTTCGGTTACATGGCAACTTTTTTTCTTATGTTTTTAACCCTAGAGTTCGGTTACATGGCGAGTTTTATACATTTATGAGAAACAACCGAACTCGTCGATTCGGTAACATAGTTATAAAGCATATAGAACCGAACTCATTCGAAGGTGTAGTTCGGTTGCTTTGTGAGGATGAACAAAGTAAGAACTCATCTCGAATGTGTAGTTCGGTTGCCTTGTGAGATGAACAAGTAACCGAACTCAACACTCAGTAACCTCCATTAAACCTCTCCACAACTTCCATTTTCAACTCATTTTGATGATTACTTCTCATTTTTTCAACCAAAGACAAACGACAAGTAATGGGTTTGTGAGAATATCTTTGCCAAAGATTTAAATTAAGCTATATATATATAGAGAGAGAGGTGGTGGTGGTTGTTGTTGTTGGTGGTAATCGGTGGTTGGTGGTGGTGATAATCAGAGGTGGTGGTGGTGGTAATCGGCGGTGGTGGTGGGAGGAGGTGGTGGTGGTAATCGGCGACGGTGGGCGGTGGTGATGGCCGAAGGGGGTGGTGGTAGTAATCGGCGGTGATGGGTGGTGGTGGTGGGAGGATGTGGTGGTTATATATAGAGTGAGAGAGAGGTGGTTATTAGGTTGGTTTTAAATTAAATTAGGTTAAGGGTAGGTTAGTAATTTCAACGCATTAGGACACCCCTTATAACTAGAGGGAAGGTGGCCTAATAAGACCATGGTCCCCTCAAAAAAACCATGGTCCCCAAAAAATGGTTCAAATATAAACCGGCTTCCTAGGTCCCTGTATGAAATAAGTATAAAATGCATTGCTTGGCTGAGAAAGAAATGCAATGTGGAAAGGAAAATAAAAACTCATGAATATTTGACCCCTCACATTGGTGAAGGAGAATTCAACTGCTTATGAATAGAGACATAGAGTCGAACCAAAATTTATATAACCAATAATTTCAGCACGGGGTTGCATTTCGGATTTTAAATTCTTTCTTGCATACATTTTTACTTTTATTCTTATATCGACATAATAAAAAATAGCCTTGTAAGTTGCTCTGCCAAAAGACACCGGTAAAACTATAACTTCGACAAAGGTTTGATCTTGGCAGTGGAATACTCTGGTGGTAAGACTGTGCAAGCGGTCTCCATGAACTCAACATCGTTCTCTAAGGCCCTTAATATCTCAAAAGGCAGGCAAATGCCGATAGTTATAACTCCATTGACTGGACCAGCATCCGCCATAATCATCCCGTCAGACTTGTAGTTGTTCCCATATCGACAAACCAATGGTGCACCCCAACCGAAATCATTGTTGTGGATATTGAACTTCGGAGATCCCCCTACCGCCACGTTAGTACTTGATAACAAGTCAAAACTTGAAGGCATTACAGGATTCTCCACCCATGATTGCCAATCACGTTGAATCTCATTGTTAGTGCATCTTGTAACCATTTGGTTTATCAAAGAAGCTCCAAAGCCGAGTCCTTTTTCCAGTAACTCGCCTGCTTTGGCCGTTGCAAGCCCACCGTGAACCGAGTTGCCAAAGTAACCTTTGGGTAAAGGTGGTTCTAGTCTGTCTCTAGTATTAATTGCACAAGCATAAGTAACATTTTCGTTTGGATGTAAATGTCTAGCTCGTGTTACAGCTACCCACACATGAGCCGACACGGTTTGCAAGGATGAAAACGTAGTACCAGATGCATTGTTGGCTCTCCTTTAAGTTTCGCAATGTTTTGTGGTGTGAAATGAAATGTTTTTTGCCTTAATTCTGGAGATGGGATATATTTTTCTACCATAAGTTCTTCAAAGGATGAAAAGGGCAGATGAACAGGAAAATTGGTTTTCCTGGGCAACCAGCGAGGTTCGAGAATTATCGGAGGATGTAACTTATGAGTTAAGCCTCTAGAGATCTGAGACCATGAATTGATGAAATGCGAAAGGGATGTGCCGTCGCATACACTGTGATTTAAGCTGAAGGCCACAAAGATCCCGTCAGTTAATACCGTAACCTGTATAGAAAGCAATGGCAATGATACACCTTCATAATTCGGTATGCCATCAAAGGTGAAGAAGGAGTCGATGATGTCCGGAGTGTAGGTTGGTTCAAAAAGATCAGCTACAGTAACATCTGCCACAGCATGGATGAATTCAACACCAGCAGAGTTGCAGTTAATGCAAAACGATATGGTGCCATCATCGTCGTGTTTTGTCATGCCAAGACGACCTGCAAGAGGATAAAAATAGTCGAGAGTTTGTGATAAAGAACTCTTAAGGTTACTAAGAATTTTGTTTGTTTCTTCTTGGTTGGATTCGCGGCTACCACTGCTAGTTCCCGGTTTAGCAAACAGAAGACCGAACTGCGCATACAAGCGTCTAAATGGCCTGAAATCCATTGGACTCAGTTCAATCTTTCGAGTTGCACGATTCTTCTGTCTAGCTGGTAAGACAGTGCTGGTGGAGACATGGCGAACCTTTGCGGATGTATTATTCATGTTCTTTTACTCTGGATGTAGAGTAAAGATCTCTCACTACTCGCAGTTAATGTTTAATGAGATCAAGACGATAATGAAAATTGCAAAAACTGAAATGCATATATATAAAAGCCAGAAATTTTCCACAAGGGTGGCCAAAGTGAAAGTTGGCGTCCACCAGATACTTTGGTCTGAAGATGGCTCCTTCATAAAATAAGAGAGTTCTTAATTACTTTCTTTGGTTGGCTTGGCTATATATTCAACTTGATATTAAGTACTGATCATCCATGCACAGTTGAAGTTTTTGAACAACATTGATATTTTTTTTTATTTTTTTTTTTTTGCCATCCCAATATATTAATCCATAATTGGCTTGAGATCTGACTTTGACTAATGGCTGCCGTTGAACTTGCACAGGTTAATTATAAAAATGAATTAAAACATGTTTATGTAATTGTTTTTTTGTTAGAACAGGCAAAGCTAGCTGTTTCGCTCTAAGCAGGCGCGGCCAGGAGGCCACTGCAGAAGTGTTGCACTAGTGGAACTCTATGATGCACTCAACCCATCATATGACGATGATTGGTTGTTTTGAATGTTCGCATGCAAACGGCTCTTGCAGCAGCTCGAGCTATCAAGTAAGTTAACCCATCATGTCCACCACACCAGTAGTTAACCTACCCGATTGAATGCAGATCAAAGGCAAACTGAGACTCGGACAATCCATGATAGAATAGAGTAAACAACAGGACAATTTTACAATTTAACCGCATTGAAGAAAGATATGATCATCTAACCCCGGTCATATACAAATCTAATCAAAATCATCAAATTTTTAGCCTGGTCGATTCATTGAGTTTTCATTGTCGATTAATCAATCTTTTATAAACAAACCTATCCATAAGTATTTTCCCACAAACCCATTACTTCTAATTCGATTTTGATTGAAATTTTGAGCAGTACTATCAAAATATGGTTTAAATGGAAGTTACAGTGGCATGTTCGGTTAGGAATAGTTAAAAAAAAACTAGTTTGCTAACCGAATATTCTGAAACCAAGAACACGAAGAACACTTCGGTTATCACGAATTAATTTTTTCTTAACCGGTTCGCAAAGAAGGCTAAAACTATTTTCTAACCGAACTTTACCAATTACAAAAAAAAATAAAATCAAATGTAACCGAACCGTGCTATTTTTCCCACTATGTTGATTTTTGATTTAACCGAACTTTGCCCACTATGTTCGGTTGGTTCGCAAAGAAGGCTAAAACTATTTTCTAACCGAACTTTACCAATATTAAAAAAAAAAAAAAAAGAATTCCAATGTAACCGAACTGTGTTATTTTGCCCACTATATTGAGTTTCAATTTAACCGAACTTGTCCCACTATGTTCGGTTTGTTCGCAAAAAACCTTGACAAACCGAACTCTTAACTAATTATGTGTAGTTCGGTTAGATCTTGGTTGGTATGAAGTTTGCGAAACAGCCGAACTTTGTACACTTGGTAAAATCTTAACAACGTGAAGTTCGGTTACATATAGGTTGCGAACCAACCGAACTTCTAGACCCTAAAGTTCGGAAACATTGCGGGCAAACCGAACATTATGTAATCCTATAAACAAAGTTCGGTAACCTGCGTGTTAACCGAACGACTAAAAACCTCCATTAAGAGCGAGTTCGGTAACCTGCGTGTTTGGAAAAAGTAACCGAACTACACTTTCAGTTGTGGTTGGTAAAATAATTCTACTTCTTTTTTAAAAAAACCCATCTGATTTTTTAATCTCACTAATTATCTTTCACTTAATCATTACACTAACTATTATTAACACTAACTAATCATTACCCAAAATTAATCAGGAGGGTAATTTAGGTATTAATAAAATATCCAGATAAGGGTGACCTAGATTTACTTCTAAACATCTTACTAAAAATAGAACCATGGTCCCCTAGAAAAACCATGGTCCCCAAAAAATGGTTCATAATTAGGTCGAAAATAAAATGGCCATGTTCTAGTAAAGATATGAATAAATTAGGTAGGAAATGAAAATTAGGACCGAAATCCGGGAAATGATAAGAATTAGGACAAAAATGGAAATTTAATGTTGATACGTCTAAAAATCCCATAAAATCAAATTTCAGGACAACAAGATACCTCGCTATATATATACAGCACCCGTCTTCGATTCAGACACTACATCGAAAAAATCAGCTTCTGATTGAAACATCAGTTTTTCAATCTTTCAGTCAGGAACTATGGCAAAATTCTCCACAATCATTTCATCCTTGTCATTTTTATCTTCGCTTCAGGTTCAATTCTCGTACTCCTTTTTATATAATTCACGGACCTTATTATCATGGCAATGTGAATGTTGGTCTCTCCTCTTTTACGATCCTTTTATCATCAAACAGAATAACTTAATGTTATGACGGGCTTTGGATCAATTAATAAAAACAATTTTTAATGCGTAATTGTGCGAATCAATTTTATATTACCCTTCGTGGCTAGAAATAAGATTGAGAAATTGGGTAGTTGCCAAGAACAAGCCACATGATCATGGCTTACTTGGTTTATGCACCAATTTTTTTTTCCATCGGTAAAGAATTTGATGTTGAAAAAATTAAACTCAGATTACTAGATGTCGTCGCCTTATGATTTTACCAATAACAAAATATCTATAAAAGGAAATAATAATAATAACATAGAATAAACTACACTAACAAAAATTTTGAATGCTTCAAAAGAAAAAAATATAAAGATGACACCTTTCCGTAGGAGCTGAAAAATTCATTAGTTCTCTAATTTGATGAAATTTGATTTGTAACATGATAGTACGTTTTCCTACGTAAGTACTAACAAAAAAGAAAATACCTCAAAAAATTTAGGGGTATTTTTGGAAGATCCTGCAAATAGGGGATCTTTTCTGGAGATTCCTACAGTATCTCAGGTGTTGCATAGACTTTCGTCTTCTTGCAACATTTTACTGATGTTCTTTTGCTCAATCTCCCTGCTGCGTTATTTGTAAAGTCTCGGCGCATGACTTGAAATTTGTTTTCGCGGTGGTGAAAAAACAGCATCACGGCTGAATCTTTAGTTCTCCAACACAAAACATCCCTCCAGACTATAGCTGATTCGAAAGTTTCCGATGATTTGCAAGGAAGCTGCACCCTCCGTAGCGCTGACACCGATGCCATTGGATTGCCTTTGAGCTTGTAAGTAGCTTGATGCCCGCCTAAATTTGTGTTGTATGTATAGACGCCGAACTCATTCTTTTCATCTTGGCGAATTACGACGACTTTGTAACCCCTGGTGACGGGATCAGATACGAACCCTAAACCTTTGTTAGTTTGGCTTAGCATGTCAGGAACGTTTTGAGTTTGAAGGTAGCACTGCTCATCAACGGAGTCATCCCACTGCTCATGAATCGAGTCGAACCAGAAAGTGCCGACTAAATCATACCAAGACTTGCAGACGCAACGACATCTCATCTCCGTCTTAATATCCCGAAGTCGAGGAAAAACCTCGGTAAGCAGAGCGTAACGGAATTTGTCAGGAAGAGCATCAACAGTATTATTCGTCCTCTTCCTCTTCATCCTTACGATTGCCATCTTCAAATTTCCTACAATACTTTTGAGTGCGTTTGTGCTTTTTATCACATCTCTTATATAGGGATCTTACAAATTATATTTAGAATAGAATTCCCCCCACCTTTCCTAATATTTCACCTTTGAAACTCATTCCTTAATTTTACAACTAAATATTAGAGTTTCCAAATCCCAGTCCTGATTCTGATCAATGAATCACAGAGAGAATTAAGGATGGGCTCGCCAGCTAAATAAAGGCCCCCATATTTCATCTTTCATATGGTCTCGCCAACTAAACAATACTGAATGTTATTGCTCAACTCCAATGCAAGTCGCAGTGGGTCAAGACAACTTGAAATGCAGATATTACAATAATTATGAACGATGAAAAAACACAAAATAGATAAATGAAAAGGAAAGAAAAAAAAAATATGTTCCCCACTAAGAGTTACTTCATGTAAGAACATAGCTAAATTATGTAGGACATGTGAATTCCGGAGGCGGGTGCTTCCCACAGTCTTGGATGAGCACTTGAAGAGCGATGGGTAAGACAATGTTTAAGTTGAGGAGCTTGGCTTTTATGGTGGTGCAAAGACAGAGAGCTGCGTCCAAATCTGCAATTCCTTCTAGCAGCGGACAGCATTTTTCTTTAGCGCTACTCCCAATTACGATTTCAGTGACTCTGCCTAACACATCTATACAGCCGCTTAATTTAATAGCGTCCACTGGGCACATCTCTTTTTCCATTGGTGGTGGTGGTGTTATTGTTGGTGGTTTTGGTGTGGGAGCTATTGGTGGTGTTGGAATTACCGGTGTTGGTGTTGATGGCGGTGGTGTTGTTGTTGGAGGTGGTGGTGTCGGAGATGGTGGCGGTGTTGACGTAGGACTTTTTGGTGGTGTTGGCAGTGTTGGTATCGTGGTTGATGGTGTTGGAGTTGGTGCCGGAGTTGGTGGAGGTTTTGTTGTTGGCGGTATTTGTGTTGGTGGTGGTGTTAGCTTTGGTGTTGTTGGTGTTGGATTTGGTAGTGGTGGTGGTGGTGGAGGAGTTGGTGGTGGTTTAGTGGTTTGCGGTGTTGGTGTCGGTGGTGTTGGCAATGTCGGCGGTGATGGCGTTGGCAGCGATGGTGGTGTTAGTTTTGGTGGTGTTGGTGTTGGTGTTGGAGTTGGTGGTGGTGTTTTTATCGGTGGAGTTGATGGTGGGGGTGTTGTTGGTGGGGGTGGAAATGTTGGTGTTGGGGTAGATAATGGTGGTGGTAGTTTTGGTGTCGTTGTTGATGGTGGTGGTGGTGTTGTACTTATTGGCGGTATGGGTGTAGGAGTTGGTGGTGGTTTTATTATTGGCGGTGCTGGCATGGATGGTGTTGGCAATGTCGGCGTCGGTGTTGATGGTGGTGTTGTTTTTGGTGGTGTTGGTGTTGGAGTTGGTGGTTGTGTTGGTGGAATTGGCAATGCTGGTGGCGATTTTGATGATGGTGGTGGTGGTAATGTTGTTGGTGGTGTTGGTATCGGAGTAGGGGGTGGTTTTATGGTTGGAGGTGTTGGTGCTTGAACTGGTGGTGGCTTCATTGTTGGTGGTATTGGTGTTGATGTTGATGGTGGTGGTGTTAGTTTTGGTGGTGTTGGTGTTGAAGTTGGGGGTGGTATTTTTCTTGGTAGAGTTGGTGGTGGTGGTGGTGGTAATGTTGTTGGTATCGGAGTAGGGGGTGGTTTTATGGTTGGAGGTGTTGGTGCTTGAACTGGTGGCTTTATTGTTGGCGATATTGGTGTTGGTGCTGATGGTGGTGGTGGTGGTGTTAGTTTTGGTGGTGTTGGTGTTGGAGTTGGGGGTGGTGTTGGTGTTGAAGTTGGGGTGGTATTTTTCTTGGTGGATTTGGTGGTGGAGTTGGTGGAGTTTTTGGTGTAGTTATTGGCGGTATGGGTGTAGGAGTTGGGGGTGGTTTTATTATTGACGGCGGTGGCATGGACGGTGTTGGCAATGTTGGTGACGGTATTGATGGTGGTGTTGGTGTTCGAGTTGGTGGAATTGGCAATGCTGGTGGAGATGGTGGTGGTGGTAATGTTGTTGGCGGTGTTGGTATCGGAGTAGGGGGTGATTTTATGGTTGGAGGTGTTAGTGCTGGAATTGGTGGTGGCTTTATTTTTGGCGGCATTGGTGTTGATGTTGATGGTGGTGGTGGTGGTGTTGTTGGTGGTGGTGTTGGTATTGGAGTTGGTGGTGGTGTTTTTATTGGTGGAGTTGGGTTTAGTGTTGGTGGAATTGATGGTGGTGGTGTTATTGGTGGAGTTCGAAATGGTGGTGTTGGGGTAGATGGTGGTAGTGGTAGTAGTGTTGGTGTTGGTGGTGCTGGAAATGTTGGTGTTGGCGGAGTTGGTGGCGGTGTCGGCAATGTTGGTGTCGACGTTGATGGTGGTGGAGGTGTTGTTGGCGACGTTGGTATCGGAGCAGGGGGTGATTTTATGTTTGGAGGTGTTGATGCTGGAACTTGTGGTGGCTTAATTGTTGGCGGCATTGGTGTTGGTGTTGATGGTGGTGGTGTTTTTATTGGTGTAGTTGGTGGTGGTCGTAGTGGTGGTGGTGGTGTTGTTGTCATTGTTGATGGTGGTGGTGGTGTTGTACTTATTGGCGGTATGGGTGTAGGAGTTGGTGGTGGTTTTATTGTTGGTGGTGGTTTTATTGTTGGCGGCAATGGCATGGACGGTGTTGGAAATGTTGGTGACGGGGTTGATGGTGGTGTTGGAGTTGGAGTTGGTGGCAGTGTTGGCGGAATTGGCAATGTTGTTGGTGGTGTTTGTATCGGAGTAGGGGGTGGTTTTATGGTTGGAGGTGTTAGTGCTGGAATTGGTGGTGGCTTTATTGTTGGCGGCATTGGTGTTGGTGTTGATGGTGGTGGTGTTAGGGGTGGTGTTGTTGGTGGTGGTATTGGTGCTGGAGTTGGTGGTGGTATTTTTATTGGTGGAGTTGGAGTTGGTTTTGGTGGAGTTGATAGTGGTGGTGTTGTTGGTGGAGTTCGAAATGGTGGTGGTGGGGTAGATGGTGGTGATGGTAGTAGTGTTGGTGTTGGTGGTGCTGGAAATGTTGGTGTTGGTGGAGTTGGTGGAGGAGATGGTTGCGGTTTTATTATTGGCGTGATTGGCGCAGGAGTTGGTGGCGGTGTTGGCAATGTTGGTGTCGACGTTGATGGTGGTGGAGGTGTTGGTATCGGAGCAGGGGGTGGTTTTCTGGTTGGAGGTGTTAGTGCAGGAACTTGTGGTGGCTTTATTGTTGGTGGCACTGGTGTTGGAGTTGGTGGTGGTGTTTTTATTGGTGGAGTTGGAGTTAGTGTTGGTGGAGTTGGTGGTATTTTTGGTGGAGTTGGAAATGTAGGTGTTGGGGTAGATGGTGGTGGTGGTAGTAGTGGTGGTGGTGTAGGTGTCATTGTCGATGGTGGTGGTGGTGTTGTACTTATTGGCGGTATGGGTGTAGGAGTTGGTGGTGGTTTTATTTTTGGCGGCGTTGGCATAGACGGTGTTGGTAGTGTTGGTGTCGGTGTTGATGGTGGTGTTTTTTTTGGTGGTGTTGGTGTTGGAGTTGGAGTTTGAGTTGGTGGCGGTGGCGGTGTTGGAGTTGGAGTTGGAGTTGGTGGAATTGGCAATGCTGGTGGCGATGTTGATGATGGTGATGGTGGTGGTAATGTTGTTGGTGGTGTGGGTACCGGAGTAGGGGGTGGCTTTATGGTTGGAGGTGTTGGTGCTGGAACTGGTGGTGGCTTTATTGTTGGCGGCATTGGTGTTGGTATCGATGTTGGTGGTGTTGGTGTTGATGGTGGTGTTGGTGCTAGAATTGGTGGTGGTGTTTTTATTGGTGGAGTTAGTGTTGGTGGATTTGATGGTGGTGGTGGTGTTGGTGGAGTTCGAAATGGTGGTGTTGGGGTAGATGGTGGTGGTGGTGGTAGTAGTGTTGGTGTTGGTGGTGCTGGAAATGTTGGTGATGTTGGTGTTGGTGGAGTTGGTGGCGGAGATGGTGGCGGTTTTATTATTGGCGTGATTATCGCGGGAGTTGGTGGCGGTGTTAGTAATGTTGGCGTCGACGTTGATGGTGGTGGAGGTGTTGTTGGCGGCGTTGGTATCGGAGCAGGGGGTGGTTTTCTAGTTGGAGGTGTTGGTGTTGGAACTGGTGGTGGCTTTATTGTTGGCGGCATTGGTGTTGGTGTTTGAGTTGGGGGTGGGGTTGGTGTTGGAGTTGGTGGTGGTGTTTTTATTGGTGGAGTTGGAGTTAGTGTTGGTGGAGTTGGAAATGTTGGTGGTGTTCGGGTAGATGGTGGTGGTCGTAGTGGTGGTGGTGGTAGTGTTGGTGTCATTGTTGATGGTGGTGGTGGCGTTGTACTTATTGGCGGTATGGGTGTAGGATTTGGTGGTGGTTTTATTTTTGGTGGCGTTGGCATAGACGGTGTTGGCAATGTTGGTGTCGGTGTTGATGGTGGTGTTGTTTTTGGTGGTGTTGGTGGAATTGGCAATGTTGGTGGCGGTGTTGGTGGAATTGGCAATGCCGGTGGCGATGATGGTGGTGGTGGTGGTAATGTTGTTGGTATTGGAGTAGGGGGTGGTTTTATGGTGGGAGGTGTTGGTGTTGGAACTAGTGGTGGATTTATTGTTGGCGGCATTGGTGTTGGTGTTGATGGTGGTTTTGGTGGTGTTGATGGTGGTGTTGGGGCTAGAATTGGTGGTGGTGTTTTTATTGGTGGAGTTAGTGTTGGTGGAGTTGATGGTTGTGGTGGTGTTGGTGGAGTTCGAAATGGTGGTGTTGGGGTAGATGGTGGTGGTGGTATTAGTGTTGGTGGTGTTGGAAGAGTTGGTGGCGGTTTTATTATTGGCGTGATTGGCGCGGGAGTTGGTGTGGGTGTTGGCAATATTGGTGTCGATGTTGATGGTGGTGGAGGTGTTGTTGGCGGCGTTGGTATCGGAGCAGGGGGTGGTTTTCTTGTTGGAGGTGTTGGTGCTGGAACTGGTGGTGGCTTTATTGTTGGCGGCATTGGTGTTGGTGTTGGAGTTGGGGGTGGGGTTTGTGTTGGAGTTGGTGGTGGTGTTTTTATTGGTGGAGTTGGAGTTAGTGTTGGTGGAGTTGATGGTGGTGGTGTTTTTGGTGGAGTTGGAAATGTTGGTGTTGAGGTAGATGGTGGTGGTGGTGGTGTTGGTGTCATTGTTGATGGTGGTGGTGGTGTTGTACTTATTGGCGGTATGGGTGTAGGAGTTGGTGGTGGTTTTATTTTTGGTGGCGTTGGCATAGACGGTGTTGGCAATTTTGGTGTCGATGTTGATGGTGGTGTTGTTTTTGGTGGTGTTGGTGGAATTGGCAATGACGGTGGCGGTGTTGGTGGAATTGGCAATGCCGGTGGCGATGTTGATGATGGTGGTGGTGGTGGTAATGTTGTTGGTATCGGAGTAGGGGTGGTTTTATGGTGGGAGGTGTTGGTCTTTGGAACTAGTGGTGGATTTATTGTTGGCGGCATTGGTGTTGGTTTTGATGGTGGTGCTGGTGGTGTTGATGGTGGTGTTGGTGCTAGAATTGGTGGTGGTGTTTTTATTGGTGGAGTTGATGGTTGTGGTGGTGTTGGTGGAGTTCGAAATGGTGGTGTTGGGGTAGATGGTGGTGGTGGTATTAGTGTTGGTGGTGTTGGAAGAGTTGGTGGCGGTTTTATTATTGGCGTGATTGGCGCGGGAGTTGGTGTGGGTGTTGGCAATGTTGGTGTCGATGTTGATGGTGGTGGAGGTGTTGTTGGCGGCGTTGGTATCGGAGCAGGGGGGTGGTTTTCTTGTTGGAGGTGTTGGTGCTGGACCTGGTGGTGGCTTTATTGTTGGCGGCATTGGTGTTGGTGTTGGAGTTGGGGGTGGGGTTTGTGTTGGAGTTGGTGGTGGTGTTTTTATTGGTGGAGTTGGAGTTAGTGTTGGTGGAGTTGATGGTGGTGGTGTTTTTGGTGGAGTTGGAAATGTTGGTGTTGAGGTAGATGGTGGTGGTGGTGTTGTTGGTGTCATTGTTGATGGCGGTGGTGGTGTTGTACTTATTGGCGGTATGGGTGTAGGAGTTGGTGGTGGTTTTATTTTTGGTGGCGTTGGCATAGACGGTGTTGGCAATGTTGGTGTCGGTGTTGATGGTGGTGGTGTTTTTTGTGGTGTTGGTGTTGGAGTTGGTGGCGGTGTTGGTGGAATTGGAAATGCTGGTGGAGATGTTGATGATGGTGGTGGTGGTGTCGGAGATGGTGGCGGTTTTATAATTGGCGTGATTGGTGCAGGAGTTGGTGGTGGTATTGGAAATGCTGGTGTCGGTGTTGATGGTGGTGAAGGTGTTGTTGGAGGCATTGGTGTGGGAGTTAGTGGCGGTTTTATTGTTGGTGGTGGTGTTGGCAGTGTTGGAGTTGGTGCGAGTGGTGATGGTGTTGGCGGAGTTGGAGTTGGAGTTGGTGTAGATGGTGGTGGTGTCGGTTTTGGTGGTGGTGAGGGAGATATTGTTGGCGGAGTTGGTGGCGGTATTAGTGGTGGTGTTAGTGGTGTTCGTGTCGGTGGTGGTGGTGGTGTTCGTTTTGGCGGTGTTGGAGTTGTTGGTGGTGGTAGTGGTGGTGGAGTTGGTGTTTTTGTTGGTGGTGTTGGCAATGTCGTTGGTGGTGGTGTTATTGTTGGCGGCATTGGCAACGGAGATGGTGGGGGTTCTATGGTTGGAGGTGTTGGCGGTGGTGGTGGTGGTTCTATGGTTGGAGGTGTTGGTGGTGGTGTTGGCGGTGGTGGCGGTGGAAGTGGTGGTGTTGGCAGTTTTGGTGTCGAAGTTGGTGGTGGTGGTGTTATTGGAGGTGTTGGTGACGGTGTCGGTAGTGTTGGTGGAGGTGGTGCTAGTGATGGCGGTGGTTTTGGTGTCGGTAAGAATGGAGGCGGTGTTAGTGTTGGTGTTGGCTTAGGTGCAGGAGCTCTTGGTGGTGGTGGTGGTGGTGGTGTTGATGTAGGAGCTTTTGGTGGTGGTGTTTGTTTTGGCGGTGTTGGTTTAGGTGAAGGAGGTTTTGGTGGTGCTAGCTTTGGGCGGGGTAGTTTTGGCGTTGGAGCTTTTGGTGGCGCTGGTATAGGCGTAGGAGATTTTGGTGGTGGTCTTGGTTTCCGAGTGGGAGATGTAGGCGGTGGACATGGTTTTACAATTGGGATAAATGGTGGTGGCTTAGCTATGGGGGGAGTATGCTTTCTTTTTGGTGGGGATTTTTTCGGTGGTTTGACAATTGGAGACGGTTTAGCACGTGGAGGCTTAGTATGTGGTGGTTTCATGGCTGGAGCCTTCTTTGGGGGCTTCACAGGTGGTGGCTTCTTTCGTGGAGGTTTGGCATGCGGAGGCTTAACATGTGGTGGTTTTACTCTGGGTGGTTTTGGTACATGTGCTTTGGGAGGAGTAGGAGAAGGAAATTTGGGATGGGTATGGTGTTTAGGAGGTTTAGGAGTAGGAGTTGGAACTGAACAAGTTGGACAAGCAACCGCAGTAGTGAGAAGAGCTCCCAAATTCAAAAGGAAAATGAAGAGACTACTGAGAATGAACTTCATATCTTTGCGAGTCTAGATTGTGGAAAGGATAGGTAGTTGTATTCGGTTCTTTCCTTGGTAGGTCTACTTATAGTGCGTGAAATGTACTGAGCCAGTGAGGTGTAGGATTTACAAAAAAAAGTTGGTAAATCTCATGATGGGATTTACCTTAGCTTCTAGCTGGTCAATAGGCTCGGCGGATCGAGTACTGCTCGACTTAATTATTTTGCAATTATATGGTTCATCCCGACCTATGATGGGAAATTAATGCCAAATCCCATCCTTTTTAGGTCTCTCCTCGACCTATAGATTCTATAGGCTGGCGATGTCTGCACGGATGTTACGGTATTATTTCAGTGTAATCATTGCCAACGTACGTACTATTTTGCACTGTCTACCGCTGCAGGCCATGCGCGCCACAGAGGTTGTTTAAGTGAGCCTTTTTAGAGTCCACATGCAAGTATTTTTTGCAATCTAAATTACTTCAGGCTGTTAAGAAAATCGTCGACATCTCCAGTATGACCTAGTCAGTATATTTTACCAAAAGAGGATGTCTTTCCGGATAAGAAGCTCATTTGTATACGAGATGGGCATGGCCGTGTTACGGAATTTCCTAGGTTCAGCAAATAACAGGGATTTGTCCGTGGCAAAAGATGTATTATATGACCACTGTAACGGCATACACTTAAAATATCTATCATGACCAATGGCACTCCATGATTAATATAGAGCATATAGAATGATCAAGTGCAAACAAAATCTGACCATATCTTTTCTCTCAACTCACTCCATGGCTGCAAATTAAGGCAGCTGGTTGTCTTCATATTTTGGATTCACTTTAAGCAAACAGTCGTCTCAACTTTTTCATATACAGTTTTGGATTTTATTGTATGTTTTAGCTTGATGCGTCGCGTTCATATATGCATTTGGTGGCATCCGCAACATTCCCACAATGGCACAAAGACTTGTTTTTTTTTTCTTTTTTCTTTTTGCTAAAAGTGGCACAATGATACCACTGCAAAATCATTCCGTATAATGTTAAAGAGTTTCAAAACAAAAAAAAAGAAGAATAAAAGAGTTTGTAAGTTTGCATCTTGTAACAGAATAGATGAAGATATTATCATTCTTGAAAGTCCACTCACCTCGTGGTAATGAATAGTGCGAGATGCATTATATGCCTGTCGCATCAATAATTACCGGGCACTCGGAGGAAAAGCCTACTGGTTCATAAAGCACAGTGGAGTTCGACATAATAAAGACAATTACATAAACCAGCTTGAAGATAAGTTCGTCAACTTGCAAACAGTTGAGTTCACTGCAAAGTTTCATGTGCAATTGCATCACGTGTTCGTCGACATGTTCTTCTTTTTCTTTGCCTTTGATCATGTGCAATTGCACCACGTTTAAGAGGGTCCTAAGAAAACCAATATAAAGTCACGTCGTCTAGCTTTTACTATACCAAGACATAACATGACATTTTCGGCGTGCAACTTTAACGTGATTAGCCCGTACCTGAACCAATTCATAGGACTGTTACGGTCCGTGGTCCATTTCTCTTTACTCTCCTTGTACATCCTCCCTAGAAAGCTGTTGATACCACTTACTTTTGTATGGTTTTCTTTTTATCTTTCTACCCGTCAGAACTTCACATGCTCATGCACTGAGATTTTTCCCATTTCAAAAGTTAAACTGTCCATTTAAAAAGAAACCTATTATTGGCGATGCATACAAGGAGTTTTATAAGAGGAACATATCTCCAAGGACCAAGATATTAGCTTTAAATCCGCTAACATTCATATTTTATTCAAAGAAAATAACGCCCAAATTATGAGATATTGTGAGAATAAAAGTACGAGTAGATCTTGGTCATTGTTGGCTATTTATTTGGTGTCCTAGTTGGTAAAATTTAGTAGCCCTCATAGAATACCTCCAGCAACAACAAACGTATGCAGAGCTTTCAGTTCTGTATTCAAGTTTTTGTTCTTTTTGTTTGCCTTCCAATAATTATTCTTTATATTCCTTTTGCTTTTTGATTTGCAAGAGAAAATGGGTTGAGCACTTGGATACCACATATGGCATATTAACTGGCGGCCGACATACAAGAAAAGTGGCAACATCATTTGGATATGAGTTTTTCTAGAGTGGCTCGGCTAGACTCGGCTTGGCTCGATTCAATTTTTTTTATCTTCTCAAAAGAGGTTATGAAACTTAACTTGCATGGTTAAAATTCTCATCCAAATTGGTAAAATGGAAATATATCTCAAAATAACCCTCTCATCCACAAGGGGCTTGTGTTTATTTGGGAAGCCCATGGTAGGCAACTGCCTAACCTTTCCGTGGGCTGCCTCCCACAAATCTCATGTTGTAATTGCTAGTGATCGCACTGGGCAATACTCCAGATGTTTGCCTTAATTCCAAAAAATCTGAGAAAAAGCAAGACCTAAATGAGTTGGATCTCCATTAATGATCTTTCCTGTATAAGTTTTTATTTTATGGCTCAACATATAATGTAGAACTATCGTACTTTCCAGAAGCAAACATAATGTAGAAAGTACAGGAATGACATACATGTAGAAGAAGAAAAAGAAAAAGCATAAACTAGAAACCGATCAAAAAAAAAAAAAAAAGCATAAACTAGAAACAAGTTCTTAACCACGGGTTGTTGAACAGAAATGTGGTGGCACCAAAAACAAATTGCTCGCAGACGGCATGGGTTATGTTCTCGAGTTGTTTTAGCTTCTTTCATTCATGATGTTGCTCTGCTGGGATATACTCCACTTATATGGACTTCAATTTGCACAGCCTTCTGTATTCCTGAATAATTATACAACTAGATTTCCTGGTTAATCATCAGACAGTGTTCCCTAAAGGTCAAAGTGCCAGATCTGAAATAGCACAACTTTGGTTTCCAAAAACAGACGATCTTGACTTAAATGTAATTAAATCTTAATATATTATCCAAGATGAGTAAACCTGCCATGAATATATAAGCATTTTTTCGACACCCAAGTTCTTCATTTTGGTTCTGAAGATTGAATTCCATGTCGCTTGAAGAACTCCCTGAACCCATATGTACTAACATCGTAATTGAACTGCAAGTTGAATAAAAAGAACATATTGTAAGATTACACAGAAAGATGCACAATTTGTGATCCAGTGTGCTGTATAATTTAGAGTGATGGTGTACTGGGGTCTCTCCACATTTCTTAGCCCCATTTGTAGATAAAATTTGTTGACAAGTGAAGGGTAGAAAATTCTTTTTGACACACAAAATCAATAACTGAAAAGGAGAATCAAAACTTACAGGGAGAACTTTGACTGCATATTTTGTTGTATTTGCATCCGAAGCCTTTCCTTGGTTAGCTGCCTGTAAAGAGTTCAATTTTTTTGTCAATAGGGAAAAGGAAGTAAAACTATAAACTTTCATATTGTATCATTCAGGTACAGAAAACATAAACCTTATAGGAACATCAAACTTCTGTTTCCCTCAGACAGCAATCTGGGGGCAACACCGGAAAAGTTACAGCTTTAGCATATGATAGGATGAAACTTACTTGTTGTTGTGGACTATGAAATATCTCTATGTAAGGATAGTCTTTCCTCTGACGAGTTATGCAGAATCCAGGATACTTAGGACATTCAACCTGGAAGATCCCATAAGAATGAGCAAGGTAAGAAAAATTTAGTTAACACGTGAGGCAAACTGCCTGCAATTAGAAAAATTGCAAAGAAGCTTAGGAGAGTACAGAAACAACGGAAGTGCCAAAAAATATATAAGAAGTGACATACACGCATAAACTTTATGTGTGGATGAAACTCCGATGCAGCTTCCTCTAATACTTTATCAAAATGCTTGGTGAAAGGACATCTACGACAAACAACAGAATAACAAAATGAACAGACTGAAGTAGAAAAGACAATGGTTGTAAAATGGTAACAAAAATTTACAAAAGGCACTTACTTGATTGTAAATGCAACCGCCACAGGCTGACCTTCGTGCAGAAGTTGTACAAATTCGCGCTCTGACGTGAAGGAAATAATTTTGGAAGGCCCAAGATCCTTCGGATAACCAGTGTAATACCTGAAATCATCGAAGAATAATTAATTACTGACAAAAATTCAGCAGGATATAAGTTTATTGAAAGGTCAAAGATCCTTTAACAGGCATGATGCATGCATTTGTAACATCGTATGTAACGCCATGATGTAAATATTCTTCCAATCAACCATACATTATCCCTCCAATCCTTAAGATAAAAAATATCTACGAGGATCAATCAAAAACTAATGATTTCAGGCTCCAGTAAGCAAAACAATGTTCAATAATCATATCAACTTGAAAATTTCCCTATTACGGAGATACAACATTGGACACGGACTAGAGCAACTCACTTGCAAATTTACAAGATGTTACAAATCTCATCAGCTAAGCTTTAGTAGATCCACCTTTATGGATGCTTTTCTTCGAGTAAGAGACACAAGATTAACTCCCAACTATTCTCCTCAATCCTCTCAGCCATTGTTTCCATCTACCTCGAATTACTACTCATCTAATAAGCTAAAATCAAGGCGAGTGAATAATCATAGGCAGAAAGTTAGGAAGGCTCTGGTGCAAGAAATCTTCATTCTCCCCCAATTCTCCTACTATTTCATAATCCTAAGCACTCACCATCTTTACCACTGAGGGAGAGAAGACCAGTTCACAAGCCTATCATGGATGCAGATTACTTGAAATTTCTATTCAATGAAGACATAGTCGATGATTCAGATTCAGAGAACTCACGGAAAATTGCTGGTAATTGTGTCGGCTCCGATGTTTCTGTTATTTCGTTAACCAATTTAGAAGGTTGTACAACTCCCATTTATACCTCACAAGATAATGGTGATACCACGATGAGTCATGTGGAACTCTGTTAGAAACCTCTTGTCTCTAAAAACTAGTGAGGGATTACAAGAGATTGGGTAGTACAAACCTCTAGTCAGTAGTCAGTAATAGAGATAAGGGGAGAGAATTGTTTCAATGTGTATCAAAATCCTGTCATGGAATGTTCGTGCTTCGCTCACTGAAGAGAAGTATTCTGGTGAAACAAATGATTCAAAGAGCTAAAGCTTCCATTATCATGATTCAAGAAACAAAAATGGTGTCATGTTCAGAGAAGGATAATTGGCAAATTTGTGGTCCAACTATGGCAGAACTGCTGTAAACTCGATAGGCAGGTCTGCAAGTCTACTAATTCTTTGGAATCTAGATGTTGTTGAAATGGTTTCATGTTTCGAAGGATTATACTCGATTAACATGACAATACTAGAATATTTCTAGAATTACTAGAATATCTTGAATGTGAGAGAACTTGTCCAAATACTAAATCCGCAGAAAATTAAAAAAGTCATACAATGGAGCGCCACAAGAGTTATTCAATTGCACTTACTTGCTAGTTGAGCGAAGATTGCTGATCATTCTATCGAAAAATGACGTATCCTCCATGTTGACAAAGACAATTCAACTTTCAAATATCAAATCAAGTGATTCAAATAAACCCAACTTCTCAGTTAACCTGTTACAACTTAATGTTTGTCAGAGAGTACCAAAAAAAAAAAAAAATCACATACGCATTTTAACAAACACTTGGCAAGCAAATTACAGTCTACGATTTTGAATCAAATGTTACATACTAAGACAGAGTTAGAGCTTCTAGGTTAAATAAGTTTGCTCAATTTGCAAGGTTCCAGCTGACAATTGAAAACTAAAAGAAGAAATTAGACACTTACCATATAGAATTACAAAAGTCATCAAGGGTTTAGGGTTTTAAAAGGGGAACGAAGGAGGAGACTGGGATAAATTTCTTTGATTGAAATGGGAACGTCTTTGATTTTATGATGTTAGGACTTTCGGTTTCACTGGTTCCGCGTTTAGTTGCTGGGCTTTGCGCGATAGTCTAGCGAATCACTCAATGGACCCGTTTAGAAGCTGGGCTTTACTCCATGTGGATCCCACACGGAATTGGTTTTGGGCCTTTTGGCAGTCTTATTTTCGCTGTCCACTAGCACAGCTTTCGAAACTCTAAAAATATTGAAGCCACCTAGGATTTTAGAAACTCTAAACAAAAAAACCTCTCTAGTGGTGATTGGATATTAAAAATTTAATGATGTGGAAGTTTGAGATTGGAAGAGATTATGGGTTTTTAGAGACTCATCCATACCCACAATCATCATTATTTGTTTTTATTTTATTTATTTTTTTAGATTTTGTGGATTAACTTTCTACAAATAAGTGACAAGTGTTTCAAAATAGGTATGGATACAACTCTTACTAGGAGATGCTTATTAAAACCAAAAAAAATATTTGATTCTATGTTGTTAAATACCTCTTTTTTAGGTCTCCACATGGGATAAATATCCATACACCATTGGAGATGCTCTAAGATAACCTTCTCATTTTGAAATTTTTGTCCCTGTAAAAATTGACTTATATTTCATTAGACAAGTATGTATTTACAAAATTACCTCTTTAATTGATTTCTTGTTAGTACAAGAAATATGTATTAGTTGATAGCCATGTTTATATTCGTAACGTATGTGTTTTAAAATACTTTTCGATGATATAAAATTTACAAATATCGGTGGTATTGTTTGAGAGATTATCATTTCTAAATTTTACTAAGTATTATCTATAAGGGTATATATGAAAAAAATATTCAAAAAATTCTCTCTCCTTATCTTAAGAATTGTGCAAATTTGAAAAAGGTCATATATTTAAGTACGGAGTGAGTATGATTTTTCTTTAGAAAAAAGCGAAGCTCAAAAGATATATCAATAAAGTCGATTTAGGAAATTGAAAACCTTACAAAAAAAATTCAAGATCATAAAGTAGTAATACGAGTTATAGTATCTCCAGTCTCATTTTTTACTTTCATTTAGTCTTAATTTATTGGACAAAAAGAATGAAACTCTCGAACATTCGGGCGATTGAATCAGAGATTAACTCAGAGATCGAATCGGTATACTGAGTTTTGATTCTCTCTTCAATTTTACTCTAAGATTTTTGGTTTTATCATTTCTTATGTATTAATTTGCCTCCAGTGTGAGTTATTTCCAGATTTAATGATTTCCTATCTTTAATTTTGCGGGTTCTGTATTAAATTGCTATTCTGTTTTTTAACCTTACTTTGAAACTCTCGCGTCTAATCTTCTCATGTTTGTTGCTTAGTCATGTCTAGCAGGTATTTCTAGGTGGCTTCTGATCTTTCACTCTGGTAAAGGTTTCCATCATAAAGGTTGTCTCCCATTCAAAGGTTGTTTGTGAAGGTTTTCAAGATGATAATGTCGAACGCACTGCACACTGTTACTACAAAACACAAAAGGTTCATGTACTTTAATCGTTGCTCAATTTACAATAAACCTCAATTGCATAACCAGCTGAATGTCGAGAGCAGTGGCACCATGTTTATGATCTTCTCAACACGTATTCACTTGTTTTACTATAAGGATCTTATAAATAGAGGATATGTCAACTCTCAATTATCTCAATTATCTCAATATTGGATTCACTTCTTTTTACTTTTCATTATCTTTTGTTCTCTCACTATGTCCACTAGAAAATTAATTGGTGAGGTGTCTGATCTCATTGAACAAATTAGAAATACTACTCTAGAAGAGGATGCACAAGTTAAGAGAGTTATAAGATATTCGTATATTAAGTTGCAGCCAAGTATTCAAAAATGTTCAGTTTGTTTGATTGCAAAAATCTTCTGTGAATTTCCTCTGAGCACGGATAAGGTGGAGAAATAGGCAACTATGGCTCGGGTCCATGGACATTTTCAAATTAGAAGACATGCCACCAATATTTTTTATTTCTTCTTTATGATTGGAATAGTTATAATACAGTACTGGAGGAAGGACCATGGAGTTTGGATGGATATTTAGCTGTCTTTCGTGAATGGAATACCTCAACTGTTACTGACAATCTTGATTTTCTCACTCATCAATTTTGGATTGACATCAAAAAGCTCCTACCGGAATTTCTTAATCTTGAAGTGGAGAATTAAATTGCCAGTATTATGGGGAATCTTCTCAAGGTAATACCTGAAGATGGTAATCCTACTGATACAAATGTTGTAAGTGTTTTAATTGAATTTAATGTTTTAAACCCTATGTTAAGGGGTATCATGACAGAGAATGCATCTAAAACCACTCAGTGGATTCTTATATATTTTCAGAGGAAACCTATGAAACTTTGTCCTGCTTGTCTTATAATTGATCATGATGAATTAACTTTTTCAGATAAGGAAGATCATGTGCAAACTATAGCTAGTTATATTTTCAAATTTGGTGAGGATTTTGGGGAGATTTTTGATCCCAATGCTAACAATTCTAAATATAGCTAGAGTTCTCTTTATATAGTTTTAAATCATGGTTTGCAATATAAGGAAAAGATCCTTATTTCTCCTATGAAAACTAGATGTCAAAAAAAAAAGAATGGAGAAGAGGCACTTCGAAGCGAAAGCTTGATTCCTAGTAGAAATAGACTTTCCAGTGAGGATGGTTTCATATCTCTACCATTTATTGAGTCTCAGCGGGAAAAAAGAGGGGTGGAAACTTCTGACATATTCTACCATTTATTCAATCTCCAAAGAGGGTGGACCCAAAAGAAATCGTGAGGATCGGTTGCAAGTAGCTCTGCTAGTGTTATTCAAGATAATATACCAGCAACATTTTATCCAGATCCAGTTGATACTGATGTTTCGCAGGAAGGAATTCAGTCAACTTATAATGTTTATGAGCATCAAATGCATCCTAGCTTTTATCGCTCTTATCCTCAACAAGGTGAATGGGACAACCTTATTGGACCTCATGGGAACTATATGCCAGAGCAGAGGGACCAGGTTTACTTCTCATCCCAACTTTTTAATCCTCTAGTTTGACTAGTTTATTTTATATTTCTTTTGTTGTTTGTGCTTTGCAAATCATCCGGTTTTTCTTTTTTCATTTTAAGTCAGTTTTTTTATTCAGTTAGTATGCGCATTTTAGCTTGGAATGTCCAAGGCTTAGGCAATAAAAATACTAGATATCACTTACAAGATTGCATATATTTATCAGCCAATGATTCAAGCTGAAGGGGGATGGGATCATCATGTCAATGCAATTACTACTTGCAATATGCACCAGCAAGGCCAAGAAGACCAGGTAAACACTTTGAACTCTTATTTATCTTTGTATACTTGTTCAGATAAAATTTCTATTGACACATACTTGTTTGATAGACATTTTCTTAGTGCTTCATTTCAGTTTTTTGCTTTCTATATTCAATCGAGTTTCCTATTTTGTTATAAGTATAATTTGTTCATCATGAAAGTCCTAGCTTGGAACTGCCATGGAATTTGTAAAAAAGAAACTAGATTTCATATAAGAAATTGTGTACATAGTCATGATCCTGATATTGTTTTTATTTGTGAAACTAAAACACATTTTCAAAAGACAATCTCTTTTATAAGACATTTTGGTTTTCCCAACTATTGGGCTTTCTCTTCTTGTGGTCTGTCGGTTTAACTATATTATGGAAAGATGGCTTTAGGTTTGAGATGTTATTTCATAGTGACCAACTCTTACATATCAAAATAACTGCTTGCCCTAAAAATGTGGATTGGATTTTAACTTGTATTTATGGAAGTCCACATTATCATAAAAAGAAGGAGCTTTGGAGAAATATAGCTAAGTGCAGTCAGAATAATATACTTCCTTGGGTCTTAATTGGAGATATGAATGTTACTTTGTTCCCAGAAGATAAAGACTATTTTTTTCCCTAATACTTCTTATGCTACCAAAATTAATGGTCAGAGATATTATATAGAATTGTGATATGCAAGATGTCAAGTTTTATGGATTTCATTATACATGGAGTAATCATCGACAAGTTTGTTCAAGCAAGAATAGACATAGCTCTGGAGAATACAGAATGGCGTCAAATTTTTCACAAAGTTATGCTGAATAATCTTATTACTTCTGGTTCTGATCATGCTCCTATATTATTAAATACTGTGCCCCCAGACAAGTCATTCAAAAGGCCATTCAGACTATATAAAAATTGGTTGAAGGAAGATTCTTGTAAGGAAGTTATTACTAAAGCCTGGTCTCAAGATACCAACATTCAACATGGTATCAAAACTGAAAAACAAAAAACAAGAAATTAGGTGATGGAATTAGAATGTTTATGGTGAGGTAAATCTGCATATAAGAGAAATTCAAGAAAAAATCAAAGTCTGTCAACAGATTACTTAGAAGCTTCATAATGATCGGATACAAGTCCTTCAACAACAACTCAATTACTGGTATGGAGTAGATGCAGAGATGAAATATCATAACTCAAGGGAGAATCTTCTCAAGAAAGATGATAGAAACTCTAAATATTTCCATGGAAGAGCCAATTATAGAAGAAGGAGAAATCATATTGATTCCATTAAAGATAATTGTGGCATTATGATAGGGAAGCAATGGAAAATACTCTAATACAGTATTTCAAGAAAATAAGTACTACTACTAAACCTTAGAAAAACAAGGAGCTACTTCAACTGATCACTCCCTAAATATCTGACGAAGACAACTTTTACTTAACTAAAATTCCAGAGGAGGAAGAAATTAAAGATGTCATTTTTCAAATCAAATAGTGGGATCCGCCAGGACCAGATGCTTTTCAAGCTGGTTTGTTCCAAAAATGCTGGGATATTCAAACTCTTAGTAAGGATATCATTTTAATGGTTAACATATAGTAAGAGGGAGAACTTTTTTAGAAGTGGTTTACTGTTGAAGGAATTAAATTTCACTTTTCAAACTCTTATACCTAAGTCGGAATGCCCTCAACATCCTTCTGATTTTAGGAGAATTAGTTTATGCAACATAACGTATAAAGTAATATCAAAAATAATGGTGAATATGATAAAACCACTTCTACAAAAAATAATTTCACCGTACCAAGCAACATATGTACCAAATAGAAACATCAATGATAATACAATCATTGCGCATGAAATTGTACATCAAATGAAGAAATATAGAGGTCAGGATGGTGAAATAGGAATAAAGCTTGATATGTCGAAAGCTTTCGACAGAATTTAATGGAGTTTTTTGCTTGATATTCTGCATTGTTTAGGTTTTTCTGATAAATGGTGCAAGCTGGTTGATATGTGTGTCAGTAGTAATTCTATAGCCATACTTCTTAATGACTCTCATTGTTCTTTTCATCCCCTTAGTGGATCACGACAAGGAGATCATATATCTCCGTATTTATTCATTTTGTGTATGGAGGGTTTCTCAAGAATGTTGATTAAAGTTGAAAATCTCCATCTTATAAAATTAAGGGATAAAAGTCAGTACATATGCTCCTTCTATTAATCATTTATTATTCGCAGATGATTGATTACTGTTCTGCAAAGCAAATCGCCGTCAAGTGAGCAACCTTCTTCATATAACTAATGATTTTAGTAAAGCTTCGTGGCAGGTGATAAATTTTGGAAAATCAAGTGTATTTTTCAGTAAATTTATGTCAAGTCAGGAGTGTGATAGCTACTTAAATATTCTGCAGATGAAGAAAATTGGTTTGAAAGAAAAGTATTTGGGTCTTCCTTTGTTTTTGGGTAGAAACAAGTGTGAAAGTTTCAAAGCTATTGTTCAGAAAATTTAAAAAAGGTTGGTTACTTGGGAAGGAAAATTAGTAAATCAAGCAGGCAAAGCTACTCAGATACAAACTGTTTTGGGTACTATGGCAAATTATCAAATGGGATGTTTTAAGATGCCTAACAAGATCATCAATGAGATAAAAAGAACTCAAATGAGGTATTGGTGGGGAAAAGAGAAAGGTATAATTCTGAAAGCTTGGGTGTGAATGGCTAAGCCAAAAAGATATGGAGGTTTGGGTTTTAAAAATTCAGCAAAGTTCAATAATGCACTCCTGGCTAAATTAGCTTGGAGAATAGTGACTAAAAAAAAGAAGCTATGTGGGTGAGTATTCTATCGTATAATTACTTCTATGGCAAAGATCCATTATGTGATAAGGTAAAATTTAATGGAACTTGGATTTGGAGAAGCTTATTTGGTGCGGATACGATGTGGTCGGGCCACATACGTCAAGTATGTGGCCCCTCTTTAAATGCTGACACCTAGTATAAAGTAGGAAAACTTGAAAAACAGTTTTATTACCTACCTGTTTTTCCTTTTTCTTTTTAACTTCCTACTTTTTTCCTTGGCTAAATTGGGGCCTACTGTGATTAATTGGGGCCTATCGATTTCTTCATCCACCCAATAGAGAATGATAAGGGGTGTCTAAAGTGTATTAAAATACTAGATTACCCTTATACATTCTTAATAATTCCAAAACCTAAATCATTTCTATTAACAATCCTCAATCAAAAATTAAAACCCAATTCATCAAAATAAAAAACTAAAACATAATCACAAACAACAATTCAATTCTCTATTTTTTGGTTTTTGAAAAAAAAATCCGCGACAAACAAATTCGAGCGATTGAGTTAACTCCCTTTAATCCGTTCCTTTAGAGAAACTCAACAGTGATTTAACCATGAATCTCTGAAATTTCTTCATCTAATTTTCTGAAAAACCAACCCAGAATCGGTTTATGTGTGCCCTAGATAAACGATTGTAGTTGATGTTACCAGGAATCGGTTTTTGGTGTACACAAACATAAACCGATTCTGGGTTGATGTGATGAACATCAACCACAATCGGTTTATGCTAATGCACACATAAACCGATTATGAATCCAAGTTTGGAATTCTAGAGAAATCAAGAATCGGTATTTATGTGCCTCACATATAAACCGATTATGTGAAATATCAAGTCTTCTGTATGTTTTTTCTTCCGAGAATCAGATTATGTAAAAGACCACATAAATCGATTTTGGTTAACCCATTTTTTTCTTCCAGTTAATACTCGATCACAAAATGAGTATGAAATCATACTCGATTTCAGTTCGAGTACAAGTGAAATGCGTATACCCAATTTGAAAACGAGTATAATTTTATACTTGAGTTGAAAACGAGTATAATTTTATACTCGAGTTGAAAACGAGTATGACTTCTCAAACGATTTGAAAATGAGTATAAAATCATACTCATTCTTAACTCGAGTATATGTATGGAGTAGAAGAAATGTTAGTTGTATTTGATGTTTTACAACACATAAATTTCCAATCATAAAGAAAAAAATTACCAGAATCGGTTTATGTTCATGTCCATATAAAACGATTCTGGATAATCGCACTAGTCCAAAACTTGGTTTTTAGGACACTTTGGGCAGGCAGAAAATGACAGATCGCACACGTGGTTATATATTTTACAGTTAGGATTTGTCAAACCATTTGTATCTGCTAAATAACAGTAGGAATCTATCAAGTTTTTAGGTTCTGTTTAGCCCCCATTCCCTTAAAGTTCCACCCAGATCGGACAACAACATAAACCCTTAGATTACATTAATCGTATGGCCCCTAATTAGACCGAGAAACTACCTAAAACTGAAAATATACGGAGATGATAAAGTCTCCTGTATTCTCCTCCGTGTTTATCAAACTGAAACCATCTCTTTTAACTTCCACAACTTGATTCTTCTGAGATTTAGACGCTTAACTCCATTAATTTCATCACATAAATCACTTCAATTCTTCAAAACCCCTGATTTTTGAAGAAACTATAATTGAATCCAGTTCCAATTTACAAATCCACATCATAGAGAGAGAGTGATCGGAGATTTCTTTTTTCTTTTTTCACTAGTTTAATCTCTCTGTACATCTCCATCTTCTACTACCTTGAACAAAGAGATACATAGATTTAGCTTGGCATGGTGAAAGCGGTGGCGGATTGATGGAAAAATCAATTGTAGAGAATCATAATCAAAAAGGTGAAGAAACCCTGGGTGGAGGAGAGATACAGACGCGAAATCAATAAAAATTATTGCGATTTTGGTATAATGTTTTGATTATTCATTTAGCAATTAATTCTGGTCTTTGTTGATAAAGGGGTTAGGTTTTTGTTGCAATTATCTTGATGGATGTTTTTTTTCTTTTGTATTTCCAAAATTAATTTTTAGTAAATGTAGAACAACAACCAACAACATCATCATCATCATCGTTGGGTCATTCAGTAATACCAAATGTGAATAAACTACAAGATATATTTACACAATTAGGAAGTTCATCAACAATTGAATTACCACAAGTTTATGTTGCTGGAAGTAAAAATAGTGATGAATCAGGTGTTCTAATAGCTCGGGTTGGTAGAGATTTTCTATGCAGACCATTGGTTTTATAATTGTTGCATACTAAACGTAAATCTAATGCTGGAGATGATGAAGAGTATGGAGAGTTCTTGTACTGAACTAAGAATAAATTCTTTGATTTCTCTGATATTCTAAGAGAGATTCGGGTGACAGATTTTTATTTTTTGTTTGGTTTAATTTTTTATTGTTTTCAGGTCAAATAGATGTACTGGAAATAACTACTATGGGTTTTGTTGGAGGAGAAACTCAAATTTCATTAATAACCTAATTTGTTCACAAGTATCAATTATGAATAATCATAAAGAGAGACTCGAAAGGAATCCTATGAATCATAATTTCATCTTTGTTTGGGGCTTAATTTGTTAGAATACAGAGAACAAATAAAAGCTCCATGATTTTGAGCTACAGGTGAGCAATGTATTTAACCAGGAAATAAGTACTTTGCTGGTAGTATTTACTGTGGATTTTTTTTCGGGCTTAATCATGTGTTAAAATCTACTTTGCTTGTGCAGGATGAAGGACTTAATTATGGAAGCTCAGCAAGGTGTAGAAGAAATAATTGGAGATTGGGTATCTCATTCATAAGAGTTACTAAAATATGGTTGTTGTAATAATCAAGGTAATTTGAGTTGTTGACATCCTACTAGTACTAGGCTATATGCACACGAACTAGGTGTAATTTTTATCTGCAATTTTGATATTAATGAAATTGCACGTCGTATTGGTTTACAAGCCAAAGTGCCATGAACATCTCATCTGTGTAGGTTGTTTACTGTTGCTATCAACTATAGGCACACTAATTGCTTACTTTGGTCGTATTGGTTTACAGGACAACCCCTCCAATCTCTCTATTGCCAGAAGTGTAATATTCAAAAGTCTATTACAAGTCTGCGAATCTGTTCTTGGTGATAGGATATCATGCTCAAGGTAATAAAATCTTAATAAGCTATAAATTAAGTTTGTCAGAAAACTAATTTAATTCTTATAGTGGTTGAGAAATCTCTTTAGACATGCCTTCAAAAATATTTTATTTTTATTTTTATTTTGCTCTCTTCTTCTCATTTATTAACATGCATTGGAGATATTTCTTCTTCTTTTGTTGGGTTTATGTTTTGTGCATGGTGGTAGCTGCCTTGAATATGTTTGCAGTAACGAAGAGTTTCAAATTTTCATCAACCTGAAGTTTTACCTATGTGACAGGGATATAGGATTGCGCCAACATCAAAGACGTAAGTTTACGAAGCACAATCCACTTTATCATATTAGCGTTATATCGAATGGTTACATTTTTGAAATGAAAATGAAAACAATTCTTACCCCTGGAGTTGAATTTAGATGTCCTTCAGTTCTTAACAAGAATGTCAAATAGTAAATCATGTTTGGTTTCTAGAATTGCATCATGCTCATGAATTGCAACATCCTGATACTAGAGTATAACCTTATTGATTAATACTCGATAAACTGATAACTTGTTCTAGTCCCATCTTAAGTCATAAATATATAGGATGTAATCTTGATACTTCTCCTTTTATGCGAACTTTGTGATTCTGGCTTAGAGTACTCAACTTGTTTTGGTCTATGTTGGTTGTGTGGCTTGGTAACAGCCTGTCGTTCACGCATGTTTAGATATATCCACCTGATTCTCTTTAAGAGGTACCTTACCATTTGATGTTAATTATATTTACATGTTTCCTGACCCATGTATGCTAATCTATACAGTGACTTACGACAACGGATCTTGGCTTTTTGAAAGGCCGATATCATTTACTGGAATATGTACATACTACGATCAATCCTTCAAAAGCTTTATATCTTACTGAAAGTATGTTCTGATTTTTTTGTACATACTACGATAATCTGATGAACAAAAGGAGCTCCGACACCTGGAAGTTAAATATGTTCTAATTTGTTTGTTCTTCTTTGTTGTTTTGAACCAGAAGTAGCTTTTGTTGTTGAATTTTAGATGTTTGGTTTCTCAAAGTTGTAAGTTTTCTTTAAGCATCGGTTGTTACTGAATTCAAGTTAACGTAAATAAAATGGTTTGAATTTTTTTATAAAATTCCATCTTGGCTTGCTTATTAATATTCTGAAAATACTATTAAAAAAAAAAAAAAAAAAAAAAAACTTAGTTGGATCATACCCGGAAAAATCTGATTAGGGTGAAGCTGACTCAGATGAATTATATTCTCCTGAATCCAGCTGAATCTTAAAATCTATATTTCGACAAAATGAGCCAGTTGTTAATTTAAGACAAACGAAATCCGATGTAAATTTGTAACAAGTGGAGCTCGTCCTTTAAGAAATAGTACACCAAAATTATGACAGACTATAGGACGGAAAATATTTGTCATATAAGACTGTTTTCGACAAATTCTGCCCGTCCTAAATTCCACGTTTTGGACTAGTGTCGGTTGATTTTCATGTCTATATAAACTGATTCTGGGTAAAAGGAAATTTCAAAAAATTTCTGTATATTTTTGAAGTTATAATCGGTTGATACTAATGTCAACATAAACCGATTCTTGGTTGGTGCTCTTAAAAAGAATTTCAAATTTTTAAATTTTTTTCATGTTTTGATGATTCATTAACAGAAACTAATTTCACATCTAACACGATTTTTTTACTACTAATCAACTAAATTAACGCTAAGTAATCAAGGGCAAATTAGCCATTAACTAAAGAAGTTGGATAAGGGGTTTCTAGAGATTACTTCTTAATGACCCTTTTTGTCTTGTAGTCGTAGGCCCAAATTAATCAAAGTATGCCCCAATTTAGCGGGGCTTTTTTCTAAAAAAGTAGAAAAGTTAAGGGGATTTAGAGGGGGCATGTACTTTAGTTAAATAGGTGTCAAAAAATAAAGAGGAGCCACATACAAAATGTAGTTAAGCAACATTATATATGGACTATTGGCGATGGTTCAAAAGTAAAAATATGGAAGCATAATTGGATTAGAGGTCTGCCACCACAATCTTTCTCAAACTATGAAGCTCACAGACACAGTGATGATAAAGTTAGTACTCTTATTTCCAAGAATGGTAATCTGAAGCAGTGGAATGTTAACAGTATGCAAAATGTGTTTAATCAACAAGAGAAGGACATGATTAGTGAAATCTGGCTCTCAACCACAAGTTCTGATAAACTGCATTGGAGCCTCACCAAAAATGGTAAATTTACTGTGCAATCCACCTACAAGTTTCTAACTCAGCCTTATTCTCAACACATACGAAGTGCAGCAGAAAAAAAAAATTGGCTAAAGTTTTGGCATTTGAAGCTTCCTTATAAAGTGAATATGTTCTTGTGGAGATGTATGCAAGGTATATTACATACTAGAACAGGACTTGGAAGAGATATGAGGATACCAGATTACTATTGTCCTTGTTTTAATAGAATGGAGGAAACGGATTTCCACATTTTAATCGGCTGTACTACACTACACCAAATTCCGGATTAGTAACAACAATTCAGAATTACTGCAAACAGTTACAAAATTCCGTTACAAATGGCGTTCTAAAAAATCGAATAGGCATGGACCGATTCGAATTTCGTAACAGTCAGCCGTTATGAATTTTTATAGCATGCCAGTCACACGCTTGTTCACACCTGGGTCGTAACACTTGCAATTTTGCGTGTGGCATTCACATGCGTGCTATTATTTTTTCCACCCAAGATGAATAATACCAGAGGATATTTCCTCCTCGCGTGTGCGATTCACATGCATGCCTCATTTCATCCCATGCCTTAGTGAGAATCGACAGATTGATTTTTCATTTCCCATTTCTCTTTTCTCCTTTTCTGCTCCAGCCTCTCTTCTTTGAAACCCTAGAGAACTTCATCTTCAGTAATCTACAGCCGAGAAACATCATAGAAACCTCTCAATCATCTTCAATCATCTACTTTTCTTCTCATTTTTCATATCTTTTCTCTCTCTTTTATTGTAACACCCCGTGTTTTTAGCATGGCGCATGCTAAAAGATGCGCCATTTGCTTGTGATGAAGCTTCATCCAAAGCTTAGCGAGCGTGAAAAAGGTGGATTGGGTTAAGGCCAACACGCGCGCCAAAAATGGCGTATTATGTTTGGCATTTGGCCAAGGGACAATATTGCATCATCATGATGCATTAGGCCGATTAGGTAAGTGGCCTTGAGCTTACAAGCGTAATCATTGCGCATTATGAGAGTTATTGGCCAACAACCAATATCGCACAATCATTGTGCATCGGACTGAGAGGGCTGGTCGAGAGAATATTGCATAATCATTATGCGATAGGCCAAAAGAGAATGTCGCATAATCATTGTGCGACGGAACAGAGCAGTGGTGCACAATCATTGTGCAACAGAACGAAACTTCGGCAATCATTGCCGGTCATTCGAGAAATTCATGGCAACGGTCATGAATAGTGAAGCATGTCAATATGCTCCCCTTTTCATACTTGTAGAAATTCCATTAAGACATATATAGGGAGGGTAGTTGGTTGAAGGTGCATATGCGGACTATGTACCAAGTAAGCTTCATAGCTTAGCGGAAGAGCATAAATGATGCCTAAGGCTCATTTATAGTTGCGTAGCCTTTCGAAGAGGGTATTTGATGCGTTGGCATCACTATGCCACGGCGCGGACCCGATGATGCATAATCATTATGCATCTTGGCGGAATGGCCTATACGAACCAAAGCCATTACCCGTTTTGCTAGGCCACGACCTTGCAAACGATTTGGTTTAATTTTCTGTCCCTTCGTGGATGAACTACGGTGCAGTGCTTGATCCCTTTAGAGTAGGGAAGGGTACGTAGGCGGCCGCAATGAGTTGCGACATTGCCGGTCCAAAGACTTTGTCGCTCATATCATCTAATCGGAGATGATTGCGACATTGGCCCTCATATCATCTAAGCTTGGTAGCTCGACGCAAGAGATGATTGTGGCGGACTTGATGAGGCTTAGTTGCATGCCGGTAAGTGGATGCTCATACTTCCTATCAAGTTATAAAGAGATGGTAAAGCGAGGTAACGTGGGAAATGGCAAGGGCTTGGTGTGGCCTACGCTAAAGTCTAAGGCTTATGCCTGGACAAGACACGGCAATGTGACGGTTGCTCGGCTAGCTAGGAAATTCATTTATGAATTCCCTACGTAAAGGTAAAGCGAGAGACGCATGAAAAATGCATTGGCATTGGCCTTATGGCCTTAAACCCTTTTCGGGACAAGGGTAAGTTGGAGCGAGTGAGGAAGCTAAGTTAGCTGCGTCATGCTCCACGAGCATGCTTGCAAGGGCAATTGGACGTGCATTTGCCTAGCTTTGAGGCCCGGATCGTAGCTTCATCATGGCGCACCGGGAGATTCTTGTCGGGGCAACGCGCCAAAGGCGTAATTTTCCGGTCCATCACGAATGGTATCGAGAGCAAGTTAGAAAACTCTAGGGACTTGTGCGGAGTGGACTCATTGGCGAGTATTTTCCTTGATGAAAACTTAAAGTTGGAGAGTAGGCCAACTGCTACACGCGGAAAGAGTTTGTAGCACTGAGCCGGTTACTTTACAAATCGAGTTGAGCTTGTATAAAATCTTGTGAGTTTGCTAGGCCTCTGTGGCACCCCGCTTACGAGCATCCTCGGAAGACCGTCTGGGACGGTGGGTAGACAATGGGACCGATCATCCCACACGTTGGCACTGGCCAAGGGTGTGCGTTGTCGAGCCCGGCTAGCATCCCACTTACAGTGGCAACCGTGTAAACTGTCGGGGGACGGTGGCTTGCATCCAACCTTTGGCATTAGAGATTGGTCCTCACGGTGTTGCGTTGAGTTTTGCCTTGTCATTCGATGACGTCTTTCAACTTGTGAACCTTAGGGATTCTGGTGGTAGTATGGGATGCTATCTAGGATACCTTGTCGAGATATCCTCTTGGCAGCGCCAATTGCGATTTTGGTTTTGTTGTGGGCACTTTTGGATTCTGGGCAGGTGGTATGGGACATGTGCCCAGAAGGTCTAAATTGTTGTTCATGACAACTTGAAGAAACCCGTGATTTCTGAGCTTCTGGTACGGGACTTTTGCTCAGGAAATCCAACTCGAAGAGATTGTCCACAATAGCTTTGGTTTTGAATTTCGGGACGAAATTCTTTGAAGGGTGTGATAATGTAACACCCAGTGTTTTTAGCATGGCGCATGCTAAAAGATGCGCCATTTGCTTGTGATGAAGCTTCATCCAAAGCTTAAAAGAGGGAAAAAGGTGGATTGGGTTAAGGCCAATACCGCGCCAAAAATGGCGTATTATGTTTGGCATTTGGCCAAGGGACAATATTGCATCATCATGATGCATTAGGCCAGTTGGGTAAGTGGCCTTGAGCTTACAGCGTAATCATTGCGCATTATGAGAGTTATTGGCCAACAACCAATATCGCACAATCATTGTGCATCGCATGAAGAGGGTGGTCGAGAGAATATTGCATAATCATTATGCGATAGGCCAAAGAGAATGTCGCATAATCATTGTGCGGCAGACGGAATGAGTGGTGCACAATCATCAGGCAAATGAACGGAAACTCTCGGCAATCATTGCGGTCATTCGAAAATTCATGGTAACGGCCATGAATAGTGAAGCATGTCAATATGCTCCCCTTTTCATACTTGTAGAAATTCCATTAAGACATATATAGGGAGGGGTAGTTGGTTGAAGGTGCATATGCGGACTATGTACCAAGTAAGCTTCATAGCTTAGTTAGGAAGAGCATAAATGATGCCTAAGGCTCATTTATAGTTGCGTAGCCTTTCGAAGAGGGTATTTGATGCGTTGGCATCACTATGCCACGCGCGGACCCGATGATGCATAATCATTATGCATCTTGGCGGAATGGCCTATACGAACCGGGCCATTACCGTTTTTGCTAGGCCACGGCCTTTTAAACGATTTGGTTTAATTTTCTCGTCCCTTTGTGGATGAACTACGGTGCGTGTTTGATCCCTTTAGAGTAGGGAAGGGTACGTAGGCAGCCGCAATGAGTTGCAGCATTGTCGGTCCAGCACTTTGTCGCTCATATCATCTAATCGGAGATGATTGCGACATTCTGGCCCCTCATATCATCTAAGCTTGGTAGCTCGACGCAAGAGATGATTGTGGCCAGTAAGTGGATGCTCATACTTCCTATCAAGTTATAAAGAGATGGTAAGCGAGGTAACGTGGGAAATGGCAAGGGCTTGGTGTGGCCTACGCTAAAGTCTAAGGCTTATGCCTGGACAAGACACGGCAATGTGACGCTTGCTCAGCTAGCTAGGAAATTCATTTATGAATTCCCTACGTAAAGGTAAAGCCAGAGACGCATGAAAAATGCATTGGCATTGGCCTTATGGCCTTAAACCCTTTTTCGGGACAAGGGTAAGTTGGAACAGTGAGGAAGCTAAGTTAGCTGCGTCATGCTCCACGAGCATGCTTGCAAGGGCAATTGGACGTGCATTTGCCTAGCTTTGAGGCCCGGATCGTAGCTTCATCATGGGCGCAGGGGAGATTCTTTGCTGCTTGTAACAGCGCGCCAAAGGCGTAATTTTCCCGGTCCGTCACATTTATCATAATCAGTTTTTCAATCTTAGGGTTTTTCATCGTCTATTAATCTAGTTTAGGATTTTGATTTCATAGATCTATACAAGTTTTTCATCATCTGTAGGGTTTTAGTTTTTTCGATTTGCCATGTATGCTGATTTGAAGATGATTTGATATCATTGAAGGAAGATGAATATAACTCATTGACCCAATTTGGTTTTTTAGACCATACAAATCGAGAGAAAAAGGATTTAGTAAAGATCATGGACCGTCAAAATGGGTCAGTTCTTCAACCCCAAACATCATTTTTCTATGTTTTAAATTTTGGTTTAATCGCAACATTGAAATTTAGGGTTTTTGTAAAATTGATTTCAGGGTTTTAAAAATTAGGGATTTTGTTTAAAACATGAATTATGTTGGAATTATACCAACAAAATTAGGTGAGGTTAGTTTAATTTTAGTTTGCCTCTGTTTTATTTTTCTGGGTTTTAGTTATCATTGAAAATTTGGTTTTTTAGTTGATTTGTAGGAGCTGTAGCAGCTTTAGGTGGAGGTGGTTTTGTAGGGGGTTGAGTAGATTCTGAAGCAGAGGATGAGAATGAAGATGAATCCAACAAATCAAAATCAGAAGTGAATGATTAAGATGATGAAAGGAAAACGAACTCGAAGCAGAGGAACCAAACCAACAATGGCGACGAATGGTGTTTCTACTGAAAGTTACAAGGCTAAAGAAGCAATCGTTTATGCTCTCTGCAAACGATACTCTGAATCAGTAAGTATCCAAAAAATCAATTAAAATCTTAACTTCTTCAATTGCATTACTTTTTACTAGGTTATTAGCATTCTTAAGTAATTTCTCCAATCTAATTTAGTTGGGTTTTTCTTAAATCAATCTCCAAATTTTGGTCCTAGATTTGTAATTATCTTTGACGATTGAGTAGTTTTATGGTTATTAACTATGGTGATGGATATGTTTCGAATTTCTGATATAAATTATTCTTTGTTTATTCTAGTCATATAATTATAGATGTTGTACGTTGTTACGTGTTATTGCCTGTTTTATGATAGCATGTTAATTTTCTTAGTATATGACTCGTTGATCTTATAGATTTGGATACAAAAGGAAATAAGAATTGTTTATCTCGTTGCAAACTTTTAACCATTTAAAATTTTCTATCAGTTGTGTATTGGTGAGTCACAAATGAATAAAGTCGATTGGATCTATTGGATCTTTGCTAATTATTGGGTGTAGGTGATGAAATGGGTAGCATTTGCGGACAAATTTCTAGCTGATCTTGGAGCTCGAGATGAAGTTCTCAAAGGATTAAATGATGAATTAATCTTGAAGACTGTACTCGTAGGTGGCGGGCTCAATTCATCCGGCAGAGATATTGTTGTATGTGCGGCCTTGCATTCATTTGTGGTAAGTACTATGATCTTGTTTTCATTTCAATAATTTGTATTTTTTTACACTTTTCAGTGGTTCTTTCTCCTACTATATTAAAGGTTTTGAGCGGGGTTAGGTATAACTTGAGTTTGTGAGTAAGAAGAGTAAATGAGATATTGAAGCTACCTCTTCCTTTCAAATCAAAGGATTATTGGTTGATATTGCGCTCACGATGAACAAGAATTTCTTTGGATGAGCAAAGTTATCTACACCGTTCGATTCTTAATGTAATTTTACTAATTCGTGCCTGTCAAAATGATCTTTCAAGTGCGAGAGGCGAAATACCCCAATGTCTTTGAGATGGGTCGACTACATCCAGTAACCGCTTAGCCATGTCTTGTCATCAAGATCTTGACCATAATTCTCATTGGCCTTCTCGATATTGTTCTTGTAACATTTCATTATTTTAAAAAATAAAAAAATTGGTCTGTAGAATAAGGAAGATTTCAGCAACACACTTGGAAGATTCGGTTGGAGAAGATTGGATTTGAGTTTCTGTGAGTTACACACTAAGCTATGTAGATAACTTTTTAACTAGCTCTTATTGATTTAAGAAAATAAAATAAACACGATAAGCATTTAACGGTTCTTTTATGGTTACATTTGTAGGTCTTAAAAGATTTAGGAAAAGTGGAGTCGATGCAAATTCGAAAAAAGGTGCCCAAAATATTAAGGCTACGAGATAAGCTCAAGGCGGTGTAGTCGATTCAAAGAAAAGTGATAAGCTAGAAGCGATTCAAAGTCAAAAATGAATGCCACTAGTTTTTGTCGTTTTTGTTTCGGAACTTTGCCTTTAGTAGCGAGAGATTCCTAATTCATTCTATCATCTGCTTACTTATCGTTTGGTTTGTTACAACTGTGCTATTGAATTTCGTGTAACTTCCACTCAATGACTCTATTTTATGTTTGCTGAAAACCTCAGAAAAAAATTCCAAAAGAAGCCAAATCCACCAAAAATATGAGAGTGGAGTGGTGGAATTATACCAACAATTAGGTGAGGTTAGTTTAATTTTAATTCGTATCTTTGTTTATAATTGAGGCAAGATACACCTTTGTTCGTGTAATCTTGTATTTACTGGTAATGGATACATGTTCTGCAGGAAACCCAATGTCTATCTTGGATGGAATTTTTGTGGCAATCAAGGATGATATAGACTGCTCTCCATATCCATCGAAGGGTAAGCTTTCATCAGTGTGTAGTGTTATATTGATAGGTAGAGCGAGTTGTTGTTTGGTTGTCTAACTGTTATGTTGTTGGACTTTGTTCGAAGTTTTTCACTTAACTAGAACCACAGGTGCGACAACATGGTTCCACGAAGTCCGCCGAGTCAAAGGAGATGCAACCTCTGTTTCAAAATTGAGAAGTTGTGGTGCGATTCTCATTGGGAAAAGCAAATATGCAATTGGTGGGCCTTGGAACAACTGGAAATAATCCTAATTATGGGTAGGTTGATCTAATATATGTCGAGTTTGTATAAAATGTTGAATTGGTGATTATGATATTTATATTTTTCAATGATTCTTCCTTACAGAACAACGAAGCCCTCAATACCTAGAAACGGATATCTTGGTGGATCTTCCTCGGGTCCAGCTGACAATTGCGGCTTTCTGGATTATGTTCGGCCGCACATGGAACTGATGGTGGAGGTTGGACCAGTAACATATTGGATTTCTGCATGACACATATTAAGAATATTCTTCTTATTCAGAATGCAATTTTTATTAATATGCAGGCTCAGTTCAAATTCCTTCTTCACTTTGTGGTGTAGTAGGCTTCATATGGTCGGACTGACATGGAAGGGTAAGCTTGTTAAAAACATAGTGGTTGAAATCTAGGATAAGCTTGTTTGAAAATTTCAATTTCATTCTACACAATTCTTCTGTTATTATTGTTGTTTTGATCAATAAAGAATTTAGTGTTGAAATGTTTCTAACTCGAGTCATTAGTATCATCTCCCCAACGACTTTATCATTTTTTATCACGAGTGAAATCTGGTGATGCCTTTACCAATTCTTTTATTATGCAGGGCATTACGTGATTGTGTGAATGTAGAAATCATCGGACCAATTGCTTCCTAGTTGAAGATGTTGTGCTTGTGTGAGTTGAAAAAATTTTGAAAAGTTAGGTGAAACAAAGATATTGAATAGGTAAAAGAACAATCCATTCGTAGTTGTGTCTGTGACTTTAGTTAACATTGATTGACATTGAAACTGGAGCATCGTTTCAATTTTCTCTCACACTGATTTTTAATCTTGACCTCTTGATCTATTGTTTAAGGGATCTACATGCTTTATAATAAAATGACATTAGTTACGATCTTCTCATTTGAGATAGCTTATTCTCGATTGAAGAGCAAGAGGGAAAGGCGAGGACACGAGATGGTTACATATCTTTTGTAACCCTCCTTGCAGATCCACGTTATTGTGGTACTATATCAGTTTTATGATAGTAGTTGTATCCTTATTGGCTTTTAGCATTTTATCTAGGGCTTATAGCTTTCGTTTTGGTTTTTAATTTCTTTATGTAATTACAGGCGTATCGTACCTTGAGAAGGAAGAAGTGCGAGTTCTATTAAGGAAGGTCGGTGTTAATCACAAACTTATCTTTTAATTTTGGTAGTGTAGTTACCTCTCTTTCTTTCAAATCGAATCTTTGAACGAGAATGCCTTGGTTTTCTCTAGGATCCTAAATTTTGGACATACATACCATTTATAGAACAAATGGTCCGAGTCATTCATCGATGATGTTCGTTTTCCTTCTCCATATCTACCACAAGATGATGACAAATCTGAACGATAAATCTCTGTGGCAACTGTCAGATCGGGGAGCACTATACTGTCGGTGTTTTTGTGTTAATGATAATGAGTGTGTAGATTGGCCTCCTGTCCCTCCCATTTCAGGTACTTATGCTTTTTGGATAAGCATGTAGATTTTTACTATTTATGTTTGATTATGTAAGTGTCTGGCATTTGGATATTCGGTTTAAGTTTACGCTTCAAGTTGTATGAGTTCGTTACATAGAAAGATTCCCTCACTTGCAGTAAGTTTGTATTTGTATGTATTCTTTTAGAAAGTTTCTTTGAGAAATTTGGTACTTAGAGAAATTTCAGTTTATTTGTTATATGTTTAGTTTCTTTGTTATATGAACATGAGATGAATTGAATGAATGTGATTATGAATTGAATAAATGTTCTTTTGCATAGATTGAAGAAATTGTTGTTGAGTGTGGTCATGAATGTATTGAATTTGGAATTCCGGCTTATTTTCGGCGAAAAAATTTGACCAATTTTGACCAGGTCAAGGTTGACCGGCAGTAATTTTTTTGGTTATTAAAGCTCTTGCTATAAGTTTTGTTACAACATCTCTATTGCAAAAAAAAAAAAAAATCGTAACGGCCCGAGTTCATTTACCACGTAACAAATTCGTAACGGCTCAAGCCATTTATGAGGGTTAAAAAAAATTCGTAACGGCCAAAAAACCGTTACAAAAAATGTAACACCCACTTTTGCAAATAAAGTAGGCGTTACAACCCGTTTAGTAACTACAGTTATTTCTAATCCCAGAAGTTGGTGTAGTGACTATTGCTAGGGCAACATGGATTGCTACTGACTGGTGCTCTTTCTTCTCAATAGCAAGTTCATTCTCTTCAAGATTGGATAAGAAGTTGGCAAGATGAGAATAACAATGTCTCCTACAAAAATCAAAATGCAGTATTACTTGCCGCAGTTATAATGTGGATGTTGTGGAAGCATAGACGTCAGAAAGTTTTTGAAAATGCACACACTAACCCAAATACTTTAATTGCTAGAATCAAAGCTTTTTGTCATAAATATAGTTTGTTAATCAATGTTGATAACACTACTTGCAAGGGGAGAAAGAAAAAAGAAAAAACACGGAGTTTGATTATAATTCTAAAATAGTTGGTATCGGCCTAATTGTTCAAAATGATGCAGGTAGATTCTTGGGGGCAATGGTGAACAGGAATAAAGCTAGAGATCCAGAGCATGTTGAGACTACGACTATGTTAGAAGCGGCATAATGGATTATAAGGAAAGCTTATAGTAATGTTATTCTAAAAGGAGATTCTAAAAATGTAATTGAGGATGTTGCTTCAATTTTGGAAAAGAAAATGGGAGGATCATAACCTTCTAGCGGATATTAGTAGGCTTTTAAATATTGTTAGGGGTTTAGAAGGTGTTCATGTCTTCGGGGAATGTAATAATAGTGATGATGTTTTAGCTAAGTTTGCAAAAGATAACAAGTCGTTCTCTGTTTAGGAGGATGATAGTCCTCCAGTTTGTATCAAACTTTGAAAAACATGTCATGGCTCAGGTCACGGCTACTGGGCGTGACCGTTATAATGCGTTTTGACGGGTATGAGCACGTTTAAGATAAAAAACGCGTTATTCAGGAAAAAACACGTTTTCTAACGTTGTTATAAAATAATGGGCGTTTTAACGTTTAAATAGAAAATAAATAAGAATTATGGTTTAAAATTCTTATCTAACAGTTATAAAGTGCGTGAATACAGTTATAACGGGTCTAATAATGTTTTCTATACATCATTATTTTATTCTTTTATTTTCAAAATATTAATTGCAATTTTTTAATCTTTAATTTAAAATATAAAGAATTGTAAGAAATATTTTTATATTCTTTTCTCTTAAAAAAAAAGTTATAACTGACGTGAAAATGAGAAAAATGGTCGAAAAAATTGGTGTTAAAATGTTATTTTGAAGGAAAAAACGTAAAAGTCAATTTTAGAAAAACTGTTATAACATGCGTGGAAAAAGTTATAACGGGTCTAAATAACGCCGTTATGTCCTATTTATCGGTAATATATAAACATGAATATCAGTGACCTTCACGGACACGCTACATAGGCGTGACCATTTTAACGGTCGTTTTTTCGGAAATAACTGGTGTTTTTCAAACCTTGGTTTGTATTAAAGCTTTCCTCACAGAGGAAAGCAAAGCTATGTAATCTTTTTCTTCGGAATTTATTTTTTATTTAAAAAAAAAAAAAAAAAAATCTTTATGTTAAAGGGCCCATGCCCATGGATGTGCGGTCCAGATTTGGTGTCTTTTGGTTTTCCCCTCTCCATGTATATATATATGTATTATATCCATGTAACCAATAGCACATATATCAATAGAATCCTTCTCCTTCTCTACTTCTTTGTGTTCTTCTTTATAATTTACTGCAAATCGTTATCAGCACGAGTTCTTCCCTGAGCTAAAGAATTATTATTTTATTTTTTTCAAGTTCTTATCAATCGTTTAGGTCATCTTCAATTGGGGATTTATGGATTTAGATTTTGGTCCTATTAAATCTCATGTTCGTGGAGAACATCTCATGTTCGTGGTGGAGAAATTCCGATCCCGTAGATTGGTTCTTCCTCACAATCATGTACGGTATCTCAAGACAAGGTATCTCTCAATCGATCGTTTTCTTTGATAATAACCTTTGTCGATTCACATGGGTCTGTTTCTATGTTGACTGGTTTTGATATTGTTCATTATTTGATTCATAATCTATTATCAAAAAGTGTATGATTGGTGTGTGTATAGATTAACTTTTGTTTATTAGTCTTTGATTATGATTTTTGTCATATGTTGTTTGCTATAGATGCAAAATGATTTTTTCTTGGTTTATCATATAGATTTTATAAAACCATTTACTTTTTCTTTTGTAATCAACGATTATGCTTTTGTCTTTTAAGCCTAGAGTTGTAGGACCTATTTATTATTATTACTCCCTCCGTTCCTAATTAATAGGCTGGTTTTGTTTTTAGAGAAAATTAAGGAAATTAAGAGAACTCATCATTGAAAGTGGTCCTCATGACACTTGTCAATAAACGAAGTGAAGTGAAATGGTCCCCATGACACTTGTCAGCAAAAGAAGTAAAGTGAAATGGTCCACATGACACTTGTCATCAAAACAAGTTAAGAGAAAAGTGGTCCCACAAAACTAAAATAACATTTGACTTTCCCAATTAGGAAACCAGCCTATTTTTTTGAAACATCTATTTATAGAAACCAGCCTATTATTTAGGAACAAGGGGAGTATTATTTTCTTTTACTTTTACTCACATGATGCGAATCAGAAGAAGTGTTTTTTGTCTTCTATGTATTTGATGTGTGCCCATCCATGATTACCTCATATATATATATATATATATATATATATATATATATATATATTTTAATAAGAAAATAATAATTGATTATTAGTAACTTGTGATTGGATTGAAAAGAATTGTCTGCTATGTATGCAAAATTATTTTTCTGCCATGTAATGAATCTGATGATTGATAATATATAAGATTGATTCATTTTCTGATTAAACAAACTATATATATATATAATAAAACAGTTTGTTCTGGTGCTTGTCTGTTTCATCTGTGCATATTTTTTTTTTGCCTTTGTCTGTTTTATTCTCTCTTATCAATGTCCACTTATGATTGTAAATAGTTTCTTATAAATATTATTATTATTATTTTGATCTATTTATTATCATATATGTATGATATCTTGTCATCTTGGTTATGTATACATATGAGAAAATGATTTCATAATGCTTTGATTTTCAATAATTAATAAAGAAAATAAGAATACATTATGAAAGTTCATCTTTTAGTCTGCCATATTGTTTCGCTCACATGTTCTTGTCGGTGACTTATTATTCCTTTACCTGGTGTTTTGCCATCTCATGCGTTACCACTTTTTGTTGTTACATTTTTTTATTGTTTTATATATATTAAAATTGTATTGATATTATAATGAAACGTTTTTTTTAGCTTCACAAAAATGAATCAATGTTAATTAATATACAATTTGAACTAATTAATGAATTAATGTTAATTAATAATATACATGGTAATTAAAAGATTTTTAATAATAATATAGTTAATTAAATAGGAATTACAGAGTTTTTAGTTGGTAACCTAACAACAAGATGGGCACCAACCCCTTTTTGAATAACGACACCCAATCTGTGAAAAATAAAACTACCTAGACCACTACCAACGTCATGACTAATTAAACAATTCTTCAGACGCTTGAAAAAATATATAGTATCGTCACTAAGTTCCCCTAAGAGCAACCACAGCGGGCGAGTAAACCTATTTATTTGGTAAAAAAGCGAGACGTAGTGGGACGGACTATCGACTAAACCCAGACCATCGACTAAATCCCAGACTATATTTGGTCTGGGACCAAGACCAAACCCAAATATATAGTCGAGCGAACGTATAGTTAACGCCCCACACCAGGCGTTAACTATACCTCCACGCGCCCCATTTGTTTTTTTTTTTTTTTTTTTTATGGGGGGCGGATGTTCATAAGCTCGCCCCATTATTTGTCATTGATTCTCTTGAGTGGGGCGGGCTTTATACCTCCGCCCCATAATTTTTTTTTTTTCAATTAGATATCGCTCTATCGGGCGAACTTATAATCTACGCTCCACCATCGGACTAACTTATAATGCACGCTCCACCATTGGGCGAACTTATAATGCACGCTCCACCAAATTTAGTCTTCTACCCGTAGTGTCACAACACGGACTAAACCCAAATTTTGGTCTTTTTTTCCCTCTTTGGTCTTTAGTTATACTCGCACCACTGCAGTTTCTCTAAGGTAGTAAAGGCTAAAACACCCAAACCATAACCATGCGAAGCACATTCACTCAAATATTTAGTGCGCTTACACGAAATTGATTTAGAAATAGCCTGGCCTGGGACAAAAGTACGAACTCCATCGCCAGTAAAGGGTGAGACACATGTGACATCCATACACACATCTTGGCCGTTTTCCCAGTTGAGAACGAGGATATCCGCTGGACGTAGATCCTTGTTATTATCTGATCACACTACACGAAATCAGTGATTTTGTAACGTTGAAAAAACGTTAGTATCTATATATTGTAACGTCAAAAAAATGTTGGAAAAGTGCCGTTAGTATTAGTGTTACAATATTTTATCAACGGTTCATTTCGTTACGATAAAAGTTTATTAAATAACGGTTTCATTCGTTGGAATAAATACACCAACGATTATCTAGTCAACACAAGATATATCTGATGTCACTTTGTTGTAACGGATAGCCGTTATTGTGCAGATCGTAATGGTTAGACTGTAACAGTTCAGTGTAACAGATACTATAATGGCGACTTTGTGTGTAACGGTTGACTTATTGCCGCCTGTACTTCCTTGTAACAGCTAGCAGCAACGATTTTAATCGTTGCTTCGTTGATTGTAACAGATTGGATCTAACAGTTATTATAACGAATTAAAACCGTGATAGCTCAAGGTAACGGTTGCCATCCCAACACGTGTCAATTGTTTTTTAACGTAAAGTAACGGCTTTGAAACGTTGATGTTTCATTGTAACAGTTTGGATATAACAAGCCTGTCGAACGATTCGATTCGTAATAGCTAATCAGAACGTTTTCCGTCTGCCACGTGTCTATTGCTTGTAACATATAGACTAACGGCTTTAGACGTTGACAATTTATTGTAACAGTAATGAATTTGCCAAGTGTTCGAATTACTAACAGATATTATAATGTTGATTCGACGTTGGTAAAAAAAATAGTTTTCAAACAAAAAATAACGTTTATTTACTGTTATAAATAAGCTCCCATAATTGGGCCCTGCAATGCAATGCATTCCATTTCTGAAGCTGCAATACAATTAGTTTCTGAAGCTGCATTGTAATTCATTTTGAACCTCGCACATCTGAATCAAAACCCATAATTCAATCTCATTCCGCAGTACATACAATCTCATTCTAGGAGCACAAGGAATTCATTCATTCAATTATTCTATTCAATCTCATTCCATAATAAATACATTCTCATTGTAGCAGCATAAGAAATTCATTCATTTAATTATTCTGGAATACATACTCCTCAATCATTCACATTTATAAAGTATATATGAGAATCATCTTTACATTGGAAGAACTTCTTAAGCCTAAAAAATACATGGTTCCCTATATGGTTATAATCAAATGAGAATGGTTGTGTTTTTCAGCAGCTTCGAAATATAAGCAAGTGTTGTTCTACATTATATATACCTTGGTTGAAAAACGTTTTTATCCGCCAAAAGAAGTTGTCCATTGAGATCATAGTAGCCTTAACCATCTCTTGTCATCAATTCTAGTATCCTGAAAAAACAATAAACGAAACAGAAACCAAAATTAGAAACAGATCTCATAGGAGAGAAAGATTCATTCAAAGAATTTTGGGTTTTACATATCGCAAACAATAAAATTTGACAATCAAATTGGAAACAATGTTCGCAGGAGAGACAAAGAATCATTCAGTTACATGTGCATTGTCATTCTGGATTTCATACATTTTCATTGTTGAATACCATTCAATCATAATAATTTGAACATTGACAACCTAAGTATCAAAAGTTTATATTTATTTGACAGAATTGTTGTAACTGCCAATTCACATACACGGTTCATATGAAAAAGTCTGAAAAGTTGTACTAAGAGTTTACTCACCATAAGAATTAGAGACGAGAATGTGTTACTTCTCAGTTGTCCTACTTCCACAGCTTCGCAGGACCAACATTGTCTCATATCTTCCAACTTGTCTACATGTCCAGGTATTCTTGCACATCAACAGTTCTAATTATATTTCTCTATCAATATCCTGCAATGCAAATATAATGGCAGGGATAAACTTAATTCAAGAATCTTGATCTTGGTTACAAGTTAATCCATTCTCTTGTACAGTTTTGCAAGGCCAACATGGTCTCACTTGTTCATCATTTGTCCAGCTTCAGGTGTTTGCATCAATGAATCCTCAAAAACCAAAGAGAACGGTAGTATGAATCAACCAAATTTTTCATTTAGAGGAGACCATAATAATGATAAGTAATGCACATAACTTTAGTGTGGTAAGAGTTTACTCACCAACTGGAATTAATTAGGTTGCTTGTCATGGATTGATGCATCATAAATCTCCATAAGGTAAGCATTATTTATGCCAAGAGAAACATCGCATATCCTACAAGACTTGTTCAAGAAGTCGAAATAAAATCATTTGAAGAAACTTCATTTATTCCATCTCTTGAATAGCCTTGTAGGAACATACAACGGTCTTTTATCTTGTTCTTCACTTCAGATGGTACCGCGACACTAACTCATCTCCAACTTCAAGTCTTCCAGTCAATGAGTCCTTAGAAAACAAAAATAGAATGGTAGTATGTGAGTATTTCAGTCAGGATAAAATAATGACAAGGAAAACTATTTATCATAAGAGTTTAGTCACCAATGGAATTAGAGAGGAAAACGTATTAGTTTGTCGGAGTTAGCCGCATCGATCTCCTTCATTTACAAAGCAAACCTAACGACTAATAAGTATCCACTCGAAAAATCTATGGTGGTAAGTTGCACCTGTTGGAAGGAGTCATGTAAAACATATATTTGAAGAGATCATAATAGGTAAGTAAACAAACCTCGAGATAGAAATGGAAACCTTCACCTTCGCATCAACAAAGTGTCTCATATAACGGCTATGCAAGCACATCTCAAGGTTCCTCAACGGGTCTCGCAAGGCTACGTAAGTGGTGGCAAAAATACATTACAAGATATGCACTTGTTACCTATGAATTTTTCCACACTTACACAGCTTCAAAGTTGCATCAAAGAATCCCGAAAAACACAGGGAAGGGTATTAAGAATCAATCAATTTTTATCAAGGGAAAAAGACCTTAATAATAATAAGTAATGCAAGAAACTCTAATGTGTAAATAGTTAACTCACCAACTGGAATTAAAGAGGTTACTTTTCGAGTTTGCTGCATCGATCGATCTCAGTAAGGTGAGCCTGAGTTGTGCCAAAATAAACAACACACTTACACAGAGTTCACGCAAAATTAAGATACACGGTAATATGTTTTCTCTACGTGAAATCTCTGTGGTGAGTTGTTTGTTCGGGGCATAAAAATGAATATCTTGTTCTTTCGTTGTTGTATACCTATCTTCATTGCACTGTTCAAGAGCTTGAAATAAAATCATATGAAGGACTTCATTTATTCAAGATCTTGAACATCCTTGCAGGAACATCTAATAGTCTCATATCTTGTTATCCACTTCAGGTGGTACTGCGACACTAACACATCTCCAACTGCGAAAATGTTATTAAGTTAGTGTATCAACCAAGAGAAACTAATGATAACAAGAGAAACTATTTACTATACGAGTTTACCCACCAATGAAATTAGAGTGGGAGATGAGTCGATTTGAAGGTTTGATGCATTGATCTCCTTCATTTACAGCAAACCTAACAACTAATACATCCCCACTCCATAAACTGTATGGTGGTAAGTTGCATCTTTTGTCAGGAATCATGTAAAAAACATACTTGAAAAGATCATAATAGGTAAAAAACAAACCTTAAGGAAACCTGTAGCAACCACATGTTCACTCTCCAAATGGAATTAATGAGGTTACTTGTCTAGTTTGTTGCATCCATCTCTATAAGGGGATCATGATTTGTGCCAAAAGAAACAACCCAAATGCACAGAGTCTTCAAAACACTTGACAAGTAATATATATGTTTTGTCTCCGAAAATTCTGTGTTTGGTGTTGTATCTTTAGGCATAAAAATGAATTTCATGTGCTTTTGTGGTTGAATGCCAATCCTGCAATTCATGTTCAACAACTTGGAATCAAATCATTTATAGAAACTTCATTAATGAATAGATCATAATAGGTGACAAAACAAACCTGCGATTAAAAGGAAACCCGCAAGAAGATCGTGTTCATGGGAATGGCTAGAATCTTAGACGAAGGATATAACTCATATCAATGTAGGTGTATATTAATCTTGCAAGGCTCTCTAAGGGAATGAATAAATTCATTTTGACAAAGTTGGTTTTGTCTAATAGTGAATTTATTCAAACGCTTAAAGAGATTTGCAAGAAAAATACTATCCATATAGGAAACGTAACAACAAACCACATACAAAACAAGAGGGAAATAGGTTACAACCAAACAACCATAAATCTAGAGCAGCAATCTGATGAAAAAGATTACAGTTGAGTTGAATAAACCTTATTTGGGTTGTAATCTATAGAAAGAGATTACAACATCCAGAGCAAAAAGAATGTAAAGCAAATAAACATCACTTATAAACAACAACAACAATCTAACAACAATTAAACAACAAAAATCTATTGAAAGACATTAGTCATGGATGTTAAGCAGTAAACAACAACAACAATAACAACGACAACAACAACAACAACAACAACAACAACAACAAAAACAACAACAACAACAACAACAACAACAACAACAACAACAACAACAACAACAAAAATCGAAAATATCTTGTTAAAATCTATTGAGATTACAACCAGGAAAACCCTAATTTTAAAGGAAAAAGTACAAACAAAACATACCAGTGAATCTATTAAACAAATTGAAACCCTAAAGGAGAAAAATAAACAATTTTGATAAATCTATTCGTAGCTAAAAGGCACAAAGAAAACACCTTGAGATTGAATGAGATACAGTGAAAGATGCGAGTAAAGAGTTATCAAAATTATTCGTCTCCCTCTTTAGAGTTGAATGAAGATGGGAAAAGGGTAAGAGTTCTTCATCTAACCCTTTTAATAAAAGAGGACGAGAGTTGAAATTATTGAGTTAGAGGAGGGAAATGAAATTTGAAAGGGAAATCAGATATGGTTTCAAATTTATGAGGGAATGGATATCAAAAAGAGTTATTAGATTGGGAAAAGGAGTGGGAAACGAAATTTTAGAGCCAAAAGTTTCAGACAAGAGAGAAGAGTACAATAATTGAGGAGAGATTTGCTTTTTCTATCAAAATATCTAGGTCAAGGCGTCCCACTCGAGATAAAGTTGGTCAAATTTGTGGTCAAATTGGTCAAATTAATGGTCAAGGTGGTCAGATTTATGGTCAAACACATAATCAAATTTATGGTCAAGTTCAATATACATCCCCGATGTTCTCTTCCGAGCGAGGTTCGGGGTGTCAAATATACCAGATTTGATGAAACTGCAACCTATCACTTAACTCAAGTTGCAAGATTACCATATACAAACCCGATGTTCTGGTCCGAGCAAGTTTCGAGGTGTCAAATATATATATATATATATATCAGATTAGATGAAACTGCAACCTATCACTTTACTCAAAGTTGCAAGATTACCATATACGCACCCGATGTTCCGTCCGAGCAAGCTTCGAGGTTTCAAATATATATATATATGAGATTGCATGAAACTGCAACCAATCACTTAACCTAGGTTGCAAGATTACCATATATAGACCCGATATTCTGGTCCGAGCGAGGTTCGAGGTGTCAAATAATTCATATTGGATGAAACTGCGACCTATCCCTTAACCCAGGTTGCAAGATTACCATATAAAGACCCGATGTTCTGGTCCGAGCGAGGTTCGAGGTGTCAAATAATTCAGATTAGATGAAACTGGAACCTATCACTTACCTCAGGTTGCAAGATTACCATATACAGACCCGACGTTCTGGTTCGAGTGAGATTCGAGGTGTCAAATAATTCATATTGGATGAAACTGCAACCTATCACTTAACTCAGGTAGCAAGATTACCATATACAGACCCGATGTTCTGGTCCGAGCGAGGTTCGAGGTGTCAAATAATTCATATTGGATGAAACTGCAACCTATCACTTAACTTAGGTTGCAAGATTACCATATACATACCCGATTTTCTGGTCCAAGCGAGGTTGGAGGTTTCAAATATATCAGATTGGATGAAACTGCAACCTATCACTTCATTCAGGTTGCAAGATTACCATATACAGACCCGATGTTCTGGTCCGAGCAAGGTTCGAGGTGTCAAATATATCAGATTGGATGAAACTACAACCTATCACTCAACTCAGGTTGCAAGATTACCATATACAGACCCGATGTTTTGGTCCGAGCGAGGTTCGAGGTGTCAAATAATTCATATTGGATGAAACTGCAACCTATCACTTAACTCAGGTTGCAAGATTACCATATACAGACCCAATGTTCTAGTCCAAGCGAGGTTCGAGGTGTCAAATAAATAAGATTGGATGAAACTTCAACCTATCACTTAACTCAGGTTGTAAGATTACCATATATAGACGCGTTGTTCTGGTCTGAGCGAGGTTCGAAGTGTCAAATAACTCAGATTGGATGAAACTGCAACCTATCACTTAACTCAGGTTGTAAGATTACCATATATAGACGCGATGTTCTGGTCCGAGCGAGGTTCGAGGTGTCAAATATATCAGATTGGATGAAACTGCAACCTATCACTTAACTCGGGTTGCAAGATTACTATATACAGACCCGATATTCTGGGTCCGAGCGAGGTTCGAGGTGTCAAATATATCAGATTGGAAGAAACTGCAACCTATCACTTAACCGAGGTTGCAAGATTACCATATATAGACCCGATGTTTTTGTCCGAACAAGGTTCGAGGTGTCAAATATATCAGATTGGATGAAACTACAACCTATCACTTAACACAGGTTACAAGATTACCATATACAAACCCGATGTTCGGTCCAAGCGAGGTTCGAGGTGTCAAATAATTCAGATTGGATGAAACCGCAACCTATCACTTAACTCAAGGTTGCAAGATTACTATATACAGACCCGATGTTCTGGTCCGAGCGAGGTTCGAGGTGTCAAATATATCAGATTGGATGAAACTGCAACCTATCACTTAACTCAGGTTGCAAGATTACCATATACAGACCCAATGTTCTAGTCCAAGCGAGGTTCGAGGTGTCAAATAATTAAGATTGGATGAAACTTCAACCTATCACTTAACTCAGGTTATAAGATTACCATATATAGACGCGATGTTCTGGTCCGAGCGAGGTTCGAAGTGTCAAATAATTCAGATTGGATGAAACCGCAACCTATCACTTAACTCAGTTGCAAGATTACCATATATAGATGCGATGTTCCGGGTCCGAGCGAGGTTCGAGGTGTCAAATAATTCAGATTGGATGAAACCGCAACCTATCACTTAACTCAAAGTTGCAAGATTACCATATACAGACCCGATGTTCGGTCCGAGCGATGTTCGAGGTGTCAAATAATTAAGATTGGATGAAACCGCAACCTATCACTTAACTCAAAGTTGCAAGATTACCATATACGACCCGATATTCCGCTCCGAGCGAGGTTGGAGGTGTCAAATAATCGGAGATTGGATGAAATTGCAACCTATCACTTAACTCAAAGGTTGCAAGATACCATATACATGCCCGATGTTCGGTCCAAGCGAGGTTCGAGGTGTCAAATAATATTTATCAGATTGGATGAAACTACAACCTATCACTTAACCTCAGTTGCAGGATTACCATATATAAACCCGATTTTCTGGTCCGAGCGAGGTTCGAGGTGTCAAATAATTCATATTGGATGAAACTGCAACCTATCACTTAACTCAGGTTGCAAGATTACCATATACAGACCCAATGTTCTAGTCCAAGCGAGGTTCGAGGTGTCAAATAATTAAGATTGGATGAAAATTCAACCTATCACTTAACTCAGGTTATAAGATTACCATATATAGACGCGATGTTCTGGTCTGAGTTGGGTTCGAAGTGTCAAATAACTCAGATTGGATGAAACTGCAACCTATCACTTAACTCAGGTTGTAAGATTACCATATATAACGCGATGTTCTGGTCCGAGCGAGGTTCGAGGTGTCAAATAATATCAGATTGGATGAAAGCGCAACCTATCACTTAACTCAGGTTGCAAGATTACCATATATGACCGGTGTTCTGGTCCGAGCGAGGTTAGAGGTGTCAAATATATCAGATTGGATGAAACTGCAACCTATCACTTAACTGAGGTTGCAAGATTACCATATATAGACCCGATGTTCTGGTCCAAGCGAGGTTCGAGGTGTCAAATATATCAGATTGGATGAAACTACAACCTATCACTTAACTCATGTTGCAAGATTACCATATACAAACCCGATGTTCTGGTCCAAGCGAGGTTCGAGGTGTCAAATAATTCAGATTGGATGAAACTGCAACCTATCACTTAACTCAGGTTGCAAGATTACATATATACGAATGGACCCGATATTCGTCCGAGCGAGGTTCGAGGTGTCAAATATATCGATTGGATGAAACTCGCAACCTATCACTTAACTCAAGTTGCAAGATTACCATATACTGCACCCAATGTTCTAGTCCAAGCGAGGTTCGAGGTGTCAAATAATTAAGATTGGATGAAACTTCAACATATCACTTAACTCAGGTTGTAAGATTACCATATATAGACGCGATGTTCTGGTCTGAGTTGGGTTCGAAGTGTCAAATAACTCAGATTGGATGAAACTGCAACCTATCACTTAACTCAGTTTGTAAGATTACCATATATAGACGCGATGTTCGGTCCGAGCGAGGTTCGAGGTGTCAAAATATATTTATCAGATTGGATGAAACCGCAACCTATCACTTAACTCGGGTTGCAAGATTACCATATACGTAACCCGATGTTCTGGTCCGAGTCCGAGCGAGGTTCGAGGTGTCAAATAATTGGATTAGATGAAACTGCAACCTCTCACTTAACTCAGGTTGCAATATTACCATATACAGACCCGATATTCTGCTCCGAGCGAGGTTAGAGGTGTCAAATATATCACATTGGATGAAATTGCAACCTATCACTTAACTCAGGTTGCAAGCATACCATATACATGCCCGATGTTCTGGTCCGAGCGAGGTTCGAGGTGTCAAATATATATTTATCAGATTGCATGAAACTACAACCTATCACTTAACCCAGGTTGCAAGATTACCATATATAAACCCGATATTCTGGTCCGAGCGAGGTTCGAGGTGTCAAATAATTCATATTGGATGAAACTGCAACCTATCACTTAACTCAGGTTGCAAGATTACCATATACAGACCCAATGTTCTAGTCCAAGCGAGGTTCGAGGTGTCAAATAATTAAGATTGGATGAAACTTCAACCTATCACTTAACTCAAAGTTATAAGATTACCATATATGACGACTGATGTTCGGTCCGAGCGAGGTTCGAGGTGTCAAATAATTAGATTGGATGAAACTCGCAACCTATCACTTAACTCGAGTTGCAAGATTACCATATATAGACCCGATGTTCGGTCCGAGCGAGGTTCGAGGTGTCAAATAATATCGATTGGATGAAACTGCAACCTATCACTTAACTCGGGTTGCAAGATTACTATATACAGACCCGGTGTTCTGGTCCGAGCGAGGTTAGAGGTGTCAAATATATTAGATTGGATGAAACTGCAACCTATCACTTAACTGAGGTTGCAAGATTACCATATATAGACCCGATGTTCTGGTCAAAGCAAGGTTCGAGGTGTCAAATATATCAGATTGGATGAAACTACAACCTATCACTTAACTCATGTTGCAAGATTACCATATACAAACCCGATGTTCTGGTCCGAGCAAGTTTCGAGGTGTCAAATAATTCAGATTGGATGAAACTGCAACCTATCACTTAACTCAGGTTGCAAGATTACCATATACGACCGATGTTCTCTGGTCCGAGCGAGGTTCGAGGTGTCAATATATATATTGGATTGATGAAACCGCAACCAATCACTTAACCTAGAGTTGCAAGATTACCATATAAGACCCGATGTTCTCGTCCGAGCGAGGTTCGAGGTGTCAAATAATTCATATGGGATGAAATCGCAACCTATCACTTAACTCAGGTTGTAAGATTACCATATATGCACCCGATGTTTAGTCCGAGCGAGGTTCGAGGTGTCAAATAATTCAGATTGGATGAAACCGCAACCTATCACTTAACTCAAGGTTGCAAGATTACCATATACGCACTCCGATGTTCGGGGTCCGAGTGAGATTCGAGGTGTCAAATAATTCAGATTGGATGAAAATGCAACCTATCACTTAACTCGTAGCAAGATTACCATATACTGGACCCGATGTTCAGTCCGAGCGAGGTTCGAGGTGTCAAATAATTCAGATTGATGAAACCAACCTATCACTTAACTTAGGTTACAAGATTACCATATACATACCCGATGTTCTGGTCCAAGCGAGGTTCGAGGTTGTCAAATATATCCATTGGATGAAACTGCAACCTATCACTAACATTCAAAGTTGCAAGATTACCATATACAGACCCGATGTTCTGGTCCGAGCAAGGTTCGAGGTGTCAAATATATTGATTGGATGAAACTACAACCTATCACTCAACTCAGGTTGCAAGATTACCATATACAGACCCGATGTTTAGGCCCGAGCGAGGTTCGAGGTGTCAAATAATTCATATTGGATGAAACTGCAACCTATCACTTAACTCAGGTTGCAAGATTACCATATACAGACCCAATGTTCTAGTCCAAGCGAGGTTCGAGGTGTCAAATTATTAAGATTGGATGAAACTTCAACCTATCACTTAACTCAGTTGTAAGATTACCATATATGACGCGATGTTCGGTCCGAGCGAGGTTCGAGGTGTCAAATAATTCGATTGGATGAAAGCGCAACCTATCACTTAACTCAGGTTGCAAGATTACCATATATAGACCCGATGTTCGGTCCGAGCGAGGTTCGAGGTGTCAAATAATCAGATTGGATGAAACCGCAACCTATCACTTAACTCGGGTTGCAAGATTACCATATACTGCACCGATATTTCGGGTCCGAGCGAGGTTCGAGGTGTCAAATAATATCGATTGGATGAAACGCAACCTATCACTTAACCGAGGTTGCAAGATTACCATATATAGACCGATGTTCCTGGTCCAAGCAAGGTTCGAGGTGTCAAATAATTCAGATTGGATGAAACTACAACCTATCACTTAACTCATGTTGCAAGATTACCATATACAGACCCGATATTTTGGTCCGAGCGAGGTTCGAGGTGTCAAATAATTCAGATTGGATGAAACCGCAACCTATCACTTAACTCAGGTTGCAAGATTACCATATACAGACCCGATGTTCTAGTCCGAGCGAGGTTCGAGGTGTCAAATAATTAAGATTGGATGAAACTTCAACCTATCACTTAACTCAGGTTGCAAGATTACCATATATAGACGCGATGTTCGGTCCGAGCGAGGTTCGAGGTGTCAAATAACTTAGATTGGATGAAACCGCAACCTATCACTTAACTCAGTTGTAAGATTACCATATATAGACCCGATGTTCGGTCCGAGCGAGGTTCGAGGTGTCAAATATATCATATTGGATGAAATCGCAACCTATCACTTAACTCAAAGGTTGCAAGATTACCATATACAGACCCGATGTTCTCGGTCCGAGCGAGGTTCGAGGTGTCAAATAATTCAGATTGATGAAACCGCAACCTATCACTTAACTCAAGGTTGCAAGATTACCATATACTGCACCCGATGTTCGGTCCGAGCGAGGTTCGAGGTGTCAAATATATCAGATTGGATGAAATTGCAACCTATCACTTAACTCAAAGTTGCAAGATTACCATATACATGCCCGATGTTTGGTCCAAGCGAGGTTCGAGGTGTCAAATATATATTTATCAGATTGCATGAAGCTGCAACCTATCACTTAACCCAGGTTGCAATATTACCATATATAAACCCGATATTCTGTTCCGAGCGAGGTTCGAGGTGTCAAATAATTCATATTGGATGAAACTGCAACCTATCACTTAACTCAAGGTTGCAAGATTACCATATACGTAGACCCAATGTTCTAGTCCAAGGTTCGAGGTTCGAGGTGTCAAATAATTAAGATTGGATGAAAATTCAACCTATCACTTAACTCGAGTTGTAAGATTACCATATATAGACGCGATGAGTCCGAGCGAGGTTCGAGGTGTCAAATAATTCGATTGGATGAAACCGCAACCTATCACTTAACTCAAAGTTGTAAGATTACCATATATAACGCGATGTTCTGGTCCGAGCGAGGTTCGAGGTGTCAAATATATCAGATTGGATGAAACTGCAACCTATCACTTAACTCGGGTTGCAAGATTACCTATATAGCACCCGATGTTCTCGTCCGAGCGAGGTTAGAGGTGTCAAATATATCGATTGGATGAAACCGCAACCTATCACTTAACTCGAGGTTGCAAGATTACCATATACAAGACTCGATGTTGGTCCAAGCAAGGTTCGAGGTGTCAAATATATCAGATTGGATGAAACTACAACCTATCACTTAACTCATGTTGCAAGATTACCATATACAAACCCGATGTTCTAGTCCAAGCGAGGTTCGAGGTGTCAAATAATTCAGATTGGATGAAACTGCAACCTATCACTTAACTCAGGTTGCAAGATTACTATATATAAATTCGATATTCTCGCTCCGAGCGAGGTTCGAGGTGTCAAATATATCAGATTGGATGAAACTGCTGTAGGATCATAATATTGCAACGTACAAGGCTCACGGGATTAATAAACGATTAATCGCGAGGCGAGTCGCAGGAGCTAAAATAAACGACGCAATGAATAACGTGTGCAAAACATAAAGAAGACGTGAGACATGGCGAGGGTTAAGAAGCGTCGCGAGAGTGAATGTTTGTGCATCTCGCGACACTTCGCGAGACATTCCCGAAAATAAAGGATAGCTTAGCTGTCATCCACTATGTATTACCCTATATAAAGGGCTAAACGAGTCTGTAAAAGGGAGAGATCTCTTTGGAATTGTTGGGCAAGTCATTAGGAGAGAGAAAGTTTAAGAGTGTTTTAATTTCTAAGTGTAATTCTATATTCTTGTGTAAACAATTCATGGATTCAATCAATAAATATTCTTGATCTTACATCTTTCAATGGGCTGATTAAGCAAAATCGAGTAAGGGGTGTAGTGTGGGAAATCCTGCTACTACATATGCGCTAGAAACAGGGATCGAGCAAAGATTGACGAAGAAATTGGAAAGAATTTGGATTAACAGAGAAAAGATTTGGAAAAGATACTCAAGAATTCATTGAAAAGAAAAATGGCTGAAGAAGAAATGTACAAGAGCAACCAACGATCTGTAAGAAGAAGTGGGAGACTTGTCGGAGAAAGGAGGAATGAAGTTGGAGAATCGTCAAGGATGAATATGAGAAATGATGGAGAAGATCAAAATCAACCACCGGTCTCCCCAAAGAGCAAACGCGGCTGTTGATTATGATAGAGTAAGTGTGCACACTTGGAGGTCCGATTCTCAAGATGAGAGGGAAGAGGAGCAGAATTGGGTGAACAATGGACAAGGAGAGCAAGGAATGAATGGAGAAAACGAAGAAATCGCGACATTAGAGAGATTGAGACAAACAATACACGAAGAGAGACGGTTAGAGGCGGAAGAACGAGCAAACTTAACAAGATAGAATCATGAATTGAGGATGGAAAATATGAGGTTGCAAAATAGAAGATCTAGAAGTAGCGTGAGATCAAGTTCAAGATCGAATAGGGAAGAAAGAAGGAGAGTTTTACCAACCTAAAGTACCGAGGAAGAAACACAAAATCCGAGTACATGAGCATGGCGAGAGAAGAGGGGAAATAGAAGATCGTTATATTCCTCACTCGAAAATCTTCAAAATGAGCGGAATAGGAAAATCAAGGAAACATGCAACTCCAGAACCGAATGACCCAACATTGAAGGGAGAATAATCTTGCACGGGAGAGAAGAACTGAGAAGAAACCGAGAGATTGAGGATGACATTGAGAGACACTACATTGAACAAGCGCGGCTAGCTCGCGAGAGAGAAAGGATAAGAGAAGAAATGGAAAATCAAGAGATGGAAGAAGCGATCCGGCAGAATAACCATGACAACCGCGAAAGAAGAAGGGAACAAAATCGTACCAATAGAAATATTAATGAAGAATATGAGAGGGTGCAGATGAGAGCTGAGAGACAACCAAGAAGAGAGAACAACCGATATAATGGCGTGCGAATTGACGAAAGAAACGAAGAAGAGCGTCGCAGGGAAAGAAGAGGAGAAAATAACGAGCAGAAGGTCAAAATAGGCACGAGCGAAGAAGGAGAGAAGCAGAATTAAAAAGACCAAAGAGAATCAAACTCGAGGCAAATGAACAAATCTTAAGAGAATTGGCTGAAATGAGAGGATTCTTGAATAATAGAAGGGAAGGAGGAAGGAGACAATTAGGACGAAGCCATCGCGTAAGCCGCGAAAACCCCTTCACGCTAGAAGTACAGATGGGAGGAATACCTCCTAAGTGCAATCTACCCGTGTTAACCAACATCTTTGATGGAACAACTTGTGCGATACAACATATCAAGGCTTATATGAGATGTATGTTACAATGGGAGAATCATGACGCTATATTATGCAAATATTTTGCATCAAGCCTAATAGGAGAAGCACTAAAATGGTTTGAAGGTCTGCCAAGGAACACAATCACATCATTTAACCACTTACAAGCCACATTCCCGGGAGCATACATAAGTAACAACTCTTGCGCCCTGTGTATTGAAGATGTATTCGGATTGAAACAAAGGGTTGGCGAGAGCTTAAGGCGGTTGACAATAAGATGGAGAACCATGTGTAGCGAAATGGCAGATCGGGTTGAGGAAAGATATCTCATCCTCTCATTTGTGAATGCTCTCTTGCGACTAACTTGTTGTACATTCAAATTTTTAGAATCAAAAATACAATCACGATGGCGTAATCTGAGAGTTACAGAAGAATACATTGCCTTAGAAGAAAGACGATTTAATGAAATGAATTCTTATCCAGTCGCGAACACAAGCTCGAATGCTGCGAACGCAAGTTTGTTGCCTCAATTCATAAATACAAGTGGCGAGTACTTCGCAAGGACAAAGAAGTAAGGAAAGTCGATGAGGGACAACGAGAAGATAGTAGCCATGGGAAGCCACGATCAAGAGGAATTTGAACGAGAAAGGAACTATCACAATCGTAACAGCAATAATAAGATTCAGAGGCTAGATCATGTGCAAGAAACATACGGGGGACGAAGGAAAAATACTCGTGGAGGGCAGAGAAGTCGCAGGATAGTATGGGAAGAGATTAAGATGCCTCCACTGAATACTAGTGTGGAAAAGATCTGGGAAGCTATACTTGTGATGGAAAATGTACCAGCACCTTGGAATGTGGGAATGGAACCACCGCCAGGCGATAGAAGTCATGAGTTTTGTTCTTACCATCGCTTCCATGGGCATCAAACAAATGATTGTAGAAACATAAAGAGAATTATTCTCAGGATGATTGATCAGGGGAAGCTAAATCACTTTCTAAAGGGAGAAGAAACAGTCCAGACATTACCACCACCACCAGAGATGCATGCAACGTTGTCGGCGAAAGGAAAGGAAACATTTGTTATAGAAGTTGGAACAAAAGCTAGAATTTGAATCGCAACTCTATCGTCCACTCCTATCGCACAATCGAAGATTTTCATGACAACGTGCTCAAGAGAGTCTTTGCGAGAGATGCTAATGATAAAGAAATAATGAGTCTCAAGAGAACGATTAGCTTAGAAAAGCAAAATTGAAGACTATTTCTTTCTCTGCAGATGAAGTGCCGAAAGGAAGAGAAACACATGATAGCCCGTTGGTTGTGAAACTAGAGATTAACCCGAAACCAGTTGATGGAGAAGATGATGAGGCAGAAGCTTGCTGGGCAATCAACCGAATCTTAATCGACACCGGAAGTTCGGTGAATATTCTCTTCTACCATACTTACAAGACGATGGGAGGAAAAGATGAGGATTTGATCCCCTCGACATACAAGATATATGGCTTTAATGGCACTGCAAACAAGCCAAAGGGAGAGGTTCACATGAGAATACCTCTACAAGGATTATCAATCGATATTTTATTTGTGTGGTTGACGTGGAATCTCCATATAATGCGCTGATTGGGAGGCCTTGGCTTCATGAAATCTTGGGAGTCGCATCAACATATCATCAATGTATAAAATTTCCACATCCAAACGGCATTGGTATCATACAGGGAGATTGGAAGGAGTCGCAACAATGTCATGAGGTCGATGTAGAGAGCTGCGAAGAAAGAAATACCAAAAGAAAAGGTTGGAAACAACATGTGAGAGATGAGCAGAGAAAAGAAAAACCGATGGTGGATGCTATAGAAGTAAGGATCGAACATACCTCGAGGCGAATACCTAGAGATAGCGAATATTATGATAATAAAGGGGCAAAAGATATGAGGAACAAAAGGCATAAGAAGTGAATAATCAACCAAAAATAAGAGAAAAAGCAAAGAATTGAAGTAATGATGTGCGAGAATCTCTGCAGACTAAGAGTATATGGGAATTCAGTTAAGAAAGAAAAATGAAAATACAACAAATGAAACAGAGTTGTGCGAATACTTCGCAAAACAAATGACAAAGAGATAATGAAACATGAATGATTGAATGATTTAACAAATATGAATGAATAAAAGAATGGGACGAACCTTTATGGCGTACACCCTAGTTCGCGAATAACATTTCGTAAGAGGCAAATGTAAGACCTAAAGTGCGTCATATAAGGGGGTATCTCTCAACATGGCTCTGGGGAAAGGTTACACCGCCTCCCGAAGCCCGAGTCATGAAAATTTGGGGCCCATGAAAGCCTATCCTGGGGAGATACCTTGGATTCCCAACTATATATGTAGGTTATACCTGGGTTGGGCGACCGAGGGTCTCTTCTTAGGAGTCGAGTGTATGCTCAAGGCGCCGAGGTACACGGTTGAGCCAGAGTGCCCGGGATGGATGAACCTACCCGGCCATTCTTGGCAAGTCTTGGCATATGTTGCACTCGCCCGAAGAAAACTCCACTTAGGTGCAGTCTCGTAACCATAAACCATATAGGTATAAGGGATAAGAGGTCTAAAAACAATCAAGTTGTTGTTAAGACCGGATGGGAGGAGCTAGTCTTGTATGGCCGATGTTTCGCCTCCTTGAAGGGGCAACCGGGAGATGATAAGGGCGACGCTCTCCAATAGGGTGTCAAAACAGTACGCAAATGTCATAAGGCTATGTTTTCGCAAGAGAATTTAGGCTCGTCATATTTGTGCAATGATCCTGCAGAGGCAATAATACTAACGCGAGGGTAAGGCGAGATCAATGGGTCTTTACACGAGAGTGTACGGACGCCCTGCGATTTGCCGCACGACGGCAATGTCATGGGGCTTTATGTTCGCAAGGATATCTAGGCCTGTCATATTGTCGCAACTAAAACATCCCGGCAGAGGCAAAAATACTTGGAAAATGATAAGGCAAGATCAATGGGTCTTTACATGCAAGTGTAAAGACGTCCCGCGATTTTGTCGCAACGAAAGGTGGCGGGGAAGACCTCTAATTAGGAGGTCTAACTCTAAGACCACACAAAATGATAAGGCAGGGTCAATGGGCCCTTACTTGAAAATGTAAAGGAAGAGCTTGCGACCTTGTCGCAATGAAAAGAGATAAAAGTACATTTATGAAGATAAAGCAAGGCAAGTAGAATGCTTGATTTATGAAGATACCCGCGACCTCGTCGCAACAATACATTTCAATAACAATTATTCAACCACATACATGAGGACAACTAAAATCTTCCATCTGAAGATAAATAACAGAGGCAAGTATGGGAATGGAAAAGATGGAATATTGTTATTCATCTTCTGATGAAAGAATTATGCATCAATAATGTAGCCAAGAAGTGAAGATTGAATTCAGGGGGGAAAAATCCAAGAAGTACACTATAATAAAGATACGTAAATCTCATGATATTACAGTAGCGTGATAAAGAAACAAAAAGAGTTATCTCTTTGATGATTCTTCTCCTTCATCTCGATTCTTCAGCTTCTATTATTTTCATCGCTGTGATTTTCTTCTTCGCTAGCCTCACTATCGTAAACATCCGAGACAGCAGATTCTCAGAACCTTTTCGAGGAGCCAGGGATATGAATGAAGAGGGATTTTGTGGTCCTTACAAACATACTCCATGGCTCCATTGCATAAAACGAATCGCATCATTATTAAAATTCGCCATATGCGTTTCAAATTGTTTCTTCAACTTGGAATACTTGTTATTACGAAGGGAGAGACTCTTGGCGAGCTGTTGTTTTTCAGTTTCGAGTTCTTCAATTCTCGTTGGAAAATTCAAGCGAGTTGTTCTTTTTCGATTCAAGCTCTCTAATTCTAACCGAAGCCTCTTCTCGCATTCTCGCAAATAAGTAACAACAAGTTAATAATTTACAAGCAATACTACAAGTAAGAAGTAGTAAGGTGTAATAAGTAACCTTTCTATCGGATATCATATCCTTAATCAAGGAAGTATGCTCTGCGTGAAGACTAACATCAACACCTAGGTTATTCCTGGCATTATCTAAAACTTTCGCAGCCCGTGCGAATTCATCATCACTATTAATAACAAGAAGAGCGAACTTGCTCTTCTCGCCACTTAAGCATGGTATTTTGATGAAGGAGTTCATCTCGTTCAACTTGCACACTAATAAGAGATTTTGGAATTCTCGCTAATGCCTGTGCACCTCTGTTAGTAATGCGATCGTTCTCATCTATGAGATTACTAATTTTCTTCCTTAAAGTCTTGATATTCTTCTCTGAGTCAAGGTACATTCGTTTAAAGCGATTAGTTAAATTCAAACTAGATCTGTGTTCGATCTCTAAGAGATGATATTTGGATTGAAGATCTTTTAATGAAAGGAGGTTAGTTTTATTTGAGGAACTACTTAGAGATTGATTGAGATGAGCAAGAAGAAGGTCATCATCCATAGGTTCAGGAAATGTATGGAGAAGAATAGCCTCATCGGAGAGATTATATACATCCGCGAAGGTAATAAGTTAGGTAGAAGATGCGACCGATAAAATAGAAATAATAAAAGGAAGAAAAATCTTATACCATAAAGTTGCCGATTAGCTGCTCAAGAGAGGACACCCTATCCCTTTGGGAGTCAAGTTCGGTGTTTAACTTTTGAATTTTTCGTCTTTATCGCGACGACGCAGCCTCCAATTTCTAATTCTCGAATCTTCTTGTCCAATTGTGTATTCTTCTTTTTCAAGAATGTTGCGTCTTCTCTCAAGATCCGAGGCAACTACAAAAGAAGTTTTTCCAACCTATGAAAGAAGATAGAAGAATGTCAATACATATATCATTAAAAACTTAAAATTTACAGAGAAATGTGACCGCGTGCGTACCAAAGATCCAAGTGCATTCAAGAAGTCAGGAGACACAATTCTAGAGGCTCCATTGAAAGAATTATTGCCCTCTAGTAAAGCAGCATTACATACATTTGCGAGAGTCCCGCAAAGGGAAAGGGAGCATCTCCCATTCCTTGGAAAGAATCGAGAAGATGCTAGATAATCGATCCATAGGAGAACCAGGTCAACGGAATCCCGAGCGAGGGAAGGATTCGAATCATGGTCCTCCTCATCGAAGATTCAGAGCTTGAATTAAGGCGAGAAGAAGATTGAGCCTTTTTCTTCTTAGATGACGGAGCGGAAGATTTATCTTTGCGAGCGATCGTTTTACCCTTACTTTTAATCTTCGCAAAGAACAGCTTTCTTCAACTCCAACCTTCGCATACGCGTAAAGATAAGAAACAGAGGCAACAATATTATTTTAAATAAAAAGAAAGGAAGTGTTTCTTACTTCACTGTAAGTTGATCGAAGCAATGTCGAAAGTATCCTCCGACGGATCCTTTTGTAGCTTCTTCTCAATCAAGTTATCTCGAAAGATTTCGCAAACTCAAAGCAATTATAGAAAGAAAGTCGTGAAAAGCAAAATTTGAAGTGGGAAACATACCTCTTTCGCCTTCTCGTGCCATTTGAATTCCCAAGGATGATATCCCGCGAGATTCGCAGAAGAATATGCGAGCCCGCGATGTAAGGGCCATTTAAAATCAAGGGTACAACCCACCACTTCTCATCTTTGGAATGGCGAGGAGAAGTATTGTTGCACTGGGTGCCAATCAATGTCTTGCATGAGTAATTTATCTTCAGTGGACATTATCCTTTTTCTTGGCGAATGCCCCAAATGAGATTTCACATTCACCATAGTTATCACCGCGTAATTTTCAAAAAGTTTTCCACAAGGTGTACTTCTCACAGCCTATTTCCAAGTCTGCGAATTTGGGGTTTCTGATGTAATTAGGTATAAAGATCCTTTACCAAAGACCGCGGTTCGCGAACTCAAGCATCGTGAATGCAATCGCCGCTAATCGATAAACAGCCCGAGAGAATTTTTCATGGGCCAAGATTTCATAAAATAAAGGCAACTCAGGATTGTATAAAGGGATGGGAAGTCCTCGCAAGAAGTCGACTTAGCCGAGACTATAATTGTTTGATCATCACAATGATGATCGGAAAACAATTTTATGAAAGAATAGATGAAGGTTCTTGATTGGGAATGGTTGATAGAGTAAAACCCGTCTCTAGCAACTTCTGTTTAACTTCTTTAAAAGAAGACTTGTATGCGCGACTCATAGAGGCCATATTAGTATGGGAATGAATGGGAGGTTGGAGATTAAGATCAGCGTTAGAAGGGATGAAGAAAGGATTTGCAAGAGTGGAGCGCAAATTGCGGAAGGAGAGGGTCAAAGAAAAGAAAAGAGAGAAACTAAAAGGATGAAAAGGAGGGGAAAAGAAAACTATATATAGGGGAAAAAGATCCTCGAGAAAACGAGGTCATTTAATGCGAGAAGAGACATGAATGGTCAAGAATAAGCGGTTGAAAGAGACGTGTCAAGAAGAGACTTTAATAATCAAAATCCGTGTAAAAGTACAAAATCAAAATGGATAAAGATAAGCGATCGCGGCAACAATATTGTAAAAATCTCATGATACTCTTCCCTTCAAGCAGAGAAATATGAGGAGTGATGGGAGACGATACTTGTGATATATTCAAAGAAGCCGGAACTTTGCAAAAGAATAGAGGCAAGTACGTACTTTTCAAGTCCAAAGATTCTTCCGCTCGTTCCTTCATCAACAAAGATCAAAGATTACTATCACAACAGATTTTTCCTTAAAGATCGCCCTTCAAGCAATATTTAAGGAAAAGAGGCAAGATGTAGGATCATAATATTCGCAACGCACAAGGCTCACGGGATTAATAAACGACGCTGCCGCGAGGAGTCGCAGAGCTAAAATAAACGACGCAATGAATAACGACATGTGCAAAACATAAAGAATACGTGAGACTCCGGCGAGGGTTAAGAAGCGTCGCGAGAGTGAATGTTTGTGCATCTCGCGACACTTCGCGAGACATTCCCGAAAAAATAAAGGATAGCTTAGTGTCATCCACTATGTATTACCCTATATAAAGGGCTAAACGTCTCGTAAAAGGGAGAGATCTCTTTAGAATTGTTGGGCAAGTCATTAGGAGAGAGAAAGTTTAAGAGTGTTTTAATTTCTAAGTGTAATTCTATATTCTTGTGTAAACAATTCATGGATTCAATCAATAAATATTCTTGATCTTACATCTTTCAATGGGCTGATTAAGCAAAATCGAGTAAGGGGTGTAGTGTGGGAAATCCTGCTACTACAACTGCAACCGATCGCTTAACTCAGGTTGCAAGATTACCATATACAGACCCAATGTTCTAGTCCAAGCGAGGTTCGAGGTGTCAAATAATTAAGATTGGATGAAACTTCAACATATCACTTAACTCAGGTTGTAAGATTACCATATATAGACGCGATGTTCTGGTCTGAGCGAGGTTCGAAGTGTCAAATAACTCAGATTGGATGAAACTGCAACCTATCACTTAACTCAGGTTGTAAGATTACCATATATAGACGCGATGTTCTGGTCCGAGCGAGGTTCGAGGTGTCAAATATATCATATTGGATGAAACTGCAACCGATCGCTTAACTCAGCCGTAAGATTACCATATACGCACTGGATGTTCGTCCGAGCGAGGTTCGAGGTGTCAAATAATTCAGATTAGATGAAACCGCAACCTATCACTTAACTCAGTTGCAATATTACCATAGGCTGCATTCGATATTTTGTCTCCGAGCGAGGTTAGAGGTGTCAAATATATCACATTGGATGAAATTGCAACCTATCACTTAACTCAGGTTGCAAGCATACCATATACATGCCCGATTTTCTGGTCCGAGCGAGGTTCGAGGTGTCAAATATATATTTATCAGATTGCATGAAGCTGCAACCTATCACTTAACCCAGGTTGCAATATTACCATATATAAACCCGATATTCTGGTCCGAGCGAGGTTCGAGGTGTCAAATAATTCATATTGGATGAAACTGCAACCTATCACTTAACTCAAAGCTGTAAGATTACCATATACGCACTCCAATGTTCTAGTCCAAGCGAGGTTCGAGGTGTCAAATAATTAAGATTGGATGAAACTTCAACCTATCACTTAACTCAGGTTATAAGATTACCATATATAGACGCGATGTTCTGGTCTGAGTTGGGTTCGAAGTGTCAAATAACTCGATTGGATGAAACCGCAACCTATCACTTAACCACTTTGTAAGATTACCATATATAGACGCGATGTTCGGGTCCGAGGAGGTTCGAGGTGTCAAATATATCGTATCGATGAAACCGCAACCTATCACTTAACTCTGGCCGCAAGATTACCATATACATACCTGCACTGTCCGAGCGAGGTTAGAGGTGTCAAATATATTAGATTGGATGAAACCGCAGCCTATCACTTAACCGAGGTTGCAAGATTACCATATGTAACCCGATGTTCCGGTCCAAGCAAGGTTCGAGGTGTCAAATATATCGTGATTGGGATGAAACTACAACCTATCACTTTAACTCATGTTGCAAGATTACCATATACAAACCCGATGTTCCGGTCCAAGCGAGGTTCGAGGTGTCAAATAATTCGTATTGGATGAAACATCAACCTATCACTTAACTCTCAAGTTGCAAGATTAACACATATAGACCCAATATTCTCGTCCAAGCGAGGTTAGAGGTGTCAAATATATATATATCGAGTTCGATGAAACTACAACCTTTCATTTCACTCAAAGTTGCAAGATTACTGACATGCAGATCCGATGTTCTCGGTCCAAGCGAGGTTCGAGGTGTCAAATATATCATATTGATGAAACTACAACCTATCACTTAACTCAAAGTTGCAAGATTACCATAGCGCTGCACGCGATGTTTTGTGTCCAAGCGTGGTTCGAGGTGTCAAATAATTGATTGGATGAAAAAGAACCTATCACTTAACTCGGTTGCAAGATTAACATATATAGACCCAATATTGGTCCAAGCGAGGTTAGAGGTGTCAAATATATATATCGATCGATGAAACCGCAACCGATCGCTTAACTCAGTCGCAAGATTACCATATGCACTCCAATGTTCCGTCCGAGCGAGGTTCGAGGTGTCAAATAATTCAGATTGATGAAACCGCAACCGATCACTTAACTCAAAGTCGTAAGATTACCATATACAGACACGATGCTCGGTCCGAGCGGTTCGAGGTGTCAAATAATCTCGATTGGATGAAACTGCAACCTATCACTTAACTCAAAGTCGTAAGATTACCAAATACGTAACTCGATATTCTCGCTCCCGAGCGAGGTTCGAGGTGTCAAATATATCGATTGGATGAAACTACAACCTATCACTTAACTCAAAGTTGCAAGATTACCCTATACTGCACCCGATGTTCGGTCCGAGCGAGGTTCGAGGTGTCAAATAACTCGATTGATGTAATCGAACCGATCACTTACCTGCAGGTTGCAAGATTACCATATACGGATTCGACGTTCTAGTCCGAGCGAGATTCGAGGTCTCAAATAATTCAGATTGGGATGAAACCGCAACCTATCACTTAACTCGGTAGCAAGATTACCACAGGCTGCACCGATGTTCCGGTCCGAGCGAGGTTCGAGGTGTCAAATAATTCACATTGGATGAAACCGCAACCTATCACTTAACTTAGGTTGCAAGATTACCATATACTGCACCGATGTTCGGGTCCAAGAGAGGTTGAGGTGTCAAATATATCGATTGGATGAAACTTCAACCTATCACTTCACTCTCAGTTGTAAGATTACCATATACTGCACTCGATGTTCTGGTCCGAGCGATATTCGAGGTGTCAAATAATTGATTGGATTTAAACTGCAGCCTATCACTTAACCGAGGTTGCAAGATTACCATATACAAATCCGATGTTCTCGTCCGAGCGAAATTCGAGGTATCAAATAATTCAGATTGATGAAACTACAACCGATCACTTAACTCAAAGTTGCAAGATTACCATATACGAAGCCCGATGTTCTGGTCCGAGCAAGGTTCGAGGTGTCAAATATATCAGATTGGATGAAATTACAACCTATAACTTAACTCAGGTTGCAAGATTACCATATACAGACCCAATATTCTGGTCCAAGCGAGGTTCGAGGTATCAAATAATTCATATTGGATGAAATTTCAACCTATCCCTTAACTCAGGTTGCAAGATTACCATATACAAACCCGATGTTTTGGTCCGAGCGAGGTTCGAGGTGTCAAATAATTCAGATTAGATGAAACTGCAACCTATCACTTAACTCAAAGTGCAAGATTACCAAATACTGCACCGATATTCTCGTCCGAGCGAAGTTCGAGGTGTCAAATAATTTAGATTAGATGAAACCGCAACCTATCACTTAACTCAGGTTGCAAGATTACCAAAATACTGCACCCGATATTCCGCTCCGAGCGAGGTTCGAGGTGTCAAATATATCGATTGGATGAAACTACAACCTATCACTTAACTCAAAGTTGCAAGATTACCATATACTGCACCCGATGTTCTAGTCCAAGCGAGGTTCGAGGTGTCAAATAATTCAGATTGGGATGAAACTGCAACCTATCACTTAACTCGGGTTGCAAGATTAACATATATAGACCCAATATTCTGGTCCAAGCGAGGTTAGAGGTGTCAAATATATATATCAGATTGGATGAAACTACAACCTTTCATTTCACTCAGGTTGCAAGATTAATGATACGCACCGATGTTCTGGTCCAAGCGAGGTTCGAGGTGTCAAATATATCATATTGGATGAAACTACAACCTATCACTTAACTCGGGTTGCAAGATTACCATATACTGCAGACCGATGTTCGGTCCAAGCGTGGTTCGAGGTGTCAAATAATTGATTGGATGAAACAAAGAACCTATCACTTAACTCGGGTTGCAAGATTAACATATATAGACCCAATATTCTGGTCCAAGCGAGGTTAGAGGTGTCAAATATATATATCAGATTGGATGAAACTGCAACCGATCGCTTAACTCAGGTTGCAAGATTACCATATACAGACCCAATGTTCTGGTCCGAGCGAGGTTCGAGGTGTCAAATAATTCAGATTGGATGGGCGCAACCGATCACTTAACTCGGGGTTGCAAGATTACCATATACGTATTACGATGTTCTCGGTCCGAGCGAAGTTCGAGGTGTCAAATAATTGATTGGATGAAACCGCAACCTATCACTTAACTCAAAGTTGTAAGATTACCAAATACGGACCGATATTTCGTCTCCGAGCGAGGTTCGAGGTGTCAAATATATCGTATTGGATGAAACTACAACCTATCACTTAACTCAAAGTTGCAAGATTACCATATACTGACTCGATGTTCCGGTCCGAGCGAGGTTCGAGGTGTCAAATAATTGATTGGATGAAACTGAACCGATCACTTACCTCAGTTGCAAGATTACCATATACGGACCCGACGCTCTAGTCCGAGCGAGATTCGAGGTGTCAAATAATTGATTGGATGAAACTGCAACCTATCACTTAACTCGCATCAAGATTACCATATACTGCACCGATGTTCTCGGGTCCGAGCGAGGTTCGAGGTGTCAAATAATTCACATTGGATGAAACCGCAACCTATCACTTAACTTAGGTTGCAAGATTACCATATATAATTCGATGTTTTGGTCCAAGAGAGGTTGGAGGTGTCAAATATATCGATTGGATGAAACTTCAACCTATCACTTCACTCGGGTTGTAAGATTACCATATACGCACCCGATGTTCAGGTCCGAGCAAGGTTCGAGGTGTCAAATATATCAGATTGGATGAAACTACAACCTATCACTTAACTCAGGTTGCAAGATTACCATATACAGACCCGATGTTCTGGTCCGAGCGATATTCGAGGTGTCAAATAATTCAGATTGGATGAAACTGCAGCCTATCACTTAACTGAGGTTGCAAGATTACCATATACAAATCCGATGTTCTGGTCCGAGCGAAATTCGAGGTGTCAAATAATTCAGATTGGATGAAACTGCAACCGATCACTTAACTCAGGTTGCAAGATTACCATATACAGGCCCGATGTTCTGGTCCGAGCAAGGTTCGAGGTGTCAAATATATCAGATTGGATGAAATTACAACCTATAACTTAACTCAAAGTTGCAAGATTACCATATACGCACTCCAATATTCTCGGTCCAAGCGAGGTTCGAGGTATCAAATAATTCATATTGGATGAAATTTCAACCTATCCCTTAACTCAGTTGCAAGATTACCATATACAAACCCGATGTTTTGGTCCGGAAAGCGAGGTTCGAGGTGTCAAATAATTGATTAGATGAAACCGCAACCTATCACTTAACTCAAAGTTGTAAGATTACCAATACAGTACTCCGATATTCTCGGTCCGAGCTAAGTTCGAGGTGTCAAATAATTTAGATTAGATGAAACCGCAACCTATCACTTAACCAAAGTTGTAAGATTACCAAATACGTAACTCGATATTCCGCTCCGAGCGAGGTTCGAGGTGTCAAATATATCGTATTGGATGAAACTACAACCTATCACTTAACTCAGGTTGCAAGATTACCATATACAGACCCGATGTTCTAGTCCAAGCGAGGTTCGAGGTGTCAAATAATTCAGATTGGATGAAACAGCAACCTATCACTTAACTCGGGTTGCAAGATTAACATATATAGACCCAATATTCTTGTCCAAGCGAGGTTAGAGGTGTCAAATATATATATCAGATTGGATGAAACTACAACCTTTCATTTCACTCAGGTTGCAAGATTACCAGATACAGACCCGATGTTCTGGTCCAAGCGAGGTTCGAGGTGTCAAATATATCATATTGGATGAAACTACAACCTATCACTTAACTCAAAGTTGCAAGATTACCATATACTGACCCGATGTTCCTGTCCAAGCGTGGTTCGAGGTGTCAAATAATTCAGATTGGATGAAACAAAGAACCTATCACTTAACTCGGGTTGCAAGATTAACATATATAGACCCAATATTCTGGTCCAAGCGAGGTTAGAGGTGTCAAATATATATATCAGATTGGATGAAACTGCAACCGATCGCTTAACTCAGGTTGCAAGATTACCATATACAGCACACCGATGTTCTGGTCCGAGCGAGGTTCGAGGTGTCAAATAATTCAGATTGGATGAAACAGCAACCGATCACTTAACTCAGGTTGCAAGATTACCATATACGACCACGATGTTCGTCCGAGCGAAATTCGAGGTGTCAAATAATTCGATTGGATGAAACCGCAACCTATCACTTAACTCAAAGTTGCAAGATTACCATATACAGACCCGATATTCTGCTCCGAGCGAGGTTCGAGGTGTCAAATATATCAGATTGGATGAAACTGCAACCTATCACTTAACTCAGGTTGCAAGATTACCATATACAGACCCGATGTTCTGGTCCGAGCGAGGTTCGAGGTGTCAAATAATTCGATTGGATGAAACTCGGAACCGATCACTTACCTCGAGTTGCAAGATTACCATATACCTAACTCGACGTTCTAGTCCGAGCGAGATTCGAGGTGTCAAATAATTCAGATTGGATGAAACCGCAACCTATCACTTAACTCGTGTAGCAAGATTACCATATATTTACACTGATGTTCGGTCCGAGCGAGGTTCGAGGTGTCAAATAATTCACATTGGATGAAACTGCAACCTATCACTTAACTTAGGTTGCAAGATTACCATATACAGACCCGATGTTCTGGTCCAAGAGAGGTTGAAGGTGTCAAATATATCAGATTGGATGAAACTTCAACCCATCACTTCACTCAGGTTGTAAGACTACCATATACAGACCCGACGTTCTGGTCCGAGCAAGGTTCGAGGTGTCAAATATATCAGATTGGATGAAACTACAACCTATCACTTAACTCAGTTGCAAGATTACCATATACAAAATCTCGATGTTCTCGTCCGAGCGATATTCGAGGTGTCAAATAATTGATTGGATGAAAGCCGCAGCCTATCACTTAACCGAGGTTGCAAGATTACCATATACAAATCCGATGTTCGGTCCGAGCGAAATTCGAGGTGTCAAATAATTCGATTGGATGAAACCGCAACCGATCACTTAACTCAAGGTTGTAAGATTACCATATACAGCCCGATGTTCTGGGTCCGAGCAAGGTTCGAGGTGTCAAATATATCATATTGGATGAAATTACAACCTATAACTTAACTCAAAGTTGCAAGATTACCATATACGTGACTCCAACATTCTTGGTCCAAGCGAGGTTCGAGGTATCAAATAATTCATATTGGATGAAATTTCAACCTATCCCTTAATTCAGGTTGCAAGATTACCATATACAAACCCGATGTTTTGGTCCGAGCGAGGTTCGAGGTGTCAAATAATTCAGATTAGATAAAACTGCAACCTATCACTTAACTCAGGTTGCAAGATTACCAAATACAGACCCGATATTCTGGTCCGAGCGAAGTTCGAGGTGTCAAATAATTTAGATTAGATGAAACTGCAACCTATCACTTAACTCAGGTTGCAAGATTACCAAATACAGACCCGATATTCTGCTCCGAGCGAGGTTCGAGGTGTCAAATATATCAGATTGGATGAAACTACAACCTATCACTTAACTCAGGTTGCAAGATTACCATATACAGACCCGATGTTCTAGTCCAAGCGAGGTTCGAGGTGTCAAATAATTCAGATTGGATGAAACAGCAACCTATCACTTAACTCGGGTTGCAAGATTAACATATATAGACCCAATATTCTGGTCCAAGCGAGGTTAGAGGTGTCAAATATATATAGATTGATGAAACTACAACCTTTCATTTCACTCAAAGGCAAGATTACTCGGGATACGAGACCGATGTTCGGTCCAAGCGAGGTTCGAGGTGTCAAATATATCATATTGGATGAAACTACAACCTATCACTTAACTCAAAGTTGCAAGATTACCATATACGACTTCGATGTTCGGTCCAAGCATGGTTCGAGGTGTCAAATAATTCAGATTGGATGAAACAGCAACCTATCACTTAACTCGGGTTGCAAGATTAACATATATAGACCCAATATTCTAGTCCAAGCGAGGTTAGAGGTGTCAAATATATATATATCAGATTGGATGAAACTGCAACCGATCGCTTAACTCAGGTTGCAAGATTACCATATACAGACTCAATGTTCTGGTCCGAGCGAGGTTCGAGGTGTCAAATAATTCAGATTGGATTTAAGCGCAACCGATCACTTAACTCAGTTGCAAGATTACCATATACACATTACCCGATGTTCTGGTCCGAGCGAAGTTCGAGGTGTCAAATAATTGATTGGATGAAAGCGCAACCTATCACTTAACTCAAAGTTGTAAGATTACCAAATACGTGAACCCGATATTCTCGCTCTCCGAGCGAGGTTCGAGGTGTCAAATATATCAGTTGGATGAAACTACAACCTATCACTTAACTCAAGTTGCAAGATTACCATATACAAACTCCGATGTTCCGGGTCCGAGCGAGGTTCGAGGTGTCAAATAATTCAGATTGGATGAAACTGGAACCGATCACTTACCTCAGGTTGCAAGATTACCATATACGGACCCGACGTTCTAGTCCGAGCGAGATTCGAGGTGTCAAATAATTCAGATTGGATGAAACTGCAACCTATCACTTAACTCAGGTAGCAAGATTACCATATACAGACCCGATGTTCTGGTCCAAGAGAGGTTGGAGGTGTCAAATATATCAGATTGGATGAAACTTCAACCTATCACTTCACTCATGTTGTAAGATTACCATATACAGACCCGATGTTCTGGTCCGAGCAAGGTTCGAGGTGTCAAATATATCAGATTGGATGAAACTACAACCTATCACTTAACTCAGGTTGCAAGATTACCATATACATACCCGATGTTCCGGGTCCGAGCGATGTTCGAGGTGTCAAATAATTCAGATTGGATGAAACTGCAACCGATCACTTAACTCAGGTTGCAAGATTACCATATACAGACACGATGTTCTGGTCCGAGCGAAGTTCGAGGTGTCAAATAATTCAGATTGGATAAAACTGCAACCTATCACTTAACTCAGGTTGCAAGATTACCAAATACAGACCCGATATTCTGCTCCGAGCGAGGTTCGAGGTGTCAAATATATCAGATTGGATGAAACTACAACCTATCACTTAACTCAGGTTGCAAGATTACCATATATAGACCCGATGTTCTGGTCCAAGCGAGGTTCGAGGTGTCAAATAATTGATTGGATGAAACAAAGAACCTATCACTTAACTCGGGTTGCAAGATTAACATATATAGACCCAATATTCGGTCCAAGCGAGGTTAGAGGTGTCAAATATATATAGATTGGATGAAACTACAACCTTTTATTTCACTCAAAGTTGCAAGATTACCATATCTGCACCCGATGTTCTGGTCCAAGCGAGGTTCGAGGTGTCAAATATATATATCATATTGGATGAAACTACAACCTATCACTTAACTCAGGTTGCAAGATTACCATATACAGACCCGATGTTCTGGTCCAAGCGTGGTTCGAGGTGTCAAATAATTCAGATTGGATGAAACAGCAACCTATCACTTAACTCGGGTTGCAAGATTAACATATATAGACCCAATATTCTGGTCCAAGCGAGGTTAGAGGTGTCAAATATATATATCAGATTGGATGAAACTACAACCTTTCATTTCACTCAGGTTGCAAGATTACCATATACAGACCCGATGTTCTGGTCCAAGCAAGGTTCGAGGTGTCAAATATATCAGATTGATGAAACTACAACCTATCACTTAACTCATGTTGAAGATTACCATATGCACCGATGTTCGGGTCTGTGCGAGGTTCGAGGTGTCAAATATATCGATTGGGATGAAACCGCAACCTATCACTTAACTCATGTTGCAAGATATACACTCCGATGTTCGGGTCCGAGCGAGGTTCGAGGTGTCAAATATATCGATTGGTTGAAATCGCAACCTATCACTTAACTCGGGTTGCAAGATTACTATATACAGACCCGATGTTCTGGTCCGAGCGAGGTTAGAGGTGTCAAATATATATATCAGATTGGATGAAACTACAACCTTTCACTTCACTCAGGTTGCAAGATTACCTATACAGACCCGATGTTCTGGTCCGAGCAAGATTCGAGGTGTCAAATAATTCAGATTGGATGAAACTGCAACCTATCACTTAACTCAAGTTGCAAGATTACCTATACAGACCCGATGTTCTGGTCAAGGCGAGGTTCGAGGTGTCAAATAATTCAGATTGATGAAACCGCAACCTATCACTTAACTCAGGTTTCAAGATTACCTATAAGGCTGCACCCGATGTTCTCGGTCCCAAGCGAGTTTCGAGGTGTCGAATAATTCAGATTGAATGAAACTGCAACCTATCACTTAACTCGTAGCAAGATTACCATATACAGGCCCGATGTTCTGGTCCAGGCGAGGTTCGAGGCGTCAAATATATCAGAATGGATGAAACTGCAACATATCACTTAACTCAGGTTGCAAGATATACAGCATCTTGCCGGTGTTCTGGTCCGAGCGAGTTTCGAGGTGTCAAATAATTCAGATTGAATGAAACTGCAACCTATCACTTAACTCAGGTAGCAAGATTACCATATACAGGCCCGATGTTCTGGTCCAGGCGAGGTTCGAGGCGTCAAATATATCAAAATGGATGAAACGCAACATATCACTTAACTCAAAGTTTAAGATATACAAAACCCGATGTTCGGTCCGAGCGAGGTTCGAGGTGTCAAATATATCGATTGGATAAAACTACAACCTATCACTTAACTTAGGTTGCAAGATCACCATATACGTAACTCCAATATTCTCGTCCAAGCGAGGTTTGAGGTGTCAAATAATTTGATTGGATGAAACTTCAACCTATCCCTTAACTCAGGTTGCAAGATTACCATATACTGACCCGATGTTCCGGTCCGAGCGAGGTTCGAGGTGTCAATAATTCACATTGGATGAAACCGCAACCTATCACTTAACTTAGGTTGCAAGATTACCATATACGCACCCGATGTTCGGTCCAAGAGAGGTTGGAGGTGTTAAATATATCGTATTGATGAAACTTCAACCTATCACTTCACTCAAAGTTGTAAGATTACCATATTAACCGATGTTCTCGTCCGAGCAAGGTTCGAGGTGTCAAATATATCGATTGGATGAAACTACAACCTATCACTTAACTCAAAGTTGCAAGATTACCATATACTGCACCCGAAGTTCTGGTCCGAGCGATGTTCGAGGTGTCAAATAATTCAGATTGGATGAAACTGCAACCTATCACTTAACTCAGGTTGCAAGATTACCATATACAAACCCGATTTTCTGGTCCGAGCGAGGTTCGAGGTGTCAAATAATTCAGATTGGATGAAACTGCAACCGATCACTTAACTCAAGTTGCAAGATTACCATATACAGGCCCAATGTTCTGGTCCGAGCAAGGTTCGAGGTGTCAAATATATCAGATTGGATGAAATTACAACCTATAACTTAACTCAGGTTGCAAGATTACCATATACATGCCCAATATTCTGGTCCAAGCGAGGTTCGAGGTATCAAATAATTCATATTGGATGAAATTTCAACCTATCCCTTAACTCAGGTTGCAAGATTACCATATACAAACCCGATGTTCTGGTCCGAGCGAGGTTCGAGGTGTCAAATAATTCATATTAGATGGCGCAACCGATCACTTAACTCAAAGTTGCAAGATTACCATATTTATGACACGATGTTCTGGTCCGAGCGAAGTTCGAGGTGTCAAATAATTCAGATTGGATAAAACTGCAACCTATCACTTAACTCAGGTTGCAAGATTACCAAATACAGACCCGATATTCTGCTCCGAGCGAGGTTCGAGGTGTCAAATATATCGATTGATGAAACTACAACCTATCACTTAACTCAGTCGCAAGATTACCATATACCTACACCCGATGTTCTCGGTCCAAGCGAGGTTCGAGGTGTCAAATAATTCAGATTGGATGAAATAGCAACCTATCACTTAACTCGGGTTGCAAGATTAACATATATAGACCCAATATTCTGGTCCAAGCGAGGTTAGAGGTGTCAAATATATATATATATATATATATATCAGATTGGATGAAACTACAACCTTTTATTTCACTTAGGTTGCAAGATTACCATATACAGACCCGATGTTCTGGTCCAAGCGAGGTTCGAGGTGTCAAATATATCATATTGGATGAAACTACAACCTATCACTTAACTCAGGTTGCAAGATTACCATAAACTAGACTCGATGTTCGGGTCCAAGCGTGGTTCGAGGTGTCAAATAACCTGGGATTGATGAAACAAAGAACTATCACTTAACTCAGGTTGCAAGATTAACATATATAGACCCAATATTCGGTCCAAGTGAGGTTAGAGGTGTCAAATATATATATCGTATCTGATGAAACTACAACCTTTCATTTCACTCAAAGTTGCAAGATTACCATATTAGCACCCGATGTTCGGTCCAAGCAAGGTTCGAGGTGTCAAATATATCGGATTGGATGAAACTACAACCTATCACTTAACTCGGGTTGTAAGATTACCATATACGTGAGACCCGATGTTCGGTCCAAAGAGGTTCGAGGCGTCAAATATATCGGAATGGATTAAATCGCAACATATCACTTAACTCGGGTTGCAAGATATACGAGACCCGATGTTCTGGTCCGAGCGAGGTTCGAGGTGTCAAATATATCGATTGGATGAAACCGCAACCTATCACTTAACTCGAGTTGCAAGAATACAATATACGCATCCGATATTCGTCCGAGCGAGGTTCGAGGCCAAATATATCGGAATGGATGAAACCGCAACATATCACTTAACTCAAAGTTGCAAGATATACTGCACCGATGTTCGTCCGAGCGAGGTTCGAGGTGTCAAATATATCAGATTGGATGAAACTGCAACCTATCACTTAACTCGGGTTGCAAGAATACTATATACAGACCCGATGTTCTGGTCCGAGCGAGGTTAGAGGTGTCAAATATATATATCAGATTGGATGAAACTACAACCTTTCACTTCACTCAGGTTGCAAGATTACCATATACAGACCCGATGTTCTGGTCCGAGCAAGGTTCGAGGTGTCAAATATATCAGATTGGATAAAACTACAACCTATCACTTAACTCAGGTTGCAAGATTACCATATACAGACCCAATATTCTGGTCCAAGCGAGGTTTGAGGTGTCAAATAATTCAGATTGGATGAAACTTCAACCTATCCCTTTACTCAGGTTGCAAGATTACAATATACAAACCCGATGTTCTGGTCCGAGCGAGGTTCGAGGTGTCAAATAATTCAGATTGGATGAAACTGCAACCTATCACTTAACTCAGGTTGCAATATTACCTATACAGACCCGATGTTCTGATCAAGGCGAGGTTCGAGGTGTCAAATAATTCAGATTGGATGAAACTGCAACCTATCACTTAACTCAGGTTTCAAGATTACCTATACAGACCCGATGTTCTGGTCCGAGCGAGTTTCGAGGTGTCAGATAATTCAGATTGAATGAAACTGCAACCTATCACTTAACTCAGGTTGCAAGATTACCATATACAGGCCCGATGTTCTGGTCCAGGCGAGGTTCGAGGCGTCAAATATATCAGAATGGATGAAACTGCAACATATCACTTAACTCAGGTTGCAAGATATACAGACCGATGTTCCGGTCCGAGCGAAGTTTCGAGGTGTCGATAATTGACAATGAAACCGCAACCTATCACTTAACTCGTGTAGCAAGATTACCATATACAGGCCCGATGTTCTGGTCCAGGCGAGGTTCGAGGCGTCAAATATATCAGAATGGATGAAACTGCAACATATCACTTAACTCAGGTTGCAAGATATACAGACCCGATGTTCTGGTCCGAGCGAGGTTCGAGGTGTCAAATATATCAGATTGGATGAAACTGTAACCTATCACTTAACTCGGGTTGCAAGAATACTATATAGGCTGCACTCCGATGTTCGGTCCGAGCGAGGTTAGAGGTGTCAAATATATATATCAGATTGGATGAAACTACAACCTTTCACTTCACTCAGGTTGCAAGATTACCATATACAGACCCGATGTTCTGGTCCGAGCAAGGTTCGAGGTGTCAAATATATCAGATTGGATAAAACTACAACCTATCACTTAACTCAGGTTGCAAGATTACCATATACAGACCCAATATTCTGGTCCAAGCGAGGTTTGAGGTGTCAAATAATTCAGATTGGATGAAACTTCAACCTATCCCTTAACTCAGGTTGCAAGATTACCATATACAAACCCGATGTTCTGGTCCGAGCGAGGTTCGAGGTGTCAAATAATTCAGATTGGATGAAACTGCAACCTATCACTTAACTCAGGTTGCAAGATTACCTATACAGACCCGATGTTCTGGTCAAGGCGAGGTTCGAGGTGTCAAATAAATCAGATTGGATTAAACTGCAACCTATCACTTAACTCAGGTTTCAAGATTACCTATACAGACCCGATGTTCCTCGGTCCGAGCGAGTTCGAGGTGTCAGATAATTCAGATTGAATGAAACTGCAACCTATCACTTAATTCAGGTTGCAAGATTACCATATATAGACCCGATATTCTGGTCCGAGCGAGGTTCGAGGTGTTAAATATTTCAGATTGGATGAAATTGTAACCTATCACTTAACTCAGGTTGCAAGATTACCATATAGGCTGCACCCGATGTCTGCTCTGAGCGAGGTTCGAGGTGTCAAATATATCAGATTAGATGAGACTGCAACCTATCACTTAACTCAGGTTGTAAGATTACCATATACATACCCGATGTTCTGGTCCGAGCGAGGTTAGAGGTGTCAAATATATATATATCAGATTGGATGAAACTACAACCTTTCACTTCACTCAGGTTGCAAGATTACCATATATAAACCCGATGTTCTGGTCCGAGCAAGGTTCGAGGTGTCAAATATATCAGATTGGATGAAACTACAACCTATCACTTAACTCAGGTTGCAAGATTACCTGATAGGTGTAGAATACACCGTATTTACTATCTAGAGTTTATGCTTTCTTTGCTATTTTTCGTGTGAATTTTGTATTTTACGCTTGTTTTGAGTTTTATAGCTACTTTGAAGTTGCACAGAGGAAAAGAAGAAGAAATTACTCTATTTGAGCCAAAAGGGCAAAATTGTCATTTCATGGGTGAACACTATCCGGATCCCGGTTAATGTTAAGGGGTAACTCTTTTGGAGGAGCACTAGTAGCAGTCCAGCTAAGGTCAAGGGGCTGTATTGGTTAGCCCTTATCAAGAGTGGATGGGTGTCTATATCCTACCCTACTTTACCTTCACCCTAAATCGAGAGTTCTCCCAATCATTTTCATTCATCCCATCAACAGAGATCGAGTAAGAAACGGCTGCTAACACCTGAACCTGAAATTGAGAAACAAAAGCAGTTTTGAGTTCGTGAAATTGATCGAATCGACAAGGGAAGATGATAGTGATGGAACTGAAGGATTTTTCTGGGTTTTTGAAGAAACCAGAGTTGAAGCAGATCGAGATCCAGATAAAGAAATGAAGATGAATTGAAAATAGGTTTTTACTGTGGTGGAGAGATTGAACTCAGGGTGATAAGAGATGGATTGGGTTAATGGCAGAAATTGATTAAAATGGTTTTTGGATCTGCTGTGAGACTCGAGATTCAGAAATGGGTTTTTGAGATCGATGTGTGAGCAGAGAAGAAGAAATTGAAATTTGAATTAGGATTTACTGTGAATCGAGATGATGGCCAGTCGATTGAAGAAATTGGTAGAGTTTGATGTGGCTGTAATCGATCGGGTAATGAATCTGGAGGTGATGTTGATAGCTGTTGCCGTCGATTGTGAGCTGAATGTATGGGATGAAGCTACTGAATCAGATGAACAGGGGAGAGTTGAGATGATTTGGGTTACAGATGAAATCAGAGAGCGAGATGTTGTGTTGCTGTTGGTTGTTTATCTGGGAATGAAGAGAAGAATACGGTAAAGAGAAACACAATTTCAGGCGAATTTGGGTATTATTTCTGATTGGTGTTATCACTGCAGGGAATGTGGATTAGGGTTCGATTGATCGAGAGAAAGGGATCGAGATCTCAGAGATGGAGTCTGGGTTTGATTCAAGGAAGATAATAATGCTGGTTGTTGGAATTAAAACAAGGAGGAGTTGTAAGCAGAGATGGAGTTGGTAACATTGGCAGGCAAGAAAAGAAGATGAATTGTTGTTACAAGGATTAAATGGTTGTGAAGCATTGCAGAGTTAGCTGCAATTGTAAGTCTTGATGCTGAGTTGCAGGCACTGATAGGATGAGATTATGAAGGTGGACTTGTGAACTGTGATGAGCTTAATTGAGCTGGGAAGAGCTGAAGTTGGAACTAAAGTGAGAATAGTTATGAAGGTACATTGGCTGCAAAAGAATGCAATGAGAGAAGCTGTTGGTGTTGTCTCAGTGGCACTAGCGGTTTTGCAGTGTTTGTTGATGGCAGTTGCCAGTGAAGCTGGTCTGGGATTGAATGGTTTTGCAGGATGAAGCTGGTTGTGGAGTTATGTCAGTGAGATGGCTTGTAGTGGTGCTAATTGCAGGCTGACTATGCTGCTGGTGCACTGAGTTAGCTGTAAGAGCAGGTGCTGTGAGCATGGAAGATGAGTTACAGGAGGATAAGCAAGTGCTGATATATGCAAGTGGAGTTCGCAATTGTAGTGCAGCTGTGACTGAGAGTTGGTGTTGTACAGGGCATGGTGGTTGTGGTAATAGATGTATGTGCTAGGACTCTTAACAGGAATGAAGGAAAGAACGGCCTGAATTGGCCTGGGAAACACCAGAAAACAGCCAGAACTCGGCTGGAATTTTATTCAGATGAGTCAACTCAGTGACTCGTTACACCAACTCAGTATTTCAGCCGACTAAGACCGAGTCAGACCAGCTAACTCAGTGGCTGTTTAGGTGGCTGTTTAGATGTATCTTGAAGTTTTTCACATAATTATCGTTTGTTTTTACTAATAGGAATGATCTTAAAGACATTCATGATTGATTGATAGATTGTTTAGGTGGCCAACTAAATTGATTTGTTAATTTGATCTAAAGCTAGTGAAAGTTAGGAAATAAGTAATCGTTTCTTGACTCTTTACATAAGTAGCAAACACGAGACCTTGCGGAGGGATTCCGTGGAGCAATTATGTGTAGAAACAACGCTAGAAAGTGGACCAAGCGAACCGAGTTTAACTACTAGTACTAAACCTAAATTCATAAATCTTAATGCATTCGAGGAATTACATCTTGTAAGCGAACCTCGGGGTGGTTCTTTTGAATAGAATCGATAACTAAGCGGACACATTTACTCGGTGAAATTAGGGATTTTGGGGCTAGCTAAGCGGACTGCTATCCTACGGTTGGTGATAATTTGTGACTAATAACAAGTAGAAAAGAACATAACTTTAATCATTGTTTTGCAATGAAGAAGGATTCCTTGATCTCGTCTCTCTTATTGCTTTCAATTTTATCTTTTAATTGCTTTGTTTATTTTCTTTTGCTTTTTACACCCCCCTTTTGTGACAATTTTTACAACTAGAATCTCTTGCACCTCGTGGGAACGAACTTGACTTCCATTATATTATTTTTAATTGAATGGAAATATTGATTAATTTGATTGCACCTACGATACGCATCATTACCATATACAGACCCGATGTTTTAGTCCAAGCGAGGTTCGAGGTGTCAAATAATTCAGATTGGATGAAACATTAACCTATCACTTAACTCGGGTTGCAAGATTAACATATATAGACCCAATATTCTGGTCCAAGTGAGGTTAGAGGTGTCAAATATATATATCAGATTGGATGAAACTACAACCTTTCATTTCACTCAGGTTGCAAGATCACCATATACAGACCCGATGTTCTGGTCCAAGCGAGGTTCGAGGTGTCAAATATATCAGATTGGATGAAACTACAACCTATCACTTAACTCAGGTTGCAAGATTACCATATACAGACCAGATGTTCTGGTCCAGGCGAGGTTCGAGGTGTCAAATATATCAGATTGGATGAAACTGCAACCTATCACTTAACTCAGGTTGCAAGATATCTCTGAGACCGATGTTGCTGGTCCGAGCGAGGTTCGAGGTGTCGAGATAATTGATTGAATGAAACCGCAACATATCACTTAACTCGGGTTGCAAGAATACTATATACAGACCCGATGTTCTGGTCCGGGCGAGGTTAGAGGTGTCAAATATATATATCAGATTGGATGAAACTACAACCTTTCACTTCACTCAGGTTGCAAGATTACCATATATAGACCTGATATTCTGGTCCGAGCAAGGTTCGAGGTGTCAAATATATCAGATTGGATGAAACTAAAACCTATCACTTAACTCAGGTTGCAAGATTACCATATACAGACCCGATGTTCTGGTCCAAGCGAGGTTCGAGGTGTCAAATAATTCAGATTGGATGAAACATTAACCTATCACTTAACTCGGGTTGCAAGATTAACATATATAGACCCAATATTCTGGTCCAAGCGAGGTTAGAGGTGTCAAATATATATATCAGATTGGATGAAACTACAACCTTTCATTTCACTCAGGTTGCAAGATTACCATATACAGACCCGATGTTCTGGTCCAAGCGAGGTTCGAGGTGTCAAATATATCAGATTGGATGAAACTACAACCTATCACTTAACTCAGGTTGCAAGATTACCATATACAGACCCGATGTTCTGGTCCAAGCGAGGTTCGAGGTGTCAAATATATCAGATTGGATGAAACTGCAACCTATCACTTAAATCAGGTTGCAAGATATACAGACCCGATGTTCTGGTCCGAGCGAGGTTCGAGGTGTCAAATATATCAGATTGGATGAAACTGCAACCTATCACTTAACTCAGGTTGCAAGATTACTATTGTAGTTGCAGGAAATCCCACACTACACCCCTTACTCAGTTTTGCTTAATTAATCCATTGAAAGATGTGTGATCAAGAATATTTATTAATTGATTCCATGAAATGTTTACATAAGACAATAGAATTACACTTGGAAATTAAAGCGCTCTTAAACTTTCTCTCTCCTGATGACTTGCTTCACCCTTCCAAAAGATCTCTCCCCTTACAACAGATTCACTCAGCCCTTTATATAGGGTAGTACATAATGGATGACAGCTAAGCTATCCTTTATTTTCGGGAATGTCTCGCGAAGTGTCGCAAATGCACAAATGTTTATTCTCGCGACACTTCTTAGCCCTCGCTTGTGTTTCATGTCTTCCAATTGTTTTGTTTGTCGTTATTCATCGCGTCGTTTATCTTAACTCTCTGCGACTCCCTCGCGACACCGTCGTTTATTAATCCCGCGAATCCTTGTACGTTGCGATATTATGGTCCTACATCTTGCCTCTTTTTCCTTGAATATTGCTTGAAGAGCGATTTTAAGGAAAAATTCATTGTTGTGATAATCCTTGATTTTAATTGGTGAAAGAACGAGCGAAAGAATACTTTTCTTGAAAAGTACGTACTTGCCTCTATTCTTTTGGCGAAGTTCCGAAGCTTCTTTGTAATGTATATATGAAGTGTCATTTCTTGCCTCATGAGTTACGGAAAATAATCAATCTCGCAAGCTCTTCTCGTCTGTTAGGAAATATGTTGTGCGATATTTGGATCCTACTAAAATTCCTTTCATCAGATTTCCTTGGATTTAGTAGTGACCGTTTACACGTGTCTATATTCACCTCTTTTATCGGTGCATTTAATGTTATCCGGTCGTAACGTTTTTTCTCATCTATTTATAGGAGTGTCCCCTGTGAATAATCTTCCTTTTCCTTTTCGTCTTCTTCATCGTCTGCAAGTGTTCTTCTTCTTCATTGTTCTGCAAGTGTTTGCCTGCTATTTTCTCTCACCGTCTTCTTCACCACTTTTGCTATTTCCTACCAGTTGTTGTTCTCATGGCGTCCAGGTTTGTTAATCTTGCCACATCTGACTGATTTTGTGGTTGATTAATTTTGAGATTAGCTTTTCTCGTTAAAATCACACTGGTATAATTAACTTTGTAATTCTTTTTTTGCCATTGTTGTTTAGCAAGAACCAACCCAGAACTAAATTTACCGTAAAGAACCCTCTTCTTTCTTTGGGCTCGCCGCTGAAATCTACTTCGCAACAAGAATCTCTTGCACAGCCAAAGCCCTTTTCGCGAGCAAAATCTATGGCTAGAAAAAGAAAGTCTGCGAGTGACAAGGTATTTAAGAAACATTTGTTTTTTAATAACAATATATTGTTGCCTCTGTTTCTTATTTAACTTGTTACTCGCAGGATGATGGGAATATTGACAAAACTCCTAAAAGGCTTCGCCAACCCAAGCCTGTTACTCCCGACGTTCCATTTCCTTCTTTCAAACCTTCATCTCCTGTTGCGAAATCTTCGCAAGATAGTTTTGTACCTCCTTCTTGTGGTAACATTACCAGCGACAACATTCCTATACCTCAACTCCTCATAGACCAAGTTCCTCATGATAGCCCTACTACAAAAAATCTTACGCCTCCTCCTGTTATCAATGCCCCTACTATTTCTCCAATCACTTCCCTTCCTGAAATCTCTTCTTCTCCTGAGATTCCTTTGACAAAGGATGACTCGTCCTCTTTGGTTGAACAAATTCCTCTAACGGCAGAAAATTTGGAGGGGATAGATGTGGCCTTTAAGGTTCTTTCAGATCTCGTGAATGATGCCAAAAAGACTTCTGCTGATCCTGTCAAATCCAACGTCTGCGAGATTTTAAGTAAGTACCTTGGTTCTGATAAGGTCTCGCAAGCATCTTTAGTTCAAGAGATTAGTAAGCTGAAGGATGATCTCCAAGTTATGACCGCGAAGTGCAATAATCTCCACCTTGAAAATCAGAAATTTCACAACATTTCGCTAGATCGTGATAATCTTTTCAGGAAAAATGAAGAGTTAAAAGGTATACTCTCGCGACTTTTTTTTTTTTTTTTTTTTTTTTTTTTGCAACTCAAATTCTTGTTCGCCCTCCAAGCATTAAACCAAACGAATAATGGAGATATATGGATTTGAGTCTATCGTTGAAGAAATTCGAGTTGAAAGAGATGCTTGGATGGAGCAATATAATCTCTTAGATAATCTTCATACTTATGCAGCTGATCAAATAAATAACTTGTCGAAAGAGAATTTTGATTTATCGCAAAAGCAAGACTCATTAAGTAATGACTTATCTCGCCTCTCTTATTCTTTGACTAAATCTAATTTGGAGTTGGAAACTTTATCAGATGAGAATCGAACTCTTTCTCAAGAGAAACGTTCTCTGTTGAATAAGGTGGCGAGCTACTCGCAGCAGTATGATGCTTATCAAAAATTATGTGAAGAACAAGAACAAACCAATCATACTTTGAAAAACCAACTTGAAGAAATTACCGCCGAGAGAGATAAACTTATTCAAGGTAGAATAACTTTGAGCGTAAAAGCGAAGCAATTTCAAGAACAATGTGCCAAATTAGAAAAATCCAACTCTACTCTTGCGACCGAAAATTCCATACTTGTGTCCAATGAAAAGAACTTGCGATCTCGATTTAAAGGCTTAGTTGGAGATTCATTTGATGATGCTATGGACTGTTTGGGGAATAACTTCGCGGCTTTAATTCAACATCTTACTTCTCAAAAGGAAGGTAGTCAAATTATTTGACTATCTTAATTTATTTATTTATTCCATGAATGTTTTATTACCCTGAAAATGCCAATAATGTTCGATAAAAATTTTCTTTGATCTTGTGTATTTATTATGCAGACTCTGAGAAAAAGCTTCGCTCCACTATCTCCACCCTCAGGTCTGATTATTCTAAAATTCGCAAGGAAAATGGGCTACTCGCCGCGTCTCTTGCTCGTTCTCGCGACCGTGCAGAGCGAAGGTTTGATTATATGTCCGATTGTAAGGACATTGATAGTAAGAATCGTCAAAAGGCACTGCTTCGTCAATTCCATCTTAAAGCGGAAGTCCTTGTGAATGATATTTTGCTGTCGAAGTCTCTTGATCCTATTCATGTCGATCCTTTGGAAGTAAGTGATGACGAAGTCCCTAATTCTCCAGATAGTGATTATGAATATGAAAGCAGCGAAGATCTCCCTAATAAGGAAGTTGTCGACGAAGATCCGAATAGAAAAACTCCTGATGAAGATCCAGTAACTGGCGAGAACGAAGGTGATGAAAACATTTCTGATAAAAATCCACCAACTGACGGAAGCGAAGCTGATAAAGGCGGAGAAAAGTCTCAACCACCCTCTGTATTTGAAAATGCTGACGTAGAGAGTTAAACTTTCTTTGTAATTTGTCGGAATTCCTTTTTGTTTGAATGACTTAACTCCTTGATTGATTAATTCCCGTATTTCTTCCTTCCTCTTTTATTTAAGACAATCTCGCGAGCATGTTCACTCATTGAATCTTTTATTAAGTAAATCCATCCCAATTAGGGACTTGATTTTAATTCTTCTCACTGCGACAAAGTCGCATGCCGCCTTTACATTTTCATGCAAAGGCCCATTGACCTTGCCTTATCATTTTGTTGTGGTCTTCCAAGTAAGGCCTTCCTAATTAAAGGTCTTACCCTGCCACCTTTGAGTGCGACAAAATCGCAGGACGTCTTTACACTTGCATGTAAAAACCCATTGATCTTGTCTTATCATTTTTCAAGTATTTTTGCCTCTGCAGGATATTTTAGTTGCGACAATATGACAGGCCTAAATATCCTTGCAAATATGAAGCCCCATGACATTGCCGTCTTGCGACGAAATCGCAGGACGTCCGTGCACTTTCGTGTAAAGACCCATTGATCTCGCCTTACCCTCGCGTTAGTATTATTGCCTCTGCAGGATCATTGCACAAATATGACAAGCCTGATTTTCCTTGCGAAAACACAGTCTCATGACATTTGCGTCTGTTTTGACACTTCCCTAATGGATAGTGTCGCCCTTATCTTCTCCCTGGTTGCCCCTTCAAGGAGGCGAAACATCGGCCATACAAGACTAGCTCCTCCCATCCGGTCTTAACAACAACCAGTTGTTTTCGCAGCCTCTTATCCCTTATACCTATAGGGTTTATGGTTACGAGACTGCACCCTAAGTGGAGTTTTCTTCGGGCGAGTGCAACATATGCCAAGACTTGCCAAGAATGGCTAGGGTAGGTTCATCCATCCCGGGCACTCTGGCTCAACCGTGTACCTCGGCGCCTTGAGCATACACTGACTCCTTGAAAGAGACCTCGGTCGCCCAACCAGGGTATAACCTTATATATATAGTTGGGAATCCAAGGTACCTCTTCCGGATAGGCTTTCATGGGCCCCAAATTTTCATGACTCAGGCTTCAGGAGCGGTGTAACCTTCCCCCTGAGCCATGTCGAGAGATACCCCCTTATATGACGCACTTTAGGTCTTACATTTGCCTCTTACGAAATGTTATTCGCGAACTAGGGTGTACGGCATAAAGGTTCGTCCCATTCTTTTGTTTGTTCATTTTTGTTAAGTCATTCATGACTCTTTGTTATTCTTGTCGAGATCTTCGTCGATTTTCTCTGTATTTTATTGAATTTCGCGAATATTTTGCGTAGAAGTACTTCATCTTAATTCATTTTTCCTCTCCCATTTTTACGGGTAATATTTCTTTAGATATAATCTATTCCATGGCCTATCCAATTTTTGTCCCACATCTTTTCCTTCGGGATCCATCAATCTATATGCCCCTGTACCAACTACCTCTTTGATGATATAAGGTCCATCCCATTTTCTCGCCAACTTGCCTCCACTTTCACGTTGATATATTGGGGTTTCTCGCAACACCAAGTCTCCTGGTTGGAACTCACGTATTTTGACACGCTTGTTATATTCTCTAGCCAGTCTCCGCTGATAATTCTCCATGTGTCGCAATGCCTTTTCTCGTTTTTCTTCCAATTCATCCAACTTGATTAGAATGTTGCCTGCGCTAAGATTTTTCTCCCAAACCTCTTTTTTGGTTGTCGGAATCATAACCTCTGTTGGGAGTACTGCTTCAACTCCATAAGTTAAGCAAAAAGGGGACATTCCTGTGGCTTCTCTTCTAGTTGTATTATAAGCCCATACTGCATTGGGTACTTGTTCGCACCATCCCCTATTGTGTCCTTCCAACTTTTTCTTCAGTATGTCGGCAATTGTTTTGTTTGTTGCCTCCGCTTGGCCGTTAGCTTGCGGATATAATGGAGTTGATTTCCCACATCTTATCTGAAATGCATTAAGCAGAAACTCTATATTTTGCCCTTCAAACTGCTTCCCATTGTCAGATACCAATTGTGCGGGAATCCCAAATCTGCATATAATATTTTCAAATATGAAAGTAAAGACATCCTTATCGCGAATGTCTTTGGACCGCTTTCACCTCTCGCCCATTTTGTGAAGTAGTCCGTTGCGACGATTAAGTACCTTCTTTGTCCTGTTCCTGGTAAAAATGGTCCCACAATATCTAAACCCCACTTTCCAAAAGGCCACACACTTGTGGAAGAATTTAACAGTTCCCCAGGCGCGTGTATCTTTTTCCCATGTCTTTGACAGTCCTCGCAGCGTCTTGATATTGTTCTTGCGTCCTCATGCATATACGGCCAATAATATCCTTGCGTCTTTGCCTTGTATGCCAAAGATCTCCCACCGCTATGATTTCCGGCATCCCCACTATGCAGCATCTTCAATATGGTTTCTCCTTCTTTCCTTGTTAGACATCGAAGCGAAGGTCCATCAAAAGATCGCCGATAAAGCACGCCATCTCGTAGTTCATAATTTGTTGCCCGGCTCTTTAACTTGTGTGCCTCCAACCTATTTTTTGGTACTTCTCCTTTCATTAAGTACGCGTGAAGTTCTACTCTCCAGTCTTCCTCGCGACATTGCATTTCATCTTCTACCATCATTATATCTGCTTCTTGTTCTTCCTCTTTATTAATTGATGGCGCCAGTAGTGTCTGTATTTTGATATTCCTCGTAGTCGGGTCCGTCATCATACTTGATATAAAGGCAAAAGCGTCTGCGAGTCTATTATCTCTCCTTGATATGTGCCTCCATTTTATTTTCGGTATCTGTGCCGACAATTCTTCGACATGCTTCTTATACTTTTTCAAAGATGGATTATTTGTAGTGTATTTCTCTGTTACCTGGTGAATTGCTAGTTGCGAATCACTGGTAATCCTTATATTCTCCAATTTCATTTCTATTGCAAGTCGCAGAGCATGTATTATAGCTTCATACTCTGTTTCATTATTCGTGGATTCAAACTCCAATCTAAAAGAGAAAGCTAATTTATTGCCTTCTGGTGAAATCATAACAATTCCCACTCCATTTCCTTCTCCATTTGATGATCCATCTACTAATATTTCCCATCTGTCTGGCTCAGTTAGCAGGTCTTTTGGGTCTCCATACTCTTCTTCTACATCCATCATCTCATCTATCGCTTCATCTTCTTCCAAGGGAAATTCTGCTAAAAAGTCTGCGACAACCTGTGACTTAGTTGAGGATAATATCTCATACTTGAGCTTACAATGGCTTATTTGAGCATTCCATCTTTCAACTCTTCCCGATCTTTTTGAGTGTTTCATCACTGACTCAATTGGTATTTTCGTGACTACCTTAATAGTATGCGCTTGAAAATATATGCGAAGCTTGAATGTTGCATAAACTAATGCCAGGATTAATTTTTCGATCTTCGAATAATTTCTTTCTGCGGCATTGAAAGTTTTGCTGATATAATAGATTGGTTTTTCTACTCCTGCGTCCGTTCGCAGTAAAACTGCACTTAAGGCATGCGAAGTTGTCGCGAGGTATATTAATAATTCCTCTCCCAGTTACGCCTTATGCATAATGGATATATCCATTAAATGCTCTTTGATCCCTTGTAAAGCCTTTTCACATTCGTCCGTCCACTTAAATTTCGATCCTTTTTTCAGAACGCTGAAAAAGTGTTTACACTTATCCGATGACCGCGAGATGAATCTTCCTAGTGATGCTAACAACCCATTCAGCTTTTGAACATCCTTTACTGTCGCAGGTGTCGGCATATCGCGAACTGCTTTTACTTTCTCCGGGTCAACATGTATTCCTTCCTTTGATACAATGTAACCCAAGAACTTCCCTGACGCAACTCCGAAGGTACATTTTTCTGGATTTACTTTGATGTTAAAACGCCTCATTTGCTCAAAAATTTCTTTCAGGTCTCGCACGTGATCTTCTGCCTTCTTACTTTTTACCAGCATGTCATCTACGTATACCTCTAGTGTTTTATGTATCCATTCTGCGAATACCTCTTCTACCATCCTTTGATACGTTGCTCCAGCATTTCGCAGACCAAACGGCATTTTAGTATAGCAGTATAATCCTCTTGGAGCGAAGAAAGCAGTATGCTCTTGATCTTCCTCGGCGAGAGGAATCTGGTTGTAACCTTTGTACCCGTCCAGAGATGATACTCTTTCATTCCCGGCCGCTGATTCGACTAGTTGTGGAATATCTGGCAATGGAAAACTGTCTTTAGGGCAAGCTTTATTTAAATCAGTGAAATCAATGCAAATCCTTATTCCCTTGTTCTTCTTTGGAACTATAACCATATTCGCTATCCATTCAGGATATTTTGCTTGTCTGATAATTCCTGCATCCAGCATCTTCTGCAGTTCTTCTTCTATCTGAGGGTGATATGCTGTTGCTATCTTTCTAATTCTTTGTTTAAATGGCTTCACATTTTTATCAATTTCTAACTTGTGACAGGCTATCGACGGATCTATACCAGGCATTTCATCCATATCCCACGCGAAGATGTCTTTATAATCTCGCAATGATCGCTTGATTCTTTTTCTTCATCCGCTCCCATGTTAGTTCTAATCTTTAGCATCTTGGGTTTTTCCTTAGTTCCAATATTCACTTCTTTGGTTTGTTCTGGCCGCGAATTGTCCTTCGGTTCTCCCATAGGGGTTGGTCCTTTTGGTTCTTTCGCAAGATCAGTTTCTTCTCCCGAGGTCTCGCTAGGTATGCCTTTTCCTTCCTTTGCTATTATCATGTAAACTCTGAATTCTTCTTCTTTCTTAGCCGCCCTCGCCATCTTTCTGCGATACTTTGATATATTTTTTCGCTTGTTTACTTGTTCCTCGCAACACTTTACTTCATTTTGATAATATATTCTTCCTTTAGTAGTATCCCCTTTGATCTCGCCGATTCCAGTTGGTGTAGGAAACTTGATACATTGATGAAGCGTCGACGCCACAGCTTTTATTGCATGTACCCATGGTCTTCCTAGTAATAAGTTATACGGTGATTCCATATCTACTACGCTCAATGTCACCTGTGTTTCGATTCCTCCTAATGGAATACGTATTTTTATCTCCCCTTTAACTTTTGTTATGGATTTACCAAAACCTTGAATATTGTATGCCGCGAAAGTCATATCTTCGTCTTTATATCCCATCTTTTTGTAAGCGTGATAGAACATGATGTTCACCAGACTCCCTGTATCGATTAAAACTCCATTCACCACCCATGTTTTCACCGTGTTCTCCGATTCCTCTCCTTCCTTATACGCGTTGATTGCGATCACCAATGGAGATGTGTGATCCAAATTTTCTTTGGATATTTCCCCCGCCGTGAATGTTATCTCTTGCTTTTCCCAATCCTTCAAAGGTGATGTTATTTCTCTATCCGTAATCTTCTTTCCTTCAAAATCTCGTTTGTGTATTCTTCCTCAGATATTTTCATGAAATTCACTAATCATTGCTCTTGTGTCTGTGCTGCATGCCATATCTTTTTCCTCTGCCTCATCCAATTTAAGATTTTTCTTTCTCATTTTCCTGATTCAAACAACTTTTATTGCAATCTTCTCTCTTTTACCAATGATTCTCCCTGTTTCTAGCGCATATGTAGTTGCAGGAAATCCCACACTACACCCCTTACTCAGTTTTGCTTAATTAATCCATTGAAAGATGTGTGATCAAGAATATTTATTAATTGATTCCATGAAATGTTTACATAAGACAATAGAATTACACTTGGAAATTAAAGCGCTCTTAAACTTTCTCTCTCCTGATGACTTGCTTCACCCTTCCAAAAGATCTCTCCCCTTACAACAGATTCACTTAGCCCTTTATATAGGGTAGTACATAATGGATGACAGCTAAGCTATCCTTTATTTTCGGGAATGTCTCGCGAAGTGTCGCAAATGCACAAATGTTTATTCTCGCGACACTTCTTAGCCCTCGCCAGGTTTCATGTCTTCCAATTGTTTTGTTTGTCGTTATTCATCGCGTCGTTTATCTTAACTCTCTGCGACTCCCTCGCGACACCGTCGTTTATTAATCCCGCGAATCCTTGTACGTTGCGATATTATGGTCCTACAACTATATACAGACCCGATGTTCTGGTCCGAGCGAGGTTAGAGGTGTCAAATATATATATCAGATTGGATGAAACTACAACCTTTCACTTCACTCAGGTTGCAAGATTACCATATACAGACCCGATGTTCTGGTCCGAGCAATGTTCGAGGTGTCAAATATATCAGATTGGATAAAACTACAACCTATCACTTAACTCAGGTTGTAAGATTACCATATACAGACCCAATATTCTGGTCCAAGCGAGGTTTGAGGTTTCAAATAATTGATTGGATGAAACTTCAACCTATCCCTTAACTCAGGTTGCAAGATTACCATATACAAACCCGATGTTCTGGTCCGAGCGAGGTTCGAGGTGTCAAATAATTCAGATTGGATGAAACTGCAACCTATCACTTAACTCAGGTTGCAAGATTACCTATACAGACCCGATGTTACGGGTCAAGGCGAGGTTCGAGGTGTCAAATAATTGATTGGATGAAGCGCAGCCTATCACTTAACTCGAGTTTCAAGATTACCTATACAGACCCGATGTTCTGAGTCCGAGCGAGTTTCGAGGTGTTAGATAATTCAGATTGAATAAAGCGCAACCTATCACTTAACTCGGTAGCAAGATTACCATATACAGGCCCGATATTCTGGTCCAGGCGAGGTTCGAGGTGTCAAATATATCATATTGGATGAAACTGCAACCTATCACTTAACTCAGGTTGCAAGATATACAGACCCGATGTTCTGTTCCGAGCGAGGTTCGAGGTGTCAAATATATCGAGTTGGATGGCGCAACCTATCACTTAACTCGGGTTGCAAGAATACTATATACGGATCCGGTGTTCAGTGTCGAGGTGAGGTTAGAGGTGTCAAATATATATATCAGATTGGATGAAACTACAACCTTTCACTTCACTCAAAGTTGCAAGATTACCATATACGGACCCGATGTTGGTCCGAGCAAGGTTGGAGGTGTCAAATATATCGATTGGATAAAACTACAACCTATCACTTAACTCAGGTTGCAAGATTACCATATACAGACCCAATATTCTGGTCCAAGTGAGGTTTGAGGTGTCAAATAATTCAGATTGGATGAAACTTCAACCTATCCCTTAACTCGGGTTGCAAGATTACCATATACAAACCCGATGTTACGCGGTCCGAGCGAGGTTCGAGGTGTCAAATAATTGATTGGATGAAGCGCAACCTATCACTTAACTCGGGTTGCAAGATTACCTATACATGGACCGATGTTCCGGTCAAGGCGAGGTTCTAGGTGTCAAATAATTGATTGGATGAAGCGCAACCTATCACTTAACTCGGGTTTCAAGATTACCTATACTGGACCCGATGTTCTGGTCGGGCGAGTTTCGAGGTGTCGGATAATTGATTGAATGAAAGCGCAACCTATCACTTAAATCAGGTTGCAAGATTACCATATACAAACCCGATATTCTGGTCCGAGCGAGGTTCGAGGTGTTAAATATTTCAGGTTGGATGAAATTGTAACCTATCACTTAACTCAGGTTGTAATATTACCATATATATACCCGATGTTCTGGTCCGAGGGAGGTTAGAGGTGTCAAATATATATATCAGATTGGATGAAACTACAACCTTTCACTTCACTCAGGTTGCAAGATTACCATATATAGACCCGATGTTCTGGTCCGAGCAAGGTTCGAGGTGTCAAATATATCAGATTGGATGAAATTACAACCTATCACTTAACTCAGGTTGCAAGATTACCATATACAGACCCGTTGTTCTGGTCTAAGCGAGGTTCGAGGTGTCAAATAATTCAGATAAGATGAAACATCAACCTATCACTTAACTCGGGTTGCAAGATTTACATATATATACCCAATATTCTAGTCCAAGCGAGGTTAGAGGTGTCAAATATATATCGAGATTGGATGAAACTACAACCTTTCATTTCACTCGGGTTGCAAGATTACCATATACGGACCGATGTTCCGGTCCAAGCGAGGTTCGAGGTGTCAAATATATCAGATTGGATGAAACTACAACCCATCACTTAACTCAGGTTGCAAGATTACCATATACAGACCCGATGTTCTGGTCCAAGCGTGGTTCGAGGTGTCAAATAATTCAGATTGGATGAAACTGCAACCTATCACTTAACTCGGGTTGCAAGATTATCATATACAGACCCAATATTCTGGTCCAAGCGAGGTTCGAGGTGTCAAATAATTCAGATTGGATGAAACTTCAACCTATCCCTTAACTCAGGTTGCAAGATTACCATATACATACCCGATGTTCTGGTCCGAGCGAGGTTCGAGGTGTCAAATAATTTAGATTGCATGAAACTGCAACCTATCACTTAACCCAAGTTTCAAGATTACCATATATAAACCTAATATTCTGGTCCGAGCGAGGTTCGAGGTGTCAAATAATTCATATTGGATGAAACTGCAACCTATCGCTTAACCCAGGTTACAAGATTACCATATACAAACCCGATGTTCTGGTCCGAGCGAGGTTCGAGGTGTCAAATAATTCAGATTAGATGAAACTGCAACTGATCACTTAACTCAGGTTGCAAGATTACCATATATAAACCCGATATTCTGGTCCGAGCGAGGTTCGAGGTGTCAAAAAATTCATATTGGATGAAACTGTAACCTATCTCTTAACCCAGGTTGCAAGATTACCATATACAGATCCGATGTTACCGGATCCGAGCGAGGTTCGAGGTGTCTAATAATTCAGATTAGATGAAACTGGAACCTATCACTTACCTCAGGTTGCAAGATTACCATATACAGACCCAATGTTCTGGTCCGAGCGAGGTTCGAGGTGTCAAATATTTCAGATTGGATGAAACTGCAACCTATCACTTAACTCAGGTTGTAAGATTACCATATATAGACGCGATGTTCTGGTCCAAGCGAGGTTCGAGGTGTAAAATAATTCAATTTGGATGAAACTGACACCTATCACTTAACTCAGGTTGCAAGATTACCATATACCGACCCGATTTTCTGTTCCGAGTGAGGTTCGAGGTGTCAAATATATCAGATTGGATGAAATTGCAACCTATCACTTAACTCGGGTTGCAAGATTACCATATACATACCCGATGTTCTGGTCCGAGCGAGGTTCGAGGTGTAAAATAATTCAGATTGGATGAAACTGCAACCTATCACTTAACTCGGGTTGAAAGATTACCATATATAGACCCAATATTCTGGTCCACGCGAGGTGCGAGGTGTCAAATAATTCAGATTGGATGTAACTTCAACCTATCCCTTAACTCAGGTTGCAAGATTACCATATACAAACCCGATGTTCAGTCCGAGCGAGGTTCGAGGTGTCAAATATTTGATTGGATGAAGCGCAACCTATCACTTAACTTAAGTTTTAAGATTACCATATACAGACCCGATGCTCTGGCCCGAGCGAGTTTCAAGGTGTCAAATAATTCAGATTGGATGAAACTGCAACCTATCACTTAACTCGGGTTGCAAGATTACCATATACAGACCCGATGTTCTGGTCCGAGTGAGGTTCGAGGTGTCAAATATATCAGATTGGATGAAACTGCAACCTATCACTTAACTCGAGGTTGCAAGATTACCATATACATACCCGATGTTACATTCCGAGCGAGGTTCGAGGTGTAAAATAATTCAGATTGGATGAAACTGCAACCTATCTCTTAACTCGGGTTGCAAGATTACCATATACAGACCCAATATTCTGGTCTAAGCGAGGTTCGAGGCTTCAAGTAATTCAGATTGGATGTAACTTCAACCTATCACTTAACTCGGGTTGCAAGTTTACCATATACAGACCCGATATTCTGGTCCGAGCAAGGTTCGAGGTGTCAAATAATTCAGATTGGATGAAACTGCAACCTATCACTTAACTCATCTTGTAAGATTACCATATACAGACACGACGTTCTGGTCCGAGCGAGGTTCGAGGTGTCAAATAATTAATATTGGATGAAACTGAAACCTATCACTTAACTGAGGTTGCAAGATTACCATATACATACCCGATGTTCAGGTCCGAGCGAGGTTCGAGGTGTCAAATAATTCATATTGGATGAAACTGCAACCTATCACTTAACCCATGTTGCAAGATTACCATATACAGACCCGATGTTCTGCTCCGAGCGAGGTTCGAGGTGTCAAATAATTCAGATTAGATGAAACTGGAACCTATCACTTACCTCAGGTTGCAAGATTACCATATAAATACCCGATGTTCTGGTCCGAGCGAGGTTCAAGGTGTCAAATAATTCAGATTGGATGAAACTGCAACCTATCACTTAACTCATCTTGTAAGGTTACCATATACAGACACGACGTTCTGGTCCGAGCGAGGTTCGAGGTGTCACATAATTCAGATTGGATGAAACTGCAACCTATCACTTAACTCAGGTAGCAAGATTACCATATACAGACCCGATGTTCTGGTCAAGGCGAGGTTCGAGATGTCAAATAATTCAGATTAGATGAAACTGCAACCTATCACTTAACTCAGGTTGCAAGATTACCTATACAGACCCGATGTTCTGGTCCGAGCGAGTTTCGAGGTGTCAGATAATTCAGATTTGATGAAACTGCAACCTATCACTTAACTCAGGTTGCAAGATTACCATATACAGACCCGATGTTCTGGTCCGAGGTGTCAAATATTTCAGATTGGATGAAATTGTAACCTATCACTTAACTCAGGTTGCAAGATTACCATATACTGACCCGATGTTCTGCTCCGAACGAGGTTAGAGGTATCAAATATATCAAATTGGATGAGACTGCAACCTATCACTTAACCCAGGTTGCAAGTTTACCATATACAGACCCGATGTTCTGCTCCGAGCGAGGTTTGAGGTGTCAAATAATTCAGATTAGATGAAACTGGAACCTATCACTTAACTCAGGTAGCAAGATTACCATATACAGACCCGATGTTCTGGTCCGAGCGAGGTTCGGGTGTCAAATAATTCAGATTGGATGAAACTGCAACCTATCACTTAACTCAGGTTGCAAGATTACCAAATACAGACACGACGTTCTGGTCCGAGCGAGGTTCGAGGTGTCAAATAATTCATATTGGATGAAACTGCAACCTATCACTTAACTCAGGTAGCAAGATTACCATTTCTGGACCCGATGTTACGGTCAAGGCGAGGTTCGAGGTGTCAAATAATTGATTGGATGAAGCGCAACCTATCACTTAACTCGGGTTGCAAGATTACCTATACGAGACCCGATGTTCTAGTCCGAGCGAGTTTCGAGGTGTCGAGATAATTGATTGGATGAAGCGCAACCTATCCCTTAACTCGGGTTGCAAGATTACCATATACAAACCCGATGTTCTGGTCCGAGCGAGGTTCCGAGGTGTCAAATATTTCAGATTGGATGAAGCGCAACCTATCACTTAACTCAAATTGTAAGATTACCATATACAGACCCGATGCTCTGGTCCGAGCGAGTTTCGAGGTGTCAAATAATTGATTGGATGAAGCGCAACCTATCACTTAACTCAGGTTGCAAGATTACCATATACGATCCGATGTTCGGTCCGAGCGAGGTTCGAGGTGTCTAATAATTCAGATTAGATGAAACGGAACCTATCACTTACCTCGGGTTGCAAGATTACCATATACTGGACCGATGTTTGGTCCGAGCGAGGTTCGAGGTGTCAAATATTTGATTGGATGAAAGCGCAACCTATCACTTAACTCTCGGTTGTAAGATTACCATATATGACGCGATATTCTCCGGTCAAGCGAGGTACGAGGTGTAAAATAATTCAATTTGGATGAAACTGCAACCTATCACTTAACTCAGGTTGTAAGATTACCATATACCGACCCGATGTTCTGGTCCGAGTGAGGTTCGAGGTGTCAAATATATCAGATTGGATGAAACTGCAACCTATCACTTAACTCAGGTTGTAAGATTACCATATACATACCCGATGTTCTGGTCCGAGCGAGGTTCGAGGTGTAAAATAATTCAGATTGGATGAAACTGCAACCTATCACTTAACTCGGGTTGCAAGATTACCATATACAGACCCAATATTCTGGTCCACGCGAGGTTCGAGGTGTCAAATAATTGATTGGATGTAACTTCAACCTATCCCTTAACTCAGGTTGCAAGATTACCATATACAAACCCGATGTTCTGGTCCGAGCGAGGTTCGAGGTGTCAAATATATCAGATTGGATGAAACTGCAACCTATCACTTAACTTAAGTTGTAAGATTACCATATACAAACCCGATGCTCTGGTCCGAGTGAGTTTCAAGGTGTCAAATAATTCAGATTGGATGAAACTGCAACCTATCACTTAACTCAGGTTGCAAGATTACTATATCATACAGATGCCTGGTTCGAGTGAGGTTTGAGGTGTCAAATAATTCAGATTGGATGAAACTTCAACCTATCCCTTAACTCAAATTGTAAGATTACCATATACAGACCCGATGCTCTGGTCCGAGCGAGTTTCGAGGTGTCAAATAATTCAGATTGGATGAAACTGCAACCTATCACTTAACTCAGGTTGCAAGATTACCATATACAGATCCGATGTTCAGGTCCGGCGAGGTTCGAGGTGTCTAATAATTGATTAGATGAAACTGGAACCTATCACTTACCTCAAAGTTGCAAGATTACCATACTCTGAGACCCGATGTTGCAGTCCGGGCGAGGTTCGAGGTGTCAAATATTTCAGATTGGATGAAACTGCAACCTATCACTTAACTCAGGTTGCAAGATTACCATATACAAACCCGATGTTCTGGTCCGAGCGAGGTTCGAGGTGTCAAATATTTCAGATTGGATGAAACTGCAACCTATCACTTAACTCAAATTGTAAGATTACCATATACAGACCCGATGCTCTGGTCCGAGCGAGTTTCGAGGTGTCAAATAATTCAGATTGGATGAAACTGCAACCTATCACTTAACCCAGGTTGCAAGATTACCATATACAGATCCGATGTTCTGGTCCGAGCGAGGTTCGAGGTGTCTAATAATTCAGATTAGATGAAACTGGAACCTATCACTTAACTCAGGTTGCAAGATTACCATATACAGACCCGATGTTCTGGTCCGAGCGAGGTTCGAGGTGTCAAATATTTCAGATTGGATGAAACTGCAACCTATCACTTAACTCAGGTTGTAAGATTACCATATATAGACGCGATATTCTGGTCCAAGCGAGGTTCGAGGTGTAAAATAATTCAATTTGGATGAAACTGCAACCTATCACTTAACTCAGGTTGTAAGATTACCATATACCGACCCGATGTTGGTCCGAGTGAGGTTCGGGGTGTCAAATATATCAGATTGGATGGCGCAACCTATCACTTAACTCGGGTTGTAAGATTACCATATACATACCCGATGTTACGTGTCCGGGCGAGGTTCGAGGTGTAAAATAATTGATTGGATGAAACTGCAACCTATCACTTAACTCGGGTTGAAAGATTACCATATACAGACCCAATATTCTGGTCCACGCGAGGTTCGAGGTGTCAAATAATTCAGATTGGATGTAACTTCAACCTATCCCTTAACTCAGGTTGCAAGATTACCATATACAAACCCGATGTTCTGGTCCGAGCGAGGTTCGAGGTGTCAAATATTTCAGATTGGATGAAACTGCAACCTATCACTTAACTTAAGTTGTAAGATTACCATATACAGACCCGATGCTCTGGTCCGAGCGAGTTTCAAGGTGTCAAATAATTCAGATTGGATGAAACTGCAACCTATCACTTAACTCAGGTTGCAAGATTACTATATACGAGACCCGATGTTGCGGTCCGAGTGAGGTTCGAGGTGTCAAATATATCAGATTGGATGAAGCGCAACCTATCACTTAACTCGAGTTGCAAGATTACCATATACATACCCGATGTTCTGGTCCGAGCGAGGTTCGAGGTGTAAAATAATTCAGATTGGATGAAACTGCAACCTATCTCTTAACTCGGGTTGCAAGATTACCATATACAGACCCAATATTCTGGTCCAAGCGAGGTTCGAGGCGTCAAATAATTCAGATTGGATGTAACTTCAACCTATCCATTAACTCATGTTGCAAAATTACCATATACAAACCTGATGTTCTGGTCCGAGCGAGGTTCGAGGTGTCAAATAATTCAGATTGGATGAAACTGCAACCTATCACTTAACTCAGGTTGCAAGATTACCATATACAAACCCGATATTCTGCTCCGAGCGAGGTTCGAGGTGTCAAATATATCAGATTGGATGAAACTGTAACCTATCACTTAACTCAGGTTGCAAGCTTACCATATACATACCCGATGTTCTGGTCCAAGTGAGGTTCGAGGTGTCAAATATATATATCAGATTGCATGAAACTGCAACCTATCACTTAACCCAGGTTGCAAGATTACCATATATAAACCCGATATTCTGGTCCGAGCGAGGTTCGAGGTGTCAAAAAATTCATATTGGATGAATTTGTAACCTATCGCTTAACCCAGGTTACAAGATTACCATATACAGATCCGATGTTCTGGTCCGAGCGAGGTTCGAGGTGTCCAATAATTCAGATTAGATGAAACTGCAACCTATCACTTAACTCAGGTTGCAAGATTACCATATACTGACCCGATGTTCTGCTCCGAACGAGGTTAGAGGTGTCAAATATATCAAATTGGATGAGACTGCAACCTATCACTTAACTCAGGTTGCAAGTTTACCATATACAGACCCGATGTTCTGGTCCGAGCAAGGTTCGAGGTATCAAATAATTCAGATTGGATGAAACTGAAACCTATCACTTGACTCAGGTTGTAAGATTACCATATACAGACACGACGTTCTGGTCCGAGCGAGGTTCGAGGTGTCAAATAATTCATATTGGATGAAACTGCAACCTATCACTTAACTCGGGTTGCAAGATTACCATATACATACCCGATGTTCTGGTCCGAGCGAGGTTCGAGGTGTCAAATAATTCATATTGGATGAAACGGCAACCTATCACTTAACCCAGGTTGCAAGATTACCATGTACAGACCCGATGTTCTGCTCCGAGCGAGGTTCGAGGTGTCAAATAATTCAGATTAGATGAAGCTTGAACCTATCACTTACCTCAAGGTTGTAAGATTACCATATACGAGACCGATGCTGCGGGTCCGAGCGAGTTTTGAGGTGTCAAATAATTGATTGGATGAAACGCAACCTATCACTTAACTCGGGTTGCAAGATTGCAAATACAGACACGACGTTCTGGTCCGAGCGAGGTTCGAGGTGTCAAATAATTCATATTGGATGAAACTGCAACCTATCACTTAACTCAGGTAGCAAGATTACCATATACAGACCCGATGTTCTGGTCAAGGCGAGGTTCGAGGTGTCAAATAATTCAGATTGGATGAAACTGCAACCTAACACGTAACTCAGGTTGCAAGATTACCTATGGCTGCACCCGATGTTCGGTCCGAGCGAGTTTCGAGGTGTCGGATAATTGATTGGATGAAACCGCAACCTATCCCTTAACTCGGGTTGCAAGATTACCATATACAAACCCGATGTTCCGGTCCGAGGCGAGGTTCGAGGTGTCAAATATTTCAGATTGGATGAAACTGCAACCTATCACTTAACTCAAATTGTAAGATTACCATATACAGACCCGATGCTCTGGTTCGAGCGAGTTTTGAGGTGTCAAATAATTCAGATTGGATGAAACTGCAACCTATCACTTAACTCAGGTTGCAAGATTACCATATACAGACCCGATGTTCTGTTCTGAGTGAGGTTCGAGGTATCAAATATATCAGATTGGATGAAACTGCAACCTATCACTTAACTCGGGTTGCAAGATTACCATATACATACCCGATGTTCTGGTCCGAGCGAGGTTCGAGGTGTAAAATAATTCAGATTAGATGAAACTGCAACCTATCCCTTAACTCATGTTGCAAGATTACCATATACTAACCCGATGTTCTGGTCCGAGCGAGGTTCGAGGTGTCAAATATTTCAGATTCGATGAAATTGTAACCTATCACTTAACTTAGGTTGCAAGATTACCATATACTGACCCGATGTTCTGCTCCGAACGATGTTAGAGGTGTCAAATATATCAAATTGGATGAGGCTGCAACCTATCACTTAACTCAGGTTGCAAGTTTACCATATACAGACCCGATGTTCTGGTCCGAGCAACGTTCGAGGTGTCAAATAATTCAGATTGGATGAAACTGAAACCTATCACTTAACTCAGGTTGTAAGATTAGCATATACAGACACGACGTTCTGGTCCGAGCGAGGTTCGAGGTGTCAAATAATTCATATTGGATGAAACTGCAACCTATCACTTAACTCAGTTAGCAAGATTACCATATACATGCCCGATATTCTGGTCCAGGCGAGGTTCGAGGTGTCAAATATATCAGATTGGATGAAACTGCAACCTATCACTTAACTCAGGTTGTAAGATTACCATATACATACCCGATGTTCTGGTCCGAGCGAGGTTTGAGGTGTCAATAAATATCAGATTGGATGAAACTGCAACCTATTACTTAACTCAGCTTGCAAGATTACCATATACAGACCCGATGTTCTGGTCCGAGCGAGTTTCGAGGTGTCAAATGATTCAGATTGGATGAAACTGCAACCTATCACTTAACTCAGGTTGCAAGATTACCATATACAGACCCGATGTTCTGGTCCGAGTGAGGTTCGAGGTGCCAAATATATCAGATTGGATGAAACTGCAACCTATCACTTAACTCAGGTTGCAAGATTACCATATACATACCCGATGTTCTGGTCCTAGCGAGGTTCGAGGTGTCAAATAATTCATATTGGATGAAACTGCAACCTATCACTTAACCCAGGTTGCAAGATTACCATATACATACCCGATGTTCTGGTCCGAGCGAGGTTCGAGGTGTCGGATAATTCATATTGGATGAAACTGCAACCTATCACTTAACTCAGGTTGCAAGATTACCATATATAGACCCGATGTTCTGGTCCGAGCGAGGTTCGAGGTGTCAAATATTTCAGATTTGATGAAATTGTAACCTATCACTTAACTCAGGTTGCAAGATTACCATATACAGACCCGATGTTCTGCTCCGAGCGAGGTTCGAGGTGTCAAATAATTCATATTGGATGAAACTGCAACCTATCACTTAACCCAGGTTGCAAGATTACCATATACATACCCGATGTTCTGGTCCGAGCGTGGTTCGAGGTGTCGGATAATTCAGATTGGATGAAACTGCAACCTATCACTTAACTCAGGTTGCAAGATTACCATATATATACCCGATGTTCTGGTCCGAGCGAGGTTCGAGGTGTCAAATATTTCAGATTTGATGAAATTGTGACCTATCACTTAACTCAGGTTGAAAGATTACCATATACAGACCCGATGTTCTGCTCCGAGCGAGGTTCGAGGTGTCAAATATATCAGATTGGATGAGACTGCAGCCTATCACTTAACTCAGGTTGTAAGATTACCATATACATACCCGATTTTCTGGTCCGAGCGAGGTTAGAGGTGTCAAATATATATATCAGATTGCATGAAACTGCAACCTATCACTTAACTCAGGTTGCAAGATTACCATATACATACCCGATGTTCTGGTCCGAGCGAGGTTCGAGGTGTCAAAAAATTCATATTGGATGAATTTGTAACCTATCGCTTAACCCAGGTTACAAGATTACCATATACAGATCCGATGTTCTGGTCCGAGCGAGGTTCGAGGTGTCCAATAATTCAGATTAGATGAAACTGGAACCTATCACTTAACTCAGGTTGCAAGATTACCATATACTGACCCGATGTTCTGCTCCGAACGAGGTTAGAGGTGTCAAATATATCAAATTGGATGAGACTGCAACCTATCACTTAACTCAGGTTGCAAGTTTACCATATACAGACCCGATGTTCTGGTCCGAGCAAGGTTCGAGGTATCAAATAATTCAGATTGGATGAAACTGAAACCTATCACTTGACTCAGGTTGTAAGATTACCATATACAGACACGACGTTCTGGTCCGAGCGAGGTTCGAGGTGTCAAATAATTCATATTGGATGAAACTGAAACCTATCACTTAACTCCGGTTGCAAGATTACCATATACATACCCGATGTTCAGGTCCGAGCGAGGTTCGAGGTGTCAAATAATTCATATTGGATGAAACTGCAACCTATCACTTAACTCAGGTTGCAAGATTACCATATACGGACCCGATGTCTCCTCCGAGCGAGGTTCGAGGTGTCAAATAATTCAGATTAGATGAAACTGGAACCTATCACTTACCTCAGGTTGTAAGATTACCATATACAGACCCGATGCTCTGGTCCGAGCGAGTTTTGAGGTGTCAAATAATTCAGATTGGATGAAACTGCAACCTATCACTTAACTCAGGTTGCAAGATTACCAAATACAGACCCGATGTTCTGGTCCGAGCGAGGTTCGAGGTGTCAAATAATTCATATTGGATGAAACTGCAACCTATCACTTAACTCGGTAGCAAGATTACCATATACGAGACCCGATGTTCGGGTCAAGGCGAGGTTCGAGGTGTCAAATAATTGATTGGATGAAGCGCAACCTATCACTTAACTCAAAGTTGCAAGATTACCCATCTGCACCGATGTTCTCGGTCCGAGCGAGTTTCGAGGTGTCGGATAATTGATTGGATGAAAGCGCAACCTATCCCTTAACTCAGGTTGCAAGATTACCATATACAAACCCGATGTTCTGGTCCGAGCGAGGTTCGAGGTGTCAAATATTTCAGATTGGATGAAACTGCAACCTATCACTTAACTCAAATTGTAAGATTACCATATACAGACCCGATGCTCTGGTCCGAGCGAGTTTCGAGGTGTCAAATAATTGATTGATGAAACCGCAACCTATCACTTAACTCAAAGTTGCAAGATTACCATATACAGCACCCGATGTTACATTCCGAGTGAGGTTCGAGGTATCAAATATATCGAGATTGGATGAAACCGCAACCTATCACTTAACTCGGGTTGCAAGATTACCATATACATACCCGATGTTCTGGTCCGAGCGAGGTTCGAGGTGTAAAATAATTGATTAGATGAAACCGCAACCTATCTCTTAACTCGGTTTGCAAGATTACCATATATAGACCCAATATTCTCGGTCCAAGCGAGGTTCGAGGTGTCAAATAATTGATTGGATGTAACTTCAACCTATCCCTTAACTCATGTTGCAAGATTACCATATACTAACCCGATGTTCTGGTCCGAGCGAGGTTCGAGGTGTCAAATATTTCAGATTCGATGAAATTGTAACCTATCACTTAACTTAGGTTGCAAGATTACCATATCACCCCGATGTTCTGCTCCGAACGAGGTTAGAGGTGTCAAATATATCAAATTGGATGAGGTCGCAACCTATCACTTAACTCGGTTGCAAGTTTACCATATCTGCACCGATGTTCCGGTCCGAGCAACGTTCGAGGTGTCAAATAATTCAGATTGGATGAAACTGAAACCTATCACTTAACTCAGGTTGTAAGATTAGCATATACAGACACGACGTTCTGGTCCGAGCGAGGTTCGAGGTGTCAAATAATTCATATTGGATGAAACTGCAACCTATCACTTAACTCAGTTAGCAAGATTACCATATACATGCCCGATATTCTGGTCCAGGCGAGGTTCGAGGTGTCAAATATATCAGATTGGATGAAACCGCAACCTATCACTTAACTCAAAGTTGTAAGATTACCATATACATACCCGATGTTCGGTCCGAGCGAGGTTTGAGGTGTCAATAAATATCGATTGGATGAAACGCAACCTATTACTTAACTCGACTGCAAGATTACCATATACGAGACCCGATGTTCGGTCCGAGCGAGTTTCGAGGTGTCAAATGATTGATTGGATGAAACCGCAACCTATCACTTAACTCAAGGTTGCAAGATTACCATATACAGCACCCGATGTTCTCGGTCCGAGTGAGGTTCGAGGTGTCAAATATATCAGATTGGATGAAACTGCAACCTATCACTTAACTCAGGTTGCAAGATTACCATATACATACCCGATTTCTGGTCCAAGCGAGGTTCGAGGTGTCAAATAATTCATACTAGATGAAACTACAACCTATCACTTAATCCAGGTTGCAAGATTACCATATACAGACCCGATGTTCTGGTCCGAGCGAGGTTCGAGGTGTATCAGATTGGATGAAACTGCAACCTATCACTTAACTCAGGTTGCAAGATTACCATATACAGACCCGATGTTCTGGTCCGAGCGAGGTTCGAGGTGTCAAATATTTCAGATTTGATGAAATTGTAACCTATCACTTAACTCAGGTTGCAAGATTACCATATACAGACCCGATGTTCTGCTCCGAGCGAGGTTCGAGGTGTCAAATAATTCATATTGGATGAAACTGCAACCTATCACTTAACCCAAAGTTGCAAGATTACCATATACATACCCGATGTTCGTCCGAGCGTGGTTCGAGGTGTCGGATAATTCAGATTGGATGAAACGCAACCTATCACTTAACTCAAAGTTGCAAGATTACCATATATATACCCGATGTTCGGTCCGAGCGAGGTTCGAGGTGTCAAATATTTGATTTGATGAAATTGTGACCTATCACTTAACTCAAAGTTGAAAGATTACCATATACTGCACTCCGATGTTCCGCTCCGAGCGAGGTTCGAGGTGTCAAATATATCGATTGGATGAGATCGCAGCCTATCACTTAACTCGAGTTGTAAGATTACCATATACATACCCGATGTTCTGGTCCGAGCGAGGTTAGAGGTGTCAAATATATATATCAGATTGATGAAACCGCAACCTATCACTTAACTCGGGTTGCAAGATTACCATATACTGGACCCGATGTTCTCGGTCCGAGCGAGGTTCGAGGTGTCAAATAATCGATTGGATAAAAGCGCAACCTATCACTTAACCCAGGTTGCAAGATTACCATATACATACCCGATGTTCTGGTCCGAGCGAGGTTCGAGGTGTCGGATAATTCAGATTGGATGAAACTGCAACCTATCACTTAACTCAGGTTGCAAGATTACCATATATAGACCCGATGTTCTGGTCCGAGCGAGGTTCGAGGTGTCAAATATTTCAGATTTGATGAAATTGTGACCTATCACTTAACTCAGGTTGCAAGATTACCATATACAGACCCGATGTTCTGCTCCGAGTAAGGTTCGAGGTGTCAAATATATCAGATTGGATGAGACTGCAACCTATCACTTAACTCAGGTTGTAAGATTACCATATACATACCCGATGTTCTGGTCCGAGCGAGGTTAGAGGTGTCAAATATATATATCAGATTGCATGAAACTGCAACCTATCAGTTAACTCAGGTTGCAAGATTACCATATACAGACCCGATGTTCTGGTCCGAGCGAGGTTCGAGGTGTCAAATAATTCTGATTGGATAAAACAGCAACCTATCACTTAAATCAGGTTGTAAGATTACCATATACAGACACGACGTTCTGGTCCAAGCGAGGTTCGAGGTGTCAAATAATTCAGATTGGATAAAACTGCAACCTATCACTTAACTCAGGTAGCAAGATTACCATATACAGACCCGATACTTTGGTCCGAGCGAGTTTTGAGGTGTCAAATAATTCAGATTGGATGAAACTGCAACCTATCACTTAACTCAGGTTGCAAGATTACCATATCTGAGACCCGATGTTCTGGTCGAGTGAGGTTCGAGGTGTCAAATATATCAGATTGGATGAAACTGCAACCTATCACTTAACTCAGGTTGCAAGATTACCATATACATACCCGATGTTCTGGTCCGAGCGAGGTTCGAGGTGTAAAATAATTCAGATTGGATGAAACTGCAACCTATCTCTTAACTCGGGTTGCAAGATTACCATATATAGACCCAATATTCTGGTCCAAGCGAGGTTCGAGGTGTCAAATAATTCAGATTGGATGTAACTTCAACCTATCCCTTAACTCATGTTGCAAGATTACCATATACGAACCCGATGTTCTGGTCCGAGCGAGGTTCGAGGTGTCAAATATTTCAGATTGGATGAAATTGTAACCTATCACTTAACTTAGGTTTCAAGATTACCATATACTTGAATTCGATGTTACTCTCCGAACGATGTTAGAGGTGTCAAATATATCAAATTGGATGAGACGCAACCTTATCACTTAACTCGGGTTGCAAGTTTACCATATACATAATTCGATGTTCTCGTCCGAGCAAGGTTCGAGGTGTCAAATAATTCAGATTGGATGAAACTGCAACCTATCACTTAACTCAGGTTGTAAGATTACCATATACAGACACGACGTTCTGGTCCGAGCGAGGTTCGAGGTGTCAAATAATTCATATTGGATGAAACTGCAACCTATCACTTAACTCAGGTAGCAAGATTACCATATACAGACCCGATGTTCTGGTCAAGGCGAGGTTCGAGGTGTCAAATAATTCAGATTGGATGAAACTGCAACCTATCACTTAACTCAGGTTGCAAGATTACCTATACAGACCCGATGTTCTGGTCCGAGCGAGTTTCGAGGTGTCAGATAATTCAGATTGGATAAAACTGCAACCTATCACTTAACTCAGGTTGCAAGATTACCATATACAAACCCGATGTTCTGGTCCGAGCGAGGTTCGAGGTGTCAAATATTTCAGATTGGATGAAACTGCAACCTATCACTTAACTCAAATTGTAAGATTACCATATACAGATCCGATGCTTCGGTCCGAGCGAGTTTTGAGGTGTCAAATAATTGATTGGATGAAACCGCAACCTATCACTTAACTCAAAGTTGCAAGATTACCATATACATACCCGATGTTCGTGTCCGAGCGAGGTTCGAGGTGTCAAATAATTCATATTGGATGAAACCGCAACTTATCACTTAACCCAGTTGCAAGATTACCATATACATACCCGATGTTCTCGCCTCCGAGCGAGGTTCGAGGTGTCAAATAATTGATTAGATGAAACTGAACCTATCACTTACCTCAAGTTGCAAGATTACCATATACAGACCGATGTTCCAGTCCGAGCGAGGTTCGAGGTGTCAAATAATTCAGATTGGATGAAACCGCAACCTATCACTTAACTCTAACTTGTAATATTACCATATACGATTACGACGTTCGGTCCGAGCGAGGTTCGAGGTGTCAAATAATTCAGATTGGATGAAAGCGCAACCTATCACTTAACTCGGGTAGCAAGATTACCATATACTGGACCGATGTTCCGGTCAAGCCTAGGTTCGAGATGTCAAATAATTGATTAGATGAAACTGCAACCTATCACTTAACTCAAAGTTGCAAGATTACCTATGCAGACCCGATGTTCGGGTCCAAGCGAGTTTCGAGGTGTCGGATAATTGATTTGATGAAACTGCAACCTATCACTTAACTCAGGTTGCAAGATTACCATATACAGACCCGATGTTCTGTTCCGAGCGAGGTTCGAGGTGTCAAATATTTCAGATTGGATGAAATTGTAACCTATCACTTAACTTAGGTTGCAAGATTACCATATACTGACCCGATGTTCTGCTCCGAACGAGGTTAGAGGTGTCAAATATATCAAATTGGATGAGACTGCAACCTATCACTTAACTCAGGTTGCAAGTTTACCATATACAGACCCGATGTTCTGGTCCGAGCAAGGTTCGAGGTGTCAAATAATTCAGATTGGATGAAACTGAAACCTATCACTTAACTCAGGTTGTAAGATTACCATATACAGACACGACGTTCTGGTCCGAGCGAGGTTCGAGGTGTCAAATAATTCATATTGGATGAAACTGCAACCTATCACTTAACTCAGAGTAGCAAGATTACCATATACTGCACCCGATATTCGGTCAAGGCGAGGTTCGAGGTGTCAAATAATTCAGATTGGATGAAACGCAACCTATCACTTAACTCGGTTGCAAGATTACCCATACGTGACCCGATGTTCTGGTCCGAGCGAGTTTCGAGGTGTCGGATAATTCGATTGGATGAAACGCAACCTATCCCTTAACTCAGGTTGCAAGATTACCATATACAAACCCGATGTTCTCGTCCGAGCGAGGTTCGAGGTGTCAAATATTTGATTGGATGAAATCGCAACCTATCACTTAACTCAAATTGTAAGATTACCATATACTGCACTCCGATGCTCGGTCCGAGCGAGTTTTGAGGTGTCAAATAATTCAGATTGGATGAAACCGCAACCTATCACTTAACTCAGTCGCAAGATTACCATATACAGATCCGATGTTCTGGTCCGAGTGAGGTTCGAGGTGTCAAATATATCAGATTGGATGAAACTGCAACCTATCACTTAACTCAGGTTGCAAGATTACCATATACATACCCAATGTTCTGGTCCGAGCGAGGTTCGAGGTGTAAAATAATTCAGATTGGATGAAACTGCAACCTATCTCTTAACTCGGGTTGCAAGATTACCATATATAGACCAAATATTCTGGTCCAAGCGAGGTTCGAGGTGTTAAATAATTCAGATTGGATGTAACTTCAACCTATCCCTTAACTCATGTTGCAAGATTACCATATACAAACCCGATGTTCTGGTCCGAGCGAGGTTCGAGGTGTCAAATAATTCAGATTGGATGAAACTGCTACCTATCACTTAACTCAGGTTGCAAGATTACCTTCTCTGAGACCCGATATTCCGCTCCGAGCGAGGTTCGAGGTGTCAAATATATCGATTGGATGAAATCGTAACCTATCACTTAACTCAGTTGCAAGCTTACCATATACATACCCGATGTTCCGGGTCCGAGCGAGGTTCGAGGTGTCAAATATATATATCAGATTGCATGAAATCGCAACCTATCACTAAACCCAAAGTTGCAAGATTACCGTATATAAACCCGATATTCTCGGTCCGAGCGAGGTTCGAGATGTCAAAAAATTCATATTGGATGAAACTGTAACCTATCGCTTAACCCAGGTTGCAATATTACCATATACAGATCCGATGTTCTGGTCCGAGCGAGTTTCGAGGTGTCCAATAATTCAGATTAGATGAAACTGGAACCTATCACTTCCCTCTGGTTACAAGATTACCATATACAGACCCGATGTTCTGGTCCGAGCGAGGTTCAAGGTGTCAAATATTTCAGATTGGATGAAACTGCAACCTATCACTTAACTCAGGTTGTAAGATTACCATATATAGACGCGATGTTCTGGTCCGAGCGAGGTTCGAGGTGTCAAATAATTCAGATTGGATGAAACTGCAACCTATCACTTAACTCAGGTAGCAAGATTACCATATACATGCCCGATATTCTGGTCCAGCGAGGTTCTAGGTGTCAAATATATCAGATTGGATGAAACTGCAACCTATCACTTAACTCAGGTTGTAAGATTACCATATACATACCTGATGTTCTGGTCCGAGCGAGATTTGAGGTGTCAATAAATATCAGATTGGATGAAACTGCAACCTATTACTTAACTCAGCTTGCAAGATTACCATATAAAAACCCGATGTTCTGGTCCGAGCGAGTTTCGAGGTGTCAAATAATTGATTGGATGAAACCGCAACCTATCACTTAACTCAAAGTTGTAAGATTACCATATACATGACCGATGTTCTCGTCCGAGTGAGGTTCGAGGTGCCAAATATATCGATTGATGAAACTACAACCTATCACTTAACTCAGGTTGCAATATTACCATATACATACCCGATGTTCTGGTCCGAGCGAGGTTCGAGGTGTCAAATAATTCATATTGGATGAAACTGCAACCTATCACTTAACACAGGTTGCAAGATTACCATATACATACCCGATGTTCCTCGTCCGAGCGAGGTTCGAGGTGTCGGATAATTGATTGGATGAAACTACAACCTATCACTTAACTCAAAGTTGCAAGTTTACCATATACTGCACTGGATGTTTCGGTCCGAGCAAGGTTCGAGGTGTCAAATAATTCAGATTGGATGAAACCGCAACCTATCACTTAACTCAGGTTGCAAGTTTACCATATACTGTAATTCGATGTTGCGGTCCGAGCAAGGTTCGAGGTGTCAAATAATTCAGATTGGATGAAATTGAAACCTATCACTTAACTCAGGTTGTAAGATTACCATATACATACCCGATGTTCTGGTCCGAGCGAGGTTCGAGGTGTCAAATAATTCATATTGGATGAAACTGCAACCTATCACTTAACTCAGGTAGCAAGATTACCATATACAGACCCGATATTCTGGTCAAGGCGAGGTTCAAGGTGTCAAATAATTCAGATTGGATGAAACTGCAACCTATCACTTAACTCACGTTGCAAGATTACCTATATGCACCCGATGTTCTGGTCCGAGCGAGTTTCGAGGTGTCAGATAATTCAGATTGGATGAAACTGCAACCTATCCCTTAACTCAGGTTGCAAGATTACCATATACAAACCCGATGTTCTGGTCCGAGCGAGGTTCGAGGTGTCAAATATTTCAAATTGGATGAAATTGTAACCTATCACTTAACTTAGGTTGCAAGATTACCATATACTGACCCGATGTTCTGCTCCGAACGAGGTTAGAGGTGTCAAATATATCAAATTGGATGAGACTGCAACCTATCACTTAACTCAGGTTGCAAGTTTACCATATACAGACCCGATGTTCTGGTCAAGGCAAGGTTCGAGGTCAACCATCTGTAGCTGGCACAGCCAACACTTCATTCCATCAAATCATCACCTGCCATTCCAGACTCAAAACCCCTGCTTGCCAGACTCATTTCAAAGCCAACAGCCACATTCACCAACACAGATCTCCTTTGTAATATCCATTGGAGCTCCCAGCTTCCCCTTGGCTCAATCACCTACTTGCATTCAATACCGCAACAAGAGCCGAGGCACCATCATCACACCTGCAAAACCATCTACAATGCCTATGGACCATCACCAGTTCCACCTTTCTTGCCCTGAACCACCAGCAAACTTCAATTGTAGAGCCACTGCAATTCCCTGGAAAGCAGCATTAACAGCCCATTGTCACTTACCACAAGCAACAGAATCCACCATTTCAAGCACAGTTTCTAAGCCAACAGCTCCATTATCTCCCTGGACTGCACCTGACCTGCAGTTGCAACTCCAATCCCAGCTGCTACTCCATTCAGTTACTGCAGCTTTACTTGAGCTGCTGGAACAACACCACCAGCACTGACAAAATTACCAGCTCCATTCAACTCCACCAGAACCACCACCATCACACTGTGTACAAGCCTCCAATACCAGTAATCCCTTCTATGTAACCTGCCATTTCCATGAGCCTGCCATTCCATCTCAGCTGTGATGCACCACCAGTAGAACCCAGACCTGCAATCCAGTTCCAGTAGCTTCAATTGAGTTGCATCCACCAGCACCAGCCAAAGTCACACTCCACCTGTAGCTCCTCCTCCTCTTTGCAACAGCTACAACCATAGTTTGAAATACCAGCACCAATCACCCATTTCATGCAACTCGGACCTTCTCCATCATCATAACCTCAACCTAAAATCCCCTTGTAATTTGCCTTGACTGCTCTGAACCCTTGTTCGATTCACTCTTAATCCATGAGACTCAAACCCAATTCACCATCTCAATCTGTAACAGCAACAGTGACAAAGTCTCTCCATTCATCTCTGATTTCTCCTATTCATCAAAGAACATCAACAAATTCCACTAAAGCAGAAACCCTAATTCCGATTCAACTCAAATCTGTCTTGCAATTAGCTCAATTCAGAGCCAAAGTAAAACCATGTCCATTTTTGTCACGTAATCATCATCATTAGCTTAATCTCCCACTTTGAATATCATTTCTTTGATTCCAACCAAATTCTTCATCAATTTCAACGCCGTAACTTCTTCTCCTCGATCTCTCGCCATCACTTAAGCAACATACATCATTCACCGAAAAAACCCTTGATTTATTCAATCTCCCTAATTCACCGAATCTTCTCTCGATCTCGTTGAACATTGGAGCCGCCATTTCTCTCTCGTTATGAATTTCGGGTGAAAATGATAATACTTCTCGAAATTTTGGTTTTGTTGTAAGAGATATAAGAGATATAGCCACTGTGTGAAGTGGATAAGGGGTATCAAGATAACTTAAGACACCCCAAGAATAGGATAAGGGCCAACCAAATGGCAGCCCCTATGTCGATTCTCATGTCACTCGCCGCGCTTTGATCTTTCCGTTCCTTTTCGCTTTAAATGGGTGATTTTTCTCCTTTTGTTCTCGGTGACTCCATTGCACCTATAAAACTCAAAAGCACGCGTAAAGTACATAATTCACAAGAAAAATAGCAAAGAAAGCATAAACTCTATATAGTAAATACGGTGTATTCTACACCTATCAGCGAGGTTCGAGGTATCAAATATATCAGATTGGATGAAACTGCAACCTATCGCTTAACCCAGGTTGCAAGATTACCATATACAGACCTGATGTTCTAGTCCGAGCGAGGTTCGAGGTGTCAAATAATTCAGATTAGATGAAACTGGAACCTATTACTTACCTCAGGTTACAAGATTATCATATACAGACCCGATGTTCTGGTCCGAGCGAGGTTCGAGGTGTCAAATATTTCAGATTGGATGAAACTGAAACCTATCCTCGAGCAAATCAAACAAAACAATAAAATACAACAACTCCGTGTCGTCGAGGCTACGGTCACTTTTAGCATAAATAACAAGCCTTTAAACCCCTAGGTGTCCCTAGTGGACGAGTTATAGTCTCGTGAGGGTTTACTAGAGATATACCCACAAAACATATTTTTCCAACTTACTAGTTCTCCGTAATGATAGTATCCAACATGCTAAGAAGACATAGAAATTCTGCACACTAGTCATAAGAAGTTAGACACATAAATGAACACAATCTCATTCTTAAAAGTTGAGAGAGAGATAACCATCCCTTCTCGACTAAAATTCGGGTTCGGAGTGATCAAAAGTCTCGACTCGCCTCACAAGAAAGGGTTTTATGATATTGCGCTCAATAATAAATGACTTTTTATGGGTCACACATGTGTCCAAAGTTGGAATGAAGAGAGAATCCCGAGACGCGTTGAATGGTAGGAAGGCATAACCCTCCGAAATATTTTAAAAACCCACATCTTTTATATATTTTTGAAAACCCATTTTCTGACGATCTCTTCGAAAGGAAATCAACCATTTAACGAAGGTGGGAATATGCTTACTTACCGTGAATCCGTTCGGCGTGCAGCCTAGCACCACTCTCACAGCATCCATAGAAACGTCTTCGGTCTTCTATCGGTGTCTTCATCTTCGTCTTCGGTCTTCAACTCTTGATGATAATTCTTGAACTTCGTAGAATCTTGACAATATGATTCTTTCCTCAAATTCCTTGTCGCTTGAAACTTCATTATAGATATTCCTTCTTTCCATAGGCTTTATTGAAAGAATACAAAAATAAAAACAAACTATACAACTTATATGTCTTGATATCATAGACTTGAGAAAGCCATGGTGTAAGTACTTTACCGCTTGAATCTTCACAACTTATATGTCTTGATATCATAGACTTCTCGAATTCTCATCCTTAATAATTTCCACTCTTGTATAATAGTCTTCAACTTATAAAAATTCTGCTCCCTGTTTTGTTGCTTTACTTGAATCTGAAATCTGCCCATTACTGTATTGTTGCTTGTAAACCTCGAACGTATTCAACTTTCCTTCAAATTTGTGATGCTCCTCTTGTTGATGATGATGGTGTTTCTATGGACCTGTTGGTGTAGAGAGATATAAGGTGGATGGTGCTAACTGCGAACAAGATCACAAGTGGTATGTAAGTTAGCAATTCGATGTCACCAACATGGTTGATAAAAATAGCACTCAAGAGATCAAAATAGTGCTTCTATGGTGGGAAATTGGACAGCTCACCATTCTGCCCGGAATTTACGTACGGTGACACACACTCTAAAAGCACAAATTTAGACAGTACAAAGAATTGAAGGTTGGTGCCTCACATTATGTAACATGGGTAGTCTCCACTATAGGGGATCACCTTGTTCTAATACCGAATTCAGCCCGCACCTTATTTGCCATCGGCATGGTTAAATCCAACTTTAACTCTCATACAATTAAGAAACCCGATCATGTTCTCTGTCATCTCTAAGTTCAGTCACTAGTGTGAGATTCTCGATGTAATCTTAGCGACATGTATACTATGTGACTCTAAATAAATACAAGTTGGAGTTTTCTTATTCACTAGTTCACAAAAAAGTTGAAAAATTGCAAAAATTTACAACATAAACCACTCCCCCACACTTAAACTTTACATTGTCCTCAATGTAAATTGAATCATCCAAAGTAAGTCAAGGTGGGAAAACCTAACAAGAAATCAGCAAAAATAAAGTAAAAACAAAACAAGAAAAACTAAAAACAAGAAAATAAATAAATACAAGACAAGAAATACTCATCCTTTGGGTTGCCTCCCAATTAGCGCTTGGTTTAAAGTCGTCAGCCCGACTATCTCCTTGCTTTCTATGACTCCTCCGAGGGAGTACATCCACAAAGTTAACTCCTTCCACCACTTCGGAAGTGAAATTCTCATAATATGGTTTCAACCGGTGCCCATTAACTTTAAGTTCTTTCCCCGTAGCTATGCTACGAATTTCCACCGCACCATGAGAAAACACATTAGTAACAATAAAAGGTCGATCCATCGTGACCTTAGTTTACCCGGAAATAATTGCAAGCGAGAATTAAACAAAAGCACTTTCTCGCCCAATGCAAAATTGTTTCCTAGAAATCATGTTATCATGGAATGCTTTCGTCTTTTCTTTATAAATCCGTGAGATTTCAAATGCATCATTGCGAAGCTCCTCTAGCTCTTGGAGTTGTAACTTCCTTTGCTTTCCAGCCCCATCCATCTCCATGTTGCATTGTTTAATAGCCCAAAACGCCTTATGCTCAATTTCCACGGGTAAGTGACAAGGTTTACCATACACAAGCCTAAAAGGAGACATTCCAATAGGTGTTTTATATGCGGTTCTATACGCCCACAAAGCATCATTAAGTCGCATGCTCCAATCCTTCCTTGTTGGGTTCACCGTCTTTTCTAGAATAGATTTCACCTCCCGATTAGACACCTCGGCTTGTCCATTGGTTTGGGGATGATAAGGTGTTGCAATCTTGTGCGACACATTGTACTTCGACAACAAGTTTTGTAGAATCCTGTTTTGAAGTGAGAACCCCCATCGCTAATTATGGCTCTTGGAATTCCAAACCTTGCAAAAATATTAGCTTGCACAAAATCTGAAACCACTTTAGAATCATTAGTAGGGGTGGCTTTAGCTTCCACCCATTTCGAGACATAATCAACCGCAAGTAAGATATAAAAATTCCCATGGGAGTTGACAAAAGGCCCCATAAAATCAATACCCCATACATCAAAAACTTCAATAAATTGAATATAAGTTTGTGGCATTTGATTTCGGGCACCTAGATTGCCGGTTCTTTGGCACCTATCACAAGTTGTACAAAATATATGTGCATCCTTAAACAAAGTTGGCCAATAAAAACCACTTTCAAGTACCTTGTGCGCGGTTCTCTTACTCCCAAAATGTCCTCCGCAAGCATAAGAGTGACAAAAAGACAAGATAGAGTTAAATTCAAATTCGGGCACGCACCTTCGTATTACTTGGTTACTACCATGTTTCCATAAGTATGGATCATCCCATATGTATTGGCTCCCTAACCTTTAAGTTTGTCCTCTCAAAGACGAGACAAGTTCTTTGGGATTTGTTTAGAAACTAAGTAATTGACAATATCGGCATACCATGGTTCTCCAAAGGCAATTGAGAAAAGTTGCTCATCCGGGAAACTTTCACGCAACGGGATAGTCTCCTTGTCCACAGCAAGTCGGCTTAAATGATCCGCAACGGTGTTCTCAATTCCTTTCTTGTCTTTGATTTCAATATCAAACTCTTGCAAGAGTAAAATCCACCGTATGAGCCTCGGTTTTCGCCTCTTTCTTTGTAAGCAAGTATCGAAGTGCTGCATGATCAGAGAAAACAACAACTTTTGTACCAATTAGATAAGAGCGAAACTTCTCTAAAGCAAAAACAATGGCTAATAACTCTTTTTCAGTGGTTGTGTAGTTTTGTTGAGCCTCATTTAACGTTCTAGAAGCATAATAGATAGCATGAGGAAGCTTCCCCACACGTTGCCCAAGCACCGCACCAACCGCATAATCACTAGCATCACACATGAGTTCAAACGGCTTACTCCAATCCGGTGGTTTAATGATAGGGGCTGAAATCAAAAGTTCTTTCAAACGATTGAATGCCGCCATACATTTTTTCATCAAAGTTAAAAACCACATCTTTTTGCAATAAGTTACAAAGTGGTGATGCTATCTTGGAAAAATCCTTGATGAACCTACGATAAAAACCTGCATGACCAAGAAAAGAGCGTATCTCCCTCACCGTAGTGGGAGGGGTTAGAGCACGAATAAGGTCTATCTTAGATTTATCGACTTCCAAGCCTTTAGAAGATATTATATGGCCTAAAACTATGCCATGAGTTACCATGAAATGGCACTTCTCCCAATTTAGCACAAGATTTGTTTCAACACATCGTTCAAGGATTAGAGACAAATTGTTCAAGCAAAGGTCAAAAGAATCACCAAAGACACTAAAGTCATCCATGAACACTTCGATTATGTTTTCAACATATTCCGAAAAGATACTTACCATACACCTTTGAAAAGTAGCCGGAGCATTGCATAATCCAAAAGGCATCCTTCTATAAGCAAAAGTACCGAAAGGAAAAGTGAAAGTGGTTTTCTCTTGGTCCTCCGGCGCTATCACAATCTGATTATAACCTGAATAGCCATCAAGAAAGCAATAGTAAGAGTGTCCAGCTAAACGTTCAAGCATTTGATCAATAAAAGGTAATGGAAAGTGGTCTTTTCTAGTGGTGGCATTCAATTTTCTATAATCAATACAAACCCTCCAACCGGTTTGCACACGAGTTGGGACAAGTTCATTCTTATCATTCTCCACCACCGTCACACCCGATTTCTTTGGTACTACTTGTACCGGGCTTACCCACTTGCTATCGGATATGGGGTAGATAACACCCACTTCCAAAAGCTTGAGTATCTCCTTTTTCACAACTTCCATCATGGGAGGATTCAAACGACGTTGCGCGTCCCTTTTAGGCTTTGCATCATCCTCCAAACGAATTTTGTGCATACAAACGGCAGCAGGCTAATACCCTTGATATCGGCAATTGTCCATCCTATGGCCGTCTTGTACTTCCTTAGCACCCTTAGAAGTTTTTGCTCCTGTAAATCACTAAGCTTGTTAGAAACAATCACGGTAACTCTTCATTATCACCCAAGTACAAGTACTTAAGGTGGTCGGAAGAGGTTTCAATTCTAAAATTGGAGATTTAACTATTGAAGGTACAAGATTTTCATCACTGCATGGTAAAGAAATAAAAGAGATATTATGAGTTTTTGGGCATTCTTGTAGTGAATTAAGATCACCAAGAGCTTCCTTGACTTCATTACCACACTCTACACCATTATCTATGGATGTAGTTAACACGGTTTCCAAAGCATCATCACCGTTTAATTCAAACATTTGTTGTGCCAATGTATCCATCACATCAATGGAGAAACAAGAGTGGACATCGCTAGGATATCTCATCGTCTCGAAAATGTTGAAACGTATTACTTCTCCATCAAACTCCATGGTCAACGTTCCCTTATCCACATCAATTATGTTTTTCGCCGTTTTCATGAAAGGACGCCCAAGAAGCAATGGAAGAGACGAGTCCGGAGAACCTTTATCCATCTCTAACACACAAAAGTCCGCTGGAAATACAAGTTGATTAACCTGCACAAGAACATCCTCAACAATACCCATTGGGTAGACATTAGAGCGATCGGCTAATTGCAATACAATTTCAGCCTTTTTAAGAGGACCAAGATCAAGTGAATTATACATTGACGCAGGCATAACATTAACGGATGCGCCTAAATCCAACATAGCTTTGTTAAAAGTTGTGTTACCAATTGTGACGGAATGTCAAAACTACCCGGATCCTTGCACTTAAGTGGGAGTTTGTGTTGTAAGATTGCCGAGGCATTCTCCCCACACTAAGCACTTCATTACCTTTGAGCCTTTGTTTGTTGGTACACAAGTCCTTCAACACCTTTGCATACTTTGGAACTTGCTTGATAGCATCAATGAGTGGTCTGTTCACATGGATCTTTTTAAGAACGTCTAAAATCTCCTTTTCTAGTTCCGCCTTCTTAGAACTTGCAAATCTGCGAGGAAAAGGTAGAGGAGGAACATAAGTAGAAACCGGAGTTTTAGAGTTAGGAATAGGTACCTCGAAGTTTGGGAGAATCCTCATTCTTCTCCTCCAAAACAGTTCCTTTGGTGTCTCCACCTTGCCCGAATCAGTCACCTCGGGTTGCACAAGTTGTGTACCGCTTCTCAACGTAATAGCATTGACACCCTCTTTTGGGTTAATAGGTTGAGAAGGGAGTTTCCCACTATTTTGCGCCTTCAATTGGTTCAACTCAATATCCATGGAGCCCATTTGTGTTTGCAACTCCTTGATAGCACTCTTAGTTTCTTGTTGACTCTCTTTGAACATGGTAGAAATTCCTTGCATCATGGTTTGAAGCTTTGAATCAATATCGGAACCTTGATTTTGCATTGATTGTTGTGCTTGAGGTTCTTGAAATTGTTGTCTCGGCTGGAATTGTTGTTGTTGAGGTTGAAATCCACTTGAAGAGTTGAAGGTAGGTTGTTGAACCGCTCCTTGCTTGTTGGCATAGCTAAAATTGGGGTGATCTCTCCATCCCGGATTGTAAGTGTTGGAGTAAGGATCATACCGTCTTGGTTGATTTGGAAAGATCGCATTAGCTTGCTCGTCTTCATAAGATTGACGAGAATTTGGTATAACCGCGGATGCAACTTGTTGCAACATTGCTGTCATGTTACCCATTTGTTGACGAAGGTCCTCCACCTCGCTCACTTCACTCACCCTTCTTAGAATCACATCCGAACCACGACTTAAGAATTGTTGTGAGTTCGCTGCCATATTTTCAATCAACTCTCTAGCTTGTGCCACCGTCTTGCTAACTAGTGCACCACCACCCGCAACGTCAATAAGATTCCTATCACTTGATTGGAGTCCTTCATAGAAGTATTGGATGATCATAGCGTTACTAAATTGGTGGTGAGGGCAGCTTGCAACCAATCTCTTGTATCGTTCCCAACATTCATATAAGGATTCTCCCACATTTTGCTTCATCCCACAAATCTCCTTGCGAATTTGAGTAGACTTGGATGCAGGAAAATATCTCTCCAAAAAGAGTTTCTTCAACCCATTCCATGTTGTGACACTTCCGGGAGGTAAATAGTACAACCAATCCTTAGCACTATCCATTAAAGAGAAACGGAAAACTTTCAACATTGCACCATCCGCCTCAACATTTCTTCGGAAGCATAGCCGTGACAATGGTGTGGAAGTCCAAAAGATATTTGTTTGGTCTTCATTCACCATGCCATGGAATTTTGTAATTCTCTAAGCAACCCCGGCTTTATCTCAAAAGTAGAGTTCGTTTGAATACACCCCTGTTGTGTATCAAGCCTATGAGAAGCCAAGTCCTTGAGTGAACGATTTGCATCACATATTGCTTCTTCTTCTTCCACGTGTGGTTCCTCTACGAATGGAACCTCTTTTCCTTCTTCTTGTTGTTGGAAAATCTCTTCTCCTACTTCCAACTCGTGCTCGTCCGTTGTGTCTTGACTTGGTTGGAGTATTGTGCCGCGTCGAGTAGCTATCCCGCACCTTGGATAATTCCAATCCTTAGAAGCCAGAGATTAGGTACCTGCAAACAATTCTCCAAAACAAGTGATAAACAAGACAAGAACCGAAAAGCAAAGATAAAAGCAGAAATTGTAAAAAGAAACTAAAAACTTAATAACAAGCCGTATGCCTCCACGGCAGCGGCGCCAAAATTTGGTCGGTTGTCAATCCGTCAAATATAATTTCACTTTCTCAATCAACTAGATATAAATATAGTATGCGATAAGAAAGAGTTCGTATCCACAGAGAGGCTTTCGTTGTTATAAAATTTTAGTTTCTAAAGTAACCCAAGGTATGTTTGTTGTATTTAAGCAAATAAAAGTAATTTAAAGCAAAGTAAGTAATTGGAATTATCAATAAGGAGAAGATATTGGTCACGGGATAGAATCATTCACAAACATGTATTATCATCAATGATTAGAATTGGTATTTTAATCTCATATTTATTAAAAGTCCTAGGATACCTTGATCGCAAGTATAACCCGTTAATTCCCTGTTTTCATCACAACCACATTAAAAGATGCATATGTGAATTCTTCGTAGAAAGCAACCTAAAGTGTAAAAGCACAATTAAGTTTAACACCCTAAAAGCATGAAGATTTATGGAATAAGACTCATCAATGCAAACGAATGTGTAAAAGCACTAAACGTTTTAACAAAAGTTATGATTCACTTGTGGCTATTAGGATGTATCACTACAAGCACTAACCAAAATTATGCTACTTAGAATCAGGGATGAACAACTTTTTCGTATTGAAAACCCTAATATAGCTCTAGATATGAACACAAATCGGATTGATTCCGGACTCAACCTAACAAGTTTTCAAATCTTATAACACTATTAATTGTGAATCACAAACAATAATTAATGAGACAAAACTAATTCATTGAATCAAAAGCATGTTGAGAAATCAACTTTTATCCCATAACCAATAAGATGTTTAGCTACTCATAGCTTTTGAATTCATCATAATCAATATTCAATAAAATAATAATGAAGAAGAAGAACAAAAGCAAACCCTAGAAGCGTAAACAAAACGGCTCTCCAAAATTCCAAGAATAAGATATATCATAAGTTGTAGAAGACCTTCCCTCTTATAGCTTTTCTCCAACTTCTAAAATTAGGTCTAGTCTTCAAAGTCCATTAGATGAAAATCCATCAAGCCCATAAGAGTGAGAAACCCGTGTAGAAAATACGCCCAAAAGTGGTCGTCGGAAGTCTGGGTATTGTGGCCGGAAATCGACCGGAAAAGTCATGGAAGACATCCCCGGTGACCGGGCAAAGTCCGCCCGGTCACCGGTCAACGGGTCGGATCGGTCAACAGTCGGATCGGCGGTCAACTCGGTCAAGCACCGAGTTAGGGTCATGAGTCGGTCTGGTCGTGGTGGGACCCAAGTCACCGTGGTCGGGATTAGCTAGGCCGAGTTGCCAAGCCAAATTCTTGCACATGCCAAAATGCCGTGATGCACAATGATTGTGCTTGACCATGATGGCCCTGTACAACTCATTTCAATCATCACAACCTTCATTCTCGCACCAACACTCTTCCATCCTCCTCTCCTCACAGCTTGCACCCTTCACCCTTTAGTTTGCTAAACATCTCGGTCGGCTCATACAAGAACAACACATCCCAGAAGACTCATGCTGTCACCTTCTATACAAACACCACAAGCTCAAGAGCACACACATCCACCTGCCATCTCAGTCAACTCCTACCCAGCCAAAATGGCCCTGCAATCATTCATTCATTCCCTGTGATTCATTTCAGTCCAATGGCAATAACACCTGCTATGCCATTTATTCCCTTCTTCTCAGCCTTGAGACTCAATACCAATTGCAGCATCTTTCTTTCAGCTCCTGGCAAGCACAACCAACACATGCCTCATCATTGCCTCAAATCTTAAGTCCCTGGCTCAGTCTTACAACCCAGTTGCTGCAACAATCAATTCCATCTATTTCCAGCTCCACCAGAACCCATTTTATATCCTTGGCAGTGACAACCAATATTGCCCTTATCTATCACAGAAAAGCACCAAAACATCATCACACTTCCATATATAACAAATCTGCATCTGAGTTCATCATTCTCCCTTGCTTCAGTTCAATAGCAACATTTCAGCTTCAGGTCAACCATCTGTAGCTGGCACAGCCAACACTTCATTCCATCAAATCATCACCGCCACCAGCACTCAAAACCCCTGCTTGCCAGACTCATTTCAAAGCCAACAGCCACATTCACCAACACAGATCTCCTTTGTAATATCCATTGGAGCTCCCAGCTTCACCTTGGCTCAATCACCTACTTGCATTCAATAGCTGCAACAAGAGCCAGGGCACCATCATCACACCTGCAAAACCATCTGCAATGCCTATGGACCATCACCAGTTCCACCTTTCTTGCCCTGAACCACCAGCAAACTTCAATTGTAGAGCCACTGCAATTCCCTGGCAAGCAGCATTAACAGCCCATTGTCACTTACCACAAGCAACATAATCCACCATTTCAAGCACAGTTTCTAAGCCAACAGCTCCATTATCTCCCTGGACTGCACCTGACCGCAGCTTGCAACTCCAATCCATTTGCTACTCCATTCAAGCATCGCAGCTTTACTTGAGCTATCGGAACAACACCACCAAAGATCGACAAAATTACCAGCTCCATTCAACTCCACCAGAACCACCACCATCACACTGTGTACAAGCCTCCAATACCAGTAATCCCTTCTATGTAACCTGCCATTTCCATGAGCCTGCCATTCCATCTCAGCTGTGATGCACCACCAGCAGAACCCAGACCTGCAATCCAGTTCCAGTAGCTTCAATTGAGCCGCATCCACCAAGCACCACACCAAAGTCACACTCCACCCGAGCTGCTCCTCCTCTTTGCAAATGCTTACAACCACACGTTTGAAATACCAAAGACCAATCACCCATTTCATGCAACTCGGACCTTCTCCATCATCGAACCTCAACCTAAAATCCCCTTGTAATTTGCCTTGACTGCTCTGAACCCTTGTTCGATTCACTCTTAATCCATGAGACTCAAACCCAATTCACCATCTCAATCTGAATAAAGAACCGTGACAAAGTCTCTCCATTCATCTCTGATTTCTCCTATTCATCAAAGAACATCAACAAATTCCACTAAAGCAGAAACCCTAATTCCGATTCAACTCAAATCTGTCTTGCAATTAGCTCAATTCAGAGCCAAAGTAAAACCATGTCCATTTTTTTCACCAGAATCATCATCATTAGCTTAATCTCCCACTGAATATCCGTTTCTTTGATTCCAACCAAATTCTTCATCAATTTCAACGGCCGTAACTTCTTCTCCTCGATCTCTGCCATCACTTGAGCAACATACATCATTCACCAGAAAAAACCCTTGATTTATTCAATCTCCCTAATTCACTGAATCTTCTCTCGATCTGTTGAACACTGGAGCCGCCATTTCTCACTCGTTTATGAATTTCAGGTGAAAATGATAATACTTCTCTGAAATTTTGGTTTTGTTGTAAGAGATATAAGAGATATAGCCACTCAGGTGAAGTGGATAAGGGGTATAAAGATAACTTAAGACACCCCAAGAATAGGATAAGGGCCAACCAAATGGCAGCCCCTATGTCGATTCTCATGTCACTCGCCTGCGCTTTGATCTTTCCGTTCCTTTTCGCTTTAAATGGGTGATTTTTTCTCCTTTTGTTCTCGGTGACTCCATTGCACCTATAAAACTCAAAAGCACGCGTAAAGTACATAATTCACAAGAAAAATAGCAAAGAAAGCATAAACTCTATATAGTAAATACGGTGTATTCTACACCTACGGGGCCGAGGTTCGAGGTATCAAATATATCGATTGGATGAAACCGCAACCTATCGCTTAACCCAGTTGCAAGATTACCATATACAGACCTGATGTTCTAGTCCGAGCGAGGTTCGAGGTGTCAAATAATTCAGATTAGATGAAACTGGAACCTATTACTTACCTCAGGTTACAAGATTATCATATACAGACCCGATGTTCTGGTCCGAGCGAGGTTCGAGGTGTCAAATATTTCAGATTGGATGAAACTGTAACCTATCACTTAACTCAGGTAGCAAGATTACCATATACAGGCCCGATGTTCTAGTCCAGACGAGGTTCGAGGTGTCAAATATATCAGATTGGATGAAACTGCAACCTATCACTTAACTCAGGTTGCAAGATTACCATATACAGACCCTATGTTATGGTCCGAGCGAGGTTCGAGGTGTCAAATATATCAGATTGGATGAAACTGCAACCTATCACTTAACTCGGGTTGCAAGATTACCATACATACCCGATGATCTGGTCCGAGCGAGTTTCGAGGTGTCAAATAATTCGGATTGATGAAAGCGCAACCTATCACTTAACTCAGGTTAAGATTACCATATCTGGACCGATGTTTCGTCCGAGTGAGGTTCGAGGTGTCAAATATTTCGATTGGATGAAACTGGAACCTATCACTTAACTTAGGTTGTAAGATTACCATATATAGACGCGATGTTCTGGTCCGAGCGAGGTTCAAGGTGTCAAATAATTCAGATTGGATGAAACTGGAACCTATCACTTAACTTAGGTAGCAAGATTACCATATACATGCCCGATGTTCTGGGTCCAAAGCGAGGTTCAAGGTGTCAAATATATCGATTGGATGAAGCGCAACCTATCACTTAACTCAAAGTTGCAAGATTACAATATACATACCCGATGTTCTGGTCCGAGCGAGGTTTGAGGTGTCAAATATATCAGATTGAATGAAACTGCAACCTATTACTTAACTCAGGTTGCAAGATTACCATATACAGACCCGATGTTCTGGTCCGAGCGAGTTTTGAGGTGTCAAATAATTCATATTGGATAAAACTGCAACCTATCACTTAACTCATGTTGTAAGATTACCATATACAGACCCGATGTTCTGGTCCGAGTGAGGTTTGAGGTGTCAAATATATCAGATTGGATGAAATTGCAACCTATCACTTAACTCAAAGTCGCAAAATTACCATATACATACCCGATGTTTCGTCCGAGCGAGGTTCGAGGTGTCAAATAATTCATATTGGATGAAACTACGCAACCTATCACTTAACCCAAAGTTGCAAGATTACCATATACATGAATGTTCGATGTTCTCGCTCCGAGCGAGGTTCGAGGTGTCAAATAATTCAGATTAGATGAAACGGAACCTATCACTTACCACAAAGTTGCAAGATTACCATATACTGCAGACCGATGTTCGTGTCCGAGCGAGGTTCGAGGTGTCAAATAATTCATATTGGATGAAAGCGCAACCTATCACTTAACTCAGGTTGTAAGATTACCATATACGTATTACACGACGTTTTGGTCCGAGCTAGGTTCGAGGTGTCAAATAATTCAGAGTTGGATGAAACGCAACCTATCACTTAACTTTCGGAGTAGCAAGATTACCATATAAATACCCGATGTTCTGGTCAAGGCGAGGTTCGAGGTGTCAAATAATTTAGATTGGATAAAACTGCAACCTATCACTTAACTCGGGTTACAAGATTACCTATACAGACCCAATGTTCTGGTCCGAGCGAGTTTCGAGGTGTCAGATAATTCAGATTGGATGAAACTGCAACCTATCACTTAAGTCAGGTTGCAAGATTACCATATACAAACCCGATGTTGTGGTCCGAGCGAGGTTCGAGGTGTCAAATATTTCAGATTGATGAAATTGTAACCTATCACTTAACTCAAAGTTGCAAGATTACTATATACTGCACCCGATGTTCGGGTCCGAGGGAAGTTCGAGGTGTCAAATATATCATATTGGATGAAACCGCAACCTATCTCTTAACCCAAAGTTGCAAGATTACCATATACTGCACCCGATGTTCGTCCGAGCGAGGTTCGAGGTGTCAAATAATTGATTAGATGAAACTGGAACTTTTACTTACCTCAAGTTGCAAGATTACCATATACAGACCCGATGTTCTGGTCCGAGCGAGGTTCGAGGTGTCAAATATTTCAGATTGGATGAAACTGCAACCTATCACATAACTCAGGTAGCAAGATTACCATATACAGGCCCGATGTTCTGGTCTAGACGAGGTTCTAGGTGTCAAATATATCAGATTGGATGAAACTGCAACCTATCACTTAACTCAAAGTTGCAAGATTACCATATACTGCACCCGATTTTCTCGTCCGAGCGAGGTTCGAGGTGTCAAATATATCGATTGGATGGCGCAACCTATCACTTAACTCGGGTTGCAAGATTACCATATACATACCCGATGTCGGTCCGAGCGAGTTTCGAGGTGTCAAATAATTGATTGGATGAAATTGCAACCTATCCCTTAACTCAGGTTGCAAGATTACCATATACAGACCCGATGTTCTGGTCCGAGTGAGGTTCGAGGTGTCAAATATTTCAGATTGGATGAAACTGCAAACTATCACTTATCTCAGGTTGCAAGATTACCATATACATTCCCGATGTTCTGGTCCGAGCGAGGTTCGAGGTGTCAAATAATTCATATTGGATAAAACGGCAACCTATCACTTAACACAGGTTGCAAGATTACCTATACAGACCCGATGTTCTGGTCCGAGCGAGTTTCGAGGTGTCAGATAATTTAGATTGGATGAAACTGCAACCTATCACTTAACTCAGGTTGCAAGATTACCATGTACAGACCCGATATTCTGGTCCGAGCGAGGTTCGAGGTGTCAAATATTTGATTGGATGAAATTGTAACCTATCACTTAACTCAAAGCTGTTGCAAGATTACCATATACGCACCCCGATGTTCAAGCCCGAGCGAGGTTCGAGGTGTCAAATATATCAGATTGGATGAGACTGCAACCTATCACTTAACTCAGGTTGTAAGATTACCATATACATACCCGATGTTCTGGTCCGATCGAGGTTAGAGGTGTCAAATATATATATCATATTGCATGAAACTGCAACCTATCACTTAACTCAGGTTGCAAGATTACCATATACAGACCCGATATTCTGGTCCGAGCGAGGTTCGAGGTGTCAAATAATTCATATTGGATGAAACTGTAACCTATCACTTAACTCAGGTTGCAAGATTAGCATATACAGACCCGATGTTCTGCTACGAGCGAGGTTCGATGTGTCAAATAATTCGATTAGAAGAAACTAGAACCTATCACTTACCCCAGTTGCAAGATTACCCATACGCACCCGATATCCTGGTCCGAGGCGAGGTTCGAGGTGTCAAATAATTCGATTGGATGAAAGCGCAACCTATCACTTAACTCAGGTTGTAAGATTACCATATACAGACACGACGTTCTGGTCCGAGAGAGGTTCGAGGTGTCAAATAATTCAGATTGGATGAACTGCAACCTATCACATAACTCAGGTAGCAAGATTACCATATAAAGACCCGATGTTCTGGTCTAGGCGAGGTTCGAGGTGTCAAATAATTCAGATTGGATGAAACTACAACCTATCACTTAACTCAGGTTGCAAGATTACCTATACAGACCCGATGTTCTGCTCCGAGCGAGGTTCGAGGTGTCAAATAATTCAGATTAGATGAAACTGGAACCTATCACTTACCTCAGGTTGCAAGATTACCATATACAGACCCGATGTTCTGGTCAGAGCGAGGTTCGAGGTGTACAATATTTCAGATTGGATGAAACTGCAACCTATCACTTAACTCAGGTTGCAAGATTACCTATACAGACCCGATGTTCAGGTCCGAGCGAGTTTCGAGGTGTCAGATAATTTAGATTGGATGAAACTGCAACCTATCACTTAACTCAGGTTGCAAGATTACCATATACCGACCCGATGTTCTGCTCCGAGCGATTTTCGAGGTGTCAGATAATTTAGATTAGATGAAACTACAACCTATCACTTAACTCAAGTTTCAAGATTACCATATACAGACGCGATGTTCTGGTCCGAGCGAGGTTCGAGGTGTCAAATATTTCAGATTGGATGAAATTGTAACCTATCACTTAACTCAGGTTGCAAGATTACCATATACAGACCCGATGTTCTGCTCCGAGCGAGTTTTGAGGTGTCAAATAATTCAGATTGGATGAAACTGCAATTTATCACTTAACTTAGGTAGCAAGATTACCATATACAGGCCCGATGTTCTGGTCCAGGCGAGGTTCGAGGTGTCAAATATATCAGATTGGATGAAACTGCAACCTATCACTTAACTCAAAGTTGCAAGATTACAATATACATACCCGATGTTCTCGGGTCCGAGCGAGGTTTGAGGTGTCAAATATATCGATTGGATGAAACCGCAACCTATTACTTAACTCAAAGTTGCAAGAATACCATATACTGCACCCGATGTTCATTCCGAGCGAGTTTTGAGGTGTCAAATAATTCAGATTGGATGAAACGCAACCTATCACTTAACTCGGGTTGTAAGATTACCATATACGTAACCGATGTTCGGGTCCGAGTGAGGTTAGAGGTGTCAAATATATCGATTGGATGAAACCGCAACCTATCACTTAACTCAAAGTTGCAAAATTACCATATACATACCCGATGTTCGCTCCGAGCGAGGTTCGAGGTGTCAAATAATTCGTGATTAGATGAAATCGGAACCTATCACTTACCTCAAAGTTGCAAGATTACCATATACGAGACCCGATGTGCAGTCGGGAGCGAGGTTCGAGGTGTACAATATTTCGGATTGGATGAAATGCAACCTATCACTTAACTCAAAGTTGCAAGATTACCTATACGGCACCGATGTTCGTGTCCGAGCGAGTTTCGAGGTGTCGATAATTTAGATTGGATGAAAGCGCAACCTATCACTTAACTCAAAGTTGCAAGATTACCATATACCAGGCCGATGTTCGCTCCGAGCGATTTTCGAGGTGTCGATAATTTAGATTAGATGAAACTACAACCTATCACTTAACTCAAGTTTCAAGATTACCATATACGTACGCGATGTTGGTCCGAGCGAGGTTCGAGTTGTCAAATATTTCAGATTGGATGAAATTGTAACCTATCACTTAACTCAGGTTGCCAGATTACCATATACAGACCCGATGTTCAGCTCCGAGCGAGGTTCGAGGTGTCAAATATATAAGATTGGATGAGACTGCAACCTATCACTTAACTCAGGTTGCAAGATTACCATATACAGACCCGATGTTCTGGTCCGAACGAGTTTTGAGGTGTCAAATAATTCATATTGGATGAAAGCGCAATTTATCACTTAACTTAGGTAGCAAGATTACCATATACAGGCCCGATGTTCGGTCCAAGGCGAGGTTCGAGGTGTCAAATATATCGATTGGATGGCGCAACCTATCACTTAACTCAAAGTTGCAAGATTACCATATACAGAACCGATGTTCTGGTCAGAGCGAGGTTTGAGGTGTCAAATATATCGATTGGATGAAGCGCAACCTATTACTTAACTCAGGTTGTAAGAATACCATATACAGACCGGTGTTCTCATTCCGAGCGAGTTTTGAGGTGTCAAATAATTGATTGGATGAAAGCGCAACCTATCACTTAACTCAAAGTTGTAAGATTACCATATACGCACCCGATGTTCTCGTCCGAGTGAGGTTAGAGGTGTCAAATATATCAGATTGGATGAAGCGCAACCTATCACTTAACTCAAAGTTGCAAAATTACCATATACATACCCGATGTTCTCGTCCGAGCGAGGTGTCAAATAATTCATATTGGATGAAACTGCAACCTATCACTTAACCTGGGTTACAATATTACCATATACATACCTAATGTTCTCGCTCCGAGCGAGGTTCGAGGTGTCAAATAATTTGATTAGATGAATCTGGAACCTATCACTTACCACAGGTTGCAAGATTACCATGTACAGACCCGATATTCTGGTCCGAGCGAGGTTCGAGGTGTCACCTAATTCATATTGGATGAAACTGCAATCTATCACTTAACTCAGGTTGTAAGATTACCCTATCTGAGACACGACGTTTTGGTCCGAGCTAGGTTCAAGGTGTCAAATAATTCAGATTGGATGAAACTACAACCTATCACTTAACTCAGGTAGCAAGATTACCATATACATACCCGATGTTCTGGTCAAGGCGAGGTTCGAGGTGTCAAATAATTCAGATTGGATGAAACTGCAACCTATCACTTAACTAAGGTTGCAAGATTACCAATACAGACCCGATGTTCTGGTCCGAGCGAGTTTCGAGGTGTCAGATAATTCTGATTGGAAGAAACTGCAACCTATCACTTAAGTCAGGTTGCAAGATTACCATATACCGACCCGATGTTCTGCTCCGAGCGAGGTTCGAGGTGTCAAATAATTCAGATTAGATGAAACTGGAACCTATTACTTACCTCAGGTTGCAAGATTACCATATACAGACCCGATGTTCTGGTCCGAGCGAGGTTCGAGGTGTCAAATATTTCAGATTGGATGAAACTGCAACTTATCACATAACTCAGGTAGCAAGATTACCATATACAGGCCCGATGTTCTAGTCCAGACGAGGTTCTAGGTGTCAAATATATCATATTGGATGAAACTGCAACCTATCACTTAACTCACGTTGCAACATTACCATATACAGACTCGATGTTCTGGTCCGAGCGAGGTTCGAGGTGTCAAATATATCAGATTGGATGAAACTGCAACTTATCACTTAACTCGGGTTGCAAGATTACCATATACATACCCGATGTTCTGGTCCGAGCGAGTTTCGAGGTGTCAAATAACTCAGATTGGATGAAACTGCAACCTATCACTTAACTCAGGTTGCAAGATTACCATATACAGACCCGATGTTCTGGTCCGAGTGAGGTTCGAGGTGTCAAATATTTCAGATTGGATGAAACTTCAACCTATCACTTAACTCAGGTTGTAAGATTACCATATCTAGACGCGATGTTCTGGTCCGAGCGAGGTTCGAGGTGTCAAATAATTCAGAATGGATGAAACCACAATCTATCACTTAACTTAGGTAGCAAGATTACCATATACAAGCCCGATGTTCTGGTCCACGCGAGGTTCGAGGTGTCAAATATATCAGATTGGATGAAACTGCAACCTATCACTTAACTCAGGTTGCAAGATTACAATATACATACCCGATGTTCTGGTCCGAGCGAGGTTTGAGGTGTCAAATATATCAGATTGGATGAAACTGCAACCTATTACTTAACTCAGGTTGCAAGATTACCATATACGTGACCGATGTTCGGTCCGAGTGAGTTTTGAGGTGTCAAATAATTCAGATTGGATGAAACTGCAACCTATCACTTAACTCAGGTTGTAAGATTACCATATACAGACCCGATGTTCTGGTCCGAGTGAGTTCGAGGTGTCAAATATATCAGATTGGATGAAACTGCAACCTATCACTTAACTCAGGTTGCAATATTTCCATATACATACCCGATGTTCTGGTCCGAGCGAGGTTCGAGGTGTCAAATAATTCATATTGGATGAAACTGCAACCTATCACTTAACCCAGGTTGCAAGATTACCATATACAGACCCGATGTTCTGCTCCGAGCGAGGTTCGAGGTGTCAAATAATTCAGATTAGATGAAACTGGAACCTATCACTTACCACAGGTTGCAAGATTACCATATACAGACCCGATGTTCTGGTCCGAGCGAGGTTCCAGGTGTCAAATAATTCATATTGGATGAAACTGCAACCTATCACTTAACTCAGGTTGTGAGATTACCATATACAGACACGACGTTTTGGTCAAGGCGAGGTTCGAGGTGTCAAATAATTCAGATTGGATGAAACTGAAACCTATCACTTAACTCGGGTTACAAGATTACCTATACAGACCCGATGTTCTGGTCAAGGCGAGGTTCGAGGTGTCAAATAATTCAGATTGGATGAAACTGAAACCTATCACTTAACTCGGGTTACAAGATTACCTATACAGACCCGATGTTCTGGTCCGAGCGAGTTTCGAGGTGTCAGATAATTCAGATTGGATGAAACTGTAACCTATCACTTAAGTCAGGTTGCAAGATTACCATATACAAACCCGATGTTGTGGTCCGAGCGAGGTTCGAGGTGTCAAATATTTCAGATTGGATGAAATTGTAACCTATCACTTAACTCAGGTTGCAAGATTACCATATACAGACCCGATGTTCTGGTCCGAGCGAGGTTCAAGGTGTCAAATATATCAGATTGGATGAAACTGCAACCTATCGCTTAACCCAGGTTGTAAGATTACCATATACATACCCGATGTTCTGGTCCGATCGAGGTTAGAGGTGTCAAATATATATATCATATTGCATGAAACTGCAACCTATCACTTAACTCAGGTTGAAAGATTACCATATACAGACCCGATATTCTAGTCCGAGCGAGGTTCGAGGTGTCAAATAATTCATATTGGATGAAACTCTAACCTATCACTTAACTCAGGTTGCAAGGTTACCATATACAGACCCGATGTTCTGCTCCGAGCGAGGTTCGAGGTGTCAAATAATTCAGATTAGATGAAACCGGAACATATCACTTACCTCGGGTTGCAAGAATACCATATACTGCACCCGATGTTCTGGTCCGAGCGAGGTTCGAGGTGTCAAATAATTCAGATTGGAGGAAACTGAAACCTATCACTTAACTCGGGTTACAAGATTACCTATATAGACCCGATGTTCGGTCCGAGCGAGTTTCGAGGTGTCGATAATTCGATTGGATGAAACCGTAACCTATCACTTAAGTCAAAGGTTGCAAGATTACCATATACAAACCCGATGTTGTGGTCCGAGCGAGGTTCGAGGTGTCAAATATTTCGGGATTGGATGAAATTGTAACCTATCACTTAACTCAAAGTTGCAAGATTACTCATATACGCATCCGATGTTCGGTCCGAGCGAGGTTCAAGGTGTCAAATATATCGATTGGATGAAACTGCAACCTATCGCTTAACCCAGGTTGCAAGATTACCATATACAGACCCGATGTTCTGGTCCGAGCGAGGTTTGAGGTGTCAAATAATTCAGATTAGATGAAATTGGAACCTATTACTTACCTCGGGTTGCAAGATTACCATATACTGCACCCGATGTTCGGTCCGAGCGAGGTTCGAGGTGTCAAATATTTTAGATTGGATGAAACTGCAACCTATCACATAACTCAGGTTGTAGTTGCAGGATTTCCCACACTACACCCCTTACTCAATTTAGCTTAATTAATCCATTGAAAGATGTAAGATCAAGAATATTTATTGATTGAATCCATGAAATGTTTACACAGGAAAATAGAATTACACTTAGAAATTAAAACACTCTTAAACTTTCTCTCTCCTATTGACTTGCTTAACCATTCCAAAAAAGATCCCCCTCACCACAGATTCACTCAACCCTTTATATAGGGTAATACATAGTGGTAGACAGCTAAGCTATCCTTTATTTTCGGGAATGTCCCGCGAAGTGTCGCAGATGCACAAACATTCGTTTTCGCGACACTTCTTACCCTCGCCAGTTTCACGTCTTCTTTATGTTTTGCTTGTCGTTTATTCATTGCGTCGTTTATTTTTAGCTCCTGCGACTCCTTCGCGACACCGTCGTTTATTAATCCCGCGAGCCTTGTATGTTGCGATATTATGATCCTACATCTTGCCTCTTTTTCCTTGAATATTGCTTGTAGAGCGATCTTTAAGGAAAAATCTGTTGTTGTAGCGATCTTTGATCTTCGTTGATGGAGGAACGAGCAAAAGAATACTTTCCTTAAAAAGTATTCTTTACTTGCCTCTATTCTTTGGCGAAGTTCCGAAGCTTCTTTGAGATGTATATGTAGTATCGTCTCCTATCTCTCCTCATATTTCTCCTGCGAAGGGAAGAGTATCATGAGAGTGATTCTTTTGATTTGCTGCGACTGCTTATCTTTATCTTTTTCAGTTTTGTACTTTTACACGGATTTTGATTATTAATGTCTTTTCTTGACACGTCTCTTTCAACCGTTTATTCTTGACCGTTCATGTCTCTTCTCGCATTAAATGACCTCGTTTTTCTCGAGGATCTTTTTCCCTATATATAGTTTTCTTTTCCCCTCCTTTTCATCCTTTAGTTTCTCTCTGCAACTTTTCTTTGACTCTCTCCTTCCGCAATTTGCGCTCCTGCCATCGCAAATCTTTTCTTCATCTCTTCTATCGCTGATCCTAATCTTTAACCTCCCATCCATTCCCATACTGATAATGGCTTCCATTAGTCGTGCATATAAAGCTTCTTTTGATGAAGTTCAACTTGAAGTTGCTCGAGAAGGGTTTCACTCTATCAACTATTCCCGATCGAGAATCTTCATCTATTCTTTCGCAAAGTTATTTTTCGATCATCAATGTGATGATCAAAAGATTATAGTCTCGCTAGGTCAGCTTCTCATGGGACTTCCCATTCCCTTATACAATCTCGAGATGCCTTTATTTTATGAAATCTTGGCCCATGAAAAATTCTCTCGGGTTGTTTATCAATTGAGTGGCGATTGCATTCGCCTAATGCTTGAGTTCGCGAATCGTGGTGCTGGCAAAGGATCTTTATACCCTACTACTGTTAGACACCCCGATTTCGCAGATTTGGAAATAGGCTGAGAAGTACACCGTAGAGAACTTTTTGAAAATTATTCAAAGGATAAAGATGAGGAATGCGAAATCTCGCTGGGGCATTCGCTTGAAAAAGAAGGATAATGTCCCTGAGGATAAATTACTCATGCAAGATATTGACTGGCACCCGGGCAATAATACTACTCATCGCCACTCCAAAGATGAGAAGTGGTGGGTTGTACCTTTGATTTTAAATGGCCCTTATATCGCGGGCTCGCATATTCTTCCTGCGAGTCTCGCAGATATCATCCTTGGGAATTCAAATGGCCCGATAAGGCAAAAGAGGTATGTTTCCCATTTCAAATCTTGCCTTTGCAACTTTCTTTTTATATTTGCTGAGTTTGTAAAGTTTTTCAGATCGCCAAATTGAGAAGAAGGTATAAGGATAATCCGTTGGAGAGTACTCTGACGATACTTCGATCGCTTACGAGTGAAGTAAGAAACATTTCCTTTGTCATTTGAAACAATATTGTTGCCTCTGTTTCTTATCTTTAACCGTATGCGAAGGTTGGAGTTGAAGAAGCTGTAGCCGCGAAGACTAAAAGTAAGGGCAAAGCCGTCGTTCGCAAAAATAAATCTTCTGCTCCATTAACTAAGAAGCGAAAGATTCAATCTTCTTCTCGCCTTAACTCAAGCTCCGAATCTTCTGATGAAAATGACCATGATTCGAATCTCTCTCTCGCTAAAGAGATTCCATCGGCCGGTTCTCCTATGGATCGGTTATCTAGCATCTTCTCAGACTCTTTCCAAGGAATGGGAGACGCTCCCCTAGCTTCCCTTTGCGGGACTCTCGCAAATGTGTGTAATGCTACTTTACTAGAAGGCAATGATTCTTTCAATGGAGCCTCTAGAATCGTGTCTTCTGACTTCTTGAACGCACTTGGATCTTTGGTACGCATGCAGTCATATTTCCTTGTTAATTTTAAATCTTTAAATATATATATATTAATGATTTTTCTATCTTCTTTCATAGGTTGGAAGAACTTCTTTTGTAGTTGCCTCAGATCTCGAGAGAAGACGCAACAATCTTGAAAAGAAGAATTCGCAATTGAACAAGAAGATTCGAGAATTAGAAAATGAAGTGCGTCATCTCGCGATAAAGACGAGAGAATTCAAAAGTTAAATACCGAACTTGACTCCCAAAGGGATAGGGTGTCCACTCTTGAACGCTAATCAAGAACTTTATGGTATAAGATTTTTCTTCCTTTTATTATTTCTATTTTATCGGTCGCATATTGCTACCTAACTTATTACCTTCGCAGATGTATATAATCTCTCCGATGAGGCTATTCTTCTCCATACATTTCCTGAACCTATGGATAATGACCTTCTTCTCGCTCACCTCAATCAATCTCTAAGTAGTTCCTCAAATAAAACTAACCTCCTTTCCTTAAAGGATCTTCAATCCAAATATCATCTCTTAGAGATCGATCACAGATCTAGTTTAAATTTAACTAATCGCTTTAAACGAATGTACCTTGATTCCGAGAAGAAAATCAAGACTTCAAGGAAGAAAATTAGTGACCTCATAGATGAGAACGATCGCATTACTAACAGAGGTGCACGGGCGTTAGCAAGAATTCCACAAATCTCTTCTTGGTGTGCAAGTTGAACGAGATGAACTCCTTCATCGAATACCATGCTTAGTGAAATGGAAGAACAAGTTCGTTCTCTTCTTGTTATTAATAGTGATGATGAATTCGCCTGGCTGCGAAAGTTTTAGATAATGCCAGGAATAACCTAGGTGTTAATGTTAGTCTTCATGCCGAGCATACTTCCTTGATTAAGGATATGATATCTGATAGAGAAGGTTACTTATTATACCTTACTGCTTCTTACTTCTGTAGTATTGCTTGTAAATTATTAACTTGTTGTTACTTATTTGCAGAATCTGAGAAGAGGCTTCAGGTCAGAATTAGAGAACTTGAATCTGAAAAAGAACAGCTCGCAAATAGTCTCTCCTTCGCGAGAATAAATATTCCAAGTTGAAGAAACAATTTCTAACGACAGTGGAGAACTTTAATAATGATGCTGTTCGTTATCGCAATGGAGCCATGGAGTATGTTTGTAAGGACCACAATATCCCTCTCGCATTCATATCCTCGGCTCCTCGAAAAGGTTCCCGAGAATTTGCCTGTCTCGGATGTTTCGATAGTGAGGCTAGCGAAGAAGAAAATTTCGCGATGAAAATAATAGAATCGAAGAATCGGATGAAGGAGAAGAATCACCAAAGAGATAACTCTTTTTGTTTCTTTACGTCGTAATATCTCGTATATTTCTGTATCTTTATTATAGTGTACTTCTTGGATTTTTCCCCCCTGAATTCAATCTTCACCCCTTTTTTGGTAGTTCTTCCTTGTAATATAATTGGCTAACCTTATTGATGTATAACTCTTGCATCAGAAGATGAATAACAATATTCCATCTTTTCCATTCCCATACTTGCCTCTGTTATTTATCTTCGATGGAAGATTTTAGTTGTCATCATGTATGTGGTTGGATAATAGTTTTTACCGTTATTGAAATGTATTGTTGCGACGAGGTCGCAGGTATCTTCATAAATCAAGAATTCTACTTGCCTTGCCTTATCTTCATAAGTGTATTTTATCTCTTCTCATTGCGACAAGGTCGCAAGCCGCCCTTACATTTTCAACCAAGGGCCCATTGACCCTGCCTTGTCATTTTTTGTGTGGTCTTCCGAGTTAGACCTCCCTAATTAGAGGTCTTCCCCTGCCACCTTTCATTGCGACAAAATCGCAGGACGTCTTTACACATTCATGTAAAGACCCATTGATCTTGTCTTATCATTTTCCAAGTATTTTTGCCTCTGCAGGATGTTTTAGTTGCGACAATATGACAGGCCTAGATATCCTTTCGAACATAAAGCCCCATGACATTGCCGTCGTGCGACGAAATCGCAGGACGTCCGTACACTTTCGTGTAAAGACCCATTGATCTCGCCTTACCCTCGCGTTAGTATTATTGCCTCTCGCAGGATCATTGCACAAATATGACGAGCCTAAATTCTCTTGCGAAAACATAGCCTTATGACATTTGCGTCTGTTTTGACACTCCCCCTATTGGAGAGCGTCGCCCTTATCATCTCCCGGTTGCCCCTTCAAGGAGGCGAAACATCGGCCATACAAGACTAGCTCCTCCCATCCGGTCTTAACAACAACCAGTTGTTTTCGCAGCCTCTTATCCCTTATACCTATATGGTTTATGGTTACGAGACTGCACCCTAAGTGGAGTTTTCTTCGGGCGAGTGCAACATATGCCAAGACTTGCCAAGAATGGCCAGGGTAGGTTCATCCATCCCGGGCACTCTGGCTCAACCGTGTACCTCGGCGCCTTGAGCATACACTGACTCCTTGAAAGAGACCCTCGGTCGCCCAACCAGGGTATAACCTTATATATATAGTTGGGAATCCAAGGTACCTCTCCCGGATAGGCTTTCATGGGCCCCAAATTTTCATGACTCAGGCTTCAGGAGCGGTGTAACCTTCCCCCTGAGCCATGTTGAGAGATACCGCCTTATATGACGCACTTTAGGTCTTACATTTGCCTCTTACGAAATGTTATTCGCGAACTAGGGTGTACGCCATAAAGGTTCGTCCCATTCTTTTACTCATTCATATTTGTTAAATCATCCAATCATTCATGTTTCATTATTTGCTGACATTTGTTTACGAAGTATTCGCACAATTCTGTTTCATTTGTTGTATTTTCATTTTTCTTTCTTAACTGAATTCAAATATACTCTTGGCTGCGAGATTCTCGCACATCATTACTTCAATTGCTGCTTTTTCTCTTGTTTTTGTTGATTATTCACTTCTTATGCCTTTTGTTCCTCATATCTTTTGCTCCTCTATTATCATAATATTCGCCTATCTCTAGGTATTCACCTCGCGAGGTATGTTCAGTGCTTACTTCTATAGCATTCACCATCAGTTTTTCTTTTCTCTGCTCATCTCTCACATGTTGCTTCCAACCTTTTCTTTTGGTATTTCTTTCTTCGCAGCTTTCTACATCGACCTCATGACATTATGGCGACTCCTTCCAATCTCCCTGTATGATACCAATACCATTTGGATGTGGAAATTTTATACATTGATGATATGTTGATGCGATTCCCAAGATTTCATGAAGCCATGGCCTCCCAATCAGCGCATTATATGGAGATTCCACGTCAACCACACGAGTAATAAAATATCGGTTGATAATCCTTGTAGAGGTATTCTCATGTGAACCTCTCCCCTTGGTTTGTTTTGCGGTGCCATTAAAGCCATATATCTTGTATGTCGAGCGGATCAAATCCTCATCTTTTCCTCCCATCGTCTTGTAAGTATGGTAGAAGAGAATATTCACCGAACTTAGGTGTCGATTAGAATTCGGTTGATCGCCCAAACAAACTTCCTCGCCTCATCATCTTCTCCATCCACTGGTTTCGGGTTAATCTCTAGTTTCACAACCAACGGGCTATCATGTGTTTCTCTTCCTTTTGGCACTTCATCTGCAGAGAAAGAAATAGTCTTCACTGCCACTTTTCTAATCGTCGTTCTCGCTGGACTCATTATTTCTTTATCATTAGCATCTCTCGTAAAGACTCTACTGAGCACGTTGTCATGGAAATCTTCGATTGTGCGATAGGAGTGGACGATAGAGTTGCAATTCAAATTTTTAGCTTTTGCCCCGACTTCTATCACAAATGTTTCCTTTCCCTTCGCTGACACTGTTCTATGCATCTCTGGTGGTGGTGGTAATGTTTGGCCCGTTTCTTCTCCCTTTAGAAAGTGATTTAGCTTCCCCGATCAATCATCTCGAGAATAATTCTCTTTATGTTTCTACAATCGTTTGTTTGATGCCCATGGAAGCGATGGTAAGAACAAAATTCATGACTTCTATCGCCTGGCGGTGGTTCCATTCCCACGTTCCAAGGTGCTGGTACATTTTCCATCACAAGTATAGCTTCCCAGATCTTTTCCACACTAGCATTCGGTGGAGGCATCTTAATCTCTTCCCATACTATTCTGCGACTTCTCTGCCCTCCACGGTTATTTTGCCTTTGTCCACCGTATGTTTCTTGCACATGATCCAGCCTCCGAATCTTATTATTGCTGTTACAGTTGTAATAGTTCCTTTCTCGTTCAAATTCCTCTTGATCGTGGCTTCCCATGGCTACTATCTTCTCGCTTTGTCCCTCATCGCCTTTCCTTGCTTGCTTGTCCTTGCGAAGTACTCGCCATCGTATTTATGAATTGAGGCAACAAGCTTGCGTTCGCAGCATTCGAGCTTGTGTTCGCGATTGGATAAGAATTCATTTCATTCGTCTTTCTTCTAAGGCAATATATTCTTCCCAGTAACTCTTGATTCCGCCATCGTGATTGTATTTTTGATTCTAAAAATTTGAATGTATAACAAGTTAGTCGCGAAGAGGGCATTTACAAATGAGAGGATGAGATATCTTTCCTCAACCCGTCCCGCCATTTCGCTACACATGGTCCTCCATCTTATTGTCAATCGCCTTAAGCTCTCGCCAACCCTTTGTTTCAACCCGAATACATCTTCAATACCTGGTCGCGAAGAGTTGTTACTTTTGTATGCTCAGAGGAATGTGGCTTGTAAATGGTTAAATGATGTGATTGTGTTCCTTGGCAGACCTTCAAACCATTTTAGTGCTTCTCCTATTAGGCTTGATGCGAAATATTTGCATAGTATAGCATCATGATTCTCCCATTGTAACATACATCTCATATAAGCCTTGATATGTTGTATCGCACAAAGTTGTTCCATCAAAGATGTTGGTTAACGCAGTAGATTGCATTTAGGAGGTATTCCTCCCATCTGTAGTTCTAGCGTGAAGGGATTCTTCGCGGCTTCTGCGATGGCTTCGTCTAATTGTCTCCTTCCTCCTTCCCTTCTACTATTCAATAATCCTCTCATTTCAGCCAGTTCTCTTAAGATTTGTTCATTTGCCTCGAGTTTGATTCTACCGGTCTTTTTAACTCGCTTCTCTCCTTCTTCGCTCGTGCCTATTTTGACCGTCCCGCTTCGTTATTTTCTCCTCTTCCTTCCTCGCGACGCTCTTCTTCGTTTCTTTCGTCAATTCGCACGCCATTATATCGGTTGTTCTCTCTTCTTGGGTTGTCTCTCGGCTCTCATCTCGCACCCTCTCATATTCTTCATTAATATTTCTATTGGTACGATTTTGTTCCCTCCTTCTTTCGCGGTTGTCATGGTTATTCTGCCGGATTGCCTCTTCCATCTCTTGATTTTCCATTTCGCTCTTATCCTTTCTCTCTCGCGAGCTAGCGCGCTTGTTCAATGTAATGTCTCTCAATGTCATCCTCAATCTCTCGGTTTCTTCTCAATTCCTCTCTCCGTGCAAGATTATTCTCCCTTCAAGAATTGGGTCATTCGACCCTTGGAGTTGCATGTTTCCTTGATTTTCCCTATTCCGCTCATTTTGAAGATTTTCGGTGAGGAACATAACGATCTTCTATTTCCCCTCTTCTCTCGCCATGCTCAGTACTCGGATTTTGTGTTTCTTCCTCGGTACTTTCTGTTGGTAAAACTCTCCTTCTTTCTTCCCTATTCGATCTTGAACTTGATCTCACGCTACTTCTAGATCTCCTATTTTGCAACCTCATATTTTCCATCCTCAATTCATGATTCTTGTCTTGTCGGGTTTGCTCGGCCTCCGCCTCTAGTCGTCTCTCTTCGTGTATTGTTTGTCTCAATCTTTCTAACGCTGCCATTTCTTCGTTTCTGGATTCATTTCTCCATTTATCCCTTGCTCGTCTCCTCCTTGTCCATTGTTCACCACCTTCGCTCCTCTTCCCTCTCATCTTCGTAATCAGACCTCCAAGTATGCACACTTACTCTATCATAATCCACAGCGTTTGCTCTTACGGGGAGACCGGTGGCTGATTTTGATCTTCTCCATCATTTCTCATATTCATCCTTGACGATTCTCCAGCTTCATTCCTCCTTTCTCCAGCAAGTCTCCCACTTCTTCTTACAATCGTTGGTTGCTCTTGTACATTTCTTCTTCTAGCCATTTTTTCTTTTTCAATGAATTCTTGAATATCTTTTCCAAATCTTTTCTCTGTTAATCCAAATTCTTTCCAATTTCTACGTCAATCTCTGCTCGCTCCCTGTTTCTAGCGCATATGTAGTTGCAGGATTTCCCACACTACACCCCTTACTCAATTTAGCTTAATTAATCCATTGAAAGATGTAAGATCAAGAATATTTATTGATTGAATCCATGAAATATTTACACAGGAAAATAGAATTACACTTAGAAATTAAAACACTCTTAAACTTTCTCTCTCCTATTGACTTGCTTAACCATTCCAAAAAAGATCCCCCTCACCACAGATTCACTCAACCCTTTATATAGGGTAATACATAGTGGTAGACAAACTAAGCTATCCTTTATTTTTCGGGGAATGTCCCATGAAGTGTCGCAGATGCACAAACATTCGTTTCGCGACACTTCTTACCCCTCGCCAGGTTTCACGTCTTCTTTATGTTTTGCTTGTCGTTTATTCATTGCGTCGTTTATTTTTAGCTCCTGCGACTCCTTCGCGACACCGTCGTTTATTAATCCCGCGAGCCTTGTATGTTGCGATATTATGATCCTACACAGGTAGCAAGATTACCATATACAGGCCCGATGTTCTAGTCCAGACGAGGTTCTAGGTGTCAAATATATCAGATTGGATGAAGCGCAACCTATCACTTAACTCACGTTGCAACATTACCATATACAGACTCGATGTTCTGGTCCGAGCTAGGTTCGAGGTGTCAAATATATCAGATTGGATGAAACTGCAACTTATCACTTAACTCGGGTTGCAAGATTACCATATACATACCCGATGTTCTGGTCCGAGCGAGTTTCGAGGTGTCAAATAACTCGATTGGATGAAAGCGCAACCTATCACTTAACTCAAAGTTGCAAGATTACCATATACTGCAGATGGCCATATACATGTTCTAGTACGAGTGAGGTTCGAGGTGTCAAATATTTCAGATTGGATGAAACTTCAACCTATCACTTAACTCAGGTTGTAAGATTACAATATACAGACCTGATGTTCTGCTCCGAGCGAGGTTCGAGGTGTCAAATAATTCAGATTAGATGAAACTGGAACCTATCACTTACCACAAAGTTGCAAGATTACCATATACTGGCCGATGTTCTGGTCCGAGCGAGGTTCGAGGTGTCAAATAATTCATATTGGATGAAACTGCAACCTATCACTTAACTCAGGTTGTGAGATTACCATATACAAACACGACGTTTTGGTCCGAGCTAGGTTCGAGGTGTCAAATAATTCAGGTTGGATGAAACTGCAACCTATCACTTAACTCAGGTAGCAAGATTACCATATACATACCCGATGTTCTGGTCAAGGCGAGGTTCGAGGTGTCAAATAATTCAGATTGGATGAAACTGAAACCTATCACTTAACTCGGGTTACAAGATTACCTATACAGACCCGATGTTCTGGTCCAAGCGAGTTTCGAGGTGTCAGATAATTCAGATTGGATGAAACGGGAACCTATCACTTAAGTCAAAGTTGCAAGATTACCATATACAAACCCGATGTTGTGGTCCGAGCGAGGTTCGAGGTGTCAAATATTTCAGATTGGATGAAATTGTAACCTATCACTTAACTCAGGTAGCAAGATTACCATATACAGACCCGATGTTCTGGTCCGAGCGAGGTTCAAGGTGTCAAATATATCAGATTGGATGAAACTGCAACCTATCGCTTACCCCAGGTTTCAAGATTACCATATACAGACCCGATGTTCTGGTCCGAGCGAGGTTCGAGGTGTCAAATAATTCAGATTAGATGAAATTGGAACCTATTACTTACCTCGGGTTGCAAGATTACCATATACAGACCCGATGTTCTGGTCCGAGCGAGGTTCGAGGTGTCAAATATTTCAGATTGGATGAAACTGTAACCTATCACATAACTCAGGTAGCAAGATTACCATATACAGGCCCGATGTTCTGGTCCAGACGAGGTTCTAGGTTTCAAATATATCAGATTGGATGAAACTGTAACCTATCACTTAACTCGGAGTTACAAGATTACCATATACGGGCACCGATGTTCGGTCCGAGCGAGGTTCGAGGTGTCAAATATATCAGATTGGATGAAAGCGCAACCTATCACTTAACTCGGGTTGCAAGATTACCATATACATACCGATGTTCTGTCCGAAGCGAGTTTCGAGGTGTCAAATAATTGATTGGATGAAACTGCAACCTATCCCTTAACTCAGGTTGCAAGATTACCATATACATACCCGATGTTCTGGTCCGAGTGAGGTTCGAGGTGTCAAATATTTCAGATTGGATGAAACTGCAAACTATCACTTATCTTAGGTTGCAAGATTACCATATACATACCCGAAGTTCTGGTCCGAGCGAGGTTCGAGGTGTCAAATAATTCATATTGGATAAAACGGCAACCTATTACTTAACACAGGTTGCAAGATTACCATATACAGACCCGATGTTCTGCTCCGAGCGAGGTTCGAGATGTCAAATAATTCAGATTAGATGAAGCTTGAACCTATCACTTACCTCAGGTTGCAAGATTACCATATACAGACCCGATGTTCTGGTCCGAGCGAGGTTCGAGGTGTCAAATAATTTGATTGGATGGCGCAACCTATCACTTAACTCGGGTAGCAAGATTACCATATACGGACCCATGTTACTGGTCAAGGCGAGGTTCTAGATGTCAAATAATTCATATTGGATGAAACTGCAACCTATCACTTAACTCAGGTTGCAAGATTACCTATACATACCCGATGTTCTGGTCCGAGAGAGTTTCTAGGTGTCAGATAATTTAGATTCGATGAAACTGCAACCTATCACTTAACTCAGGTTACAAGATTACCATATACAGACCCGATATTCTGGTCCGAGCGAGGTTCGAGGTGTCAAATATTTCAGATTGGATGAAATTGTAACCTATCACTTAACTCAGGTTGCAAGATTACCATATACAGACCCTGTCTGCTCCGAGCGAGGTTCGAGGTGTCAAATTTATCAGATTGGATGAGACTGCAACCTATCACTTAACTCAGGTTGTAAGATTACCATATACATACCCGATGTTCTTGTCCGATCGAGGTTAGAGGTGTCAAATATATATATCATATTGATGAAACTGCAACCTATCACTTAACTCAGGTTGAAAGATTACCATATACAGACCCGATATTCTAGTCCGAGCGAGGTTCGAGGTGTCAAATAATTCATATTGGATGAAACTCTAACTTATCACTTAACTCAGGTTGCAAGGTTACCATATACAGACCCGATGTTCTGCTCCGAGCGAGGTTCGAGGTGTCAAATAATTCAGATTAGATGAAACTGGAACATATCACTTACCTCAGGTTGCAAGAATACCATATACAGACCCGATGTTCTGGTCCGAGCGAGGTTCGAGGTGTCAAATAATTCAGATTGGATGAAACTGCAACCTATCACTTATCTCAAAGTTGTAAGATTACCATATACGAGACACGACGTTCGGGTCCGAGAGAGGTTCGAGGTGTCAAATAATTGCAACCTATCACTTAACTCAGGTTGCAAGATTACCATACACAGGCCCGATGTTCTGGTCCAGGCGAGGTTCGAGGTGTCAAATAATTGATTGTATGAAACTGCAACCTATCACTTAACTCAGGTTGCAAGATTAACTATACAGACCCGATGTTCTGCTCCGAGCGAGGTTCGAGGTGTCAAATAATTCAGATTAGATGAAACAGGAACCTATCACTTACCTCAGGTTGCAAGATTACCATATACAGACCGATGTTCCGGTCGAGCGAGGTTCGAGGTGTCAAATATTTCGATTGGATGAAACTGCAACTTATCACTTAACTCAGGTTGCAAGATTACCATATACAGACCCGATATTCTGGTCCGAGCGAGGTTCGAGGTGTCAAATATTTCAGATTGGATGAAATTGTAACCTATCACTTAACTCAGGTTGCAAGATTACCATATACAGACCCGATGTCCTGCTCGAGAACGAGGTTCAAGGTGTCAAATATATCCAGATTGGATGAGACCGCAACCTATCACTTAACTCTGGTTGTAAAGATTACTATATACATACCCGATGTTCTGGTCCGAGCGAGGTTAGAGGTGTCAAATATATATATCAGATTGCATGAAACTGCAACCTATCACTTAACTCAGGTTGTAAGATTACCATATACATACCCGATATTCTGGTCCGAGCGAGGTTCGAGGTGTCAAATATTTCAGATTGGATTAAATTGTAACCTATCACTTAACTCAGGTTGCAAGATTACCATATACAGACCCGATGTCTCCTCCGAGCGAGGTTCGAGGTGTCAAATATATCAGATTGGATGAGACTGCAACCTATCACTTAACTCAGGTTGTAAGATTACCATATACATACCCGATGTTCTGGTCCGATCGAGGTTAGAGGTGTCAAATATATATATATATATCATATTACATAAAACTGCAACCTATCACTTAACTCAGGTAGCAAGATTACCATATACAGACCCGATGTTCTGGTCAAGGCGAGGTTCGAGGTGTCTAATAATTGGGGATTGGATGAAGCGCAACCTATCACTTAACTCGGGTTGCAAGATTACCATATACAAACCCAATGTTCAGGTCCGAGCGAGGTTCGAGGTGTCAAATATATCAGATTGGATGAAACTGCTACCTATCAGTTAACTCAGGTTGCAAGATTACCATAAACATACCCGATGTTCTGGTCCGAGCAAGGTTCGAGGTGTCAAATAATTCAGATTAGATGAAACTGGAACCTATTACTTACCTCAGGTTACAAGATTACCATATACGCACCCGATGTTCGGTCCGAGCGAGGTTCGAGGTGTCAAATATTTTGATTGGATGAAAGCGCAACCTATCACATAACTCGGGTAGCAAGATTACCATATACGGGCCCGATGTTTCTGGTCGAGACGAGGTTCTAGGTTTCAAATATATCGATTGGATGAAACCGCAACCTATCACTTAACTCAAAGTTTGCAAGATTACCATATACATACCCGATGTTCTGGTCCGAGCGAGGTTCGAGGTGTCAAATATATCAGATTGGATGAAACTGCAAACTATCACTTAACTCGGGTTGCAAGATTACCATATACATACCCGATGTTACGGGTCCGAGCGAGGTTCGAGGTGTCAAATAATTGATTGGATGAAGCGCAACCTATCCCTTAACTCGGGTTGCAAGATTACCATATACGCACTCCGATGTTACGGTCCGAGTGAGGTTCGAGGTGTCAAATATTTTAGATTGGATGAAACCGCAAACTATCACTTATCTCGGGTTGCAAGATTACCATATACATACCCGACGTTACCGGTCCGAGCGAGGTTCGAGGTGTCAAATAATTCATATTGGATAAAACGACAACCTATTACTTAACACAAAGTTGCAAGATTACCATATACTGCACCGATGTTCGGGGTCCGAGCGAGGTTCGAGGTGTCAAATAATTGATTGGATGAAACTGCAACCTATCACTTAACTCAGCTTGTAAGATTACCATATACAGACACGACGTTCTAGTGCGAGCGAGGTTCGAGGTGTCAAATAATTCAAATTGGATGAAACTGCAACCTATCACTTAACTCAGGTTGTGAGATTACCATATACAGACACGACGTTTTGGTCAAGGCGAGGTTCGAGGTGTCAAATAATTCAGATTGGATGAAACTGAAACCTATCACTTAACTCGGGTTACAAGATTACCTATACAGACCCGATGTTCTGGTCAAGGCGAGGTTCGAGGTGTCAAATAATTCAGATTGGATGAAACTGCAACCTATCACTTAACTCGGGTTACAAGATTACCTATACAGACCCGATGTTCTGGTCCGAGCGAGTTTCGAGGTGTCAGATAATTCAGATTGGATGAAACTGCAACCTATCACTTAAGTCAGGTTGCAAGATTACCATATACAAACCCGATGTTCTGGTCCGAGCGAGGTTCGAGGTGTCAAATATTTCAGATTGGATGAAATTGTAACCTATCACTTAACTCGGGTTGCAAGATTACCATATACAGACCGATGTTCGGTCCGAGCGAGGTTCGAGGTGTCAAATATATCAAATTGGATGAAACGCAACCTATCGCTTAACCCAGGTTGCAAGATTACCATATACAGACCCGATATTCTGGTCCAAGCGAGGTTCGAGGTGTCAAATAATTCAGATTAGATGAAACTGGAATCTATCACTTACCTCAGGTTGCAAGATTACCATATTCAGACCCGATGTTCTAGTCCGAGCGAGGTTCGAGGTGTCAAATATTTCAGATTGGATGAAACTGCAACCTATCACTTAACTCGGGTTGTAAGATTACCATATAAAGTCCCGATGTTCTGGTCCGAGCGAGGTTCGAGGTGTCAAATATATCAGATTGGATGAAACTGCAACCTATCACTTAACTCAGGTTGCAAGATTACCATATACAGACACGACGTTCTAGTGCGAGCGAGGTTCGAGGTGTCAAATAATTCAAATTGGATGAAACTGCAACCTATCACTTAACTCAGGTAGCAATATTACCATATACAGACCCGATGTTATGGTCAAGGCGAGGTTCGAGATGTCAAATAATTCAGATTGGATGAAACTGCAACCTATCACATAACTCAGGTAGCAAGATTACCATATAAAGACCCGATGTTCTGGTCAAGGCGAGGTTCGAGGTGTCAAATAATTCAGATTGGATGAAACTGCAACCTATCACTTAACTCAGGTTGCAAGATTACCTATACAGACCCGACGTTGTTGTCCGAGCGAGTTTCGAGGTGTCCGATAATTTAGATTGGATGAAACTGCAACCTATCACTTAACTCAGGTTGCAAGATTACCATATACGAACTCCGATGTTCCTCGGGTCCGAGCGAGGTTCGAGGTGTCAAATATTTCAGATTGGATGAAATTGTAACCTATCACTTAACTCAGGTTGCAAGATTACCATATACAGACCCGATGTTCTGGTCCGAGCGAGGTTCGAGGTGTCAAATATATCAAATTGGATGAAACTACAACCTATCGCTTAACCCAGGTTGCAAGATTACCATATACAGACCCGATGTTCTGGTCCAAGCGAGGTTCGAGGTGTCAAATAATTCAGATTAGATGAAACTGGAATCTATCACTTACCTCAGGTTGCAAGATTACCATATTCAGACCCGATGTTCTGGTCCGAGCGAGGTTCGAGGTGTCAAATATTTCAGATTGGATGAAACTGCAACCTATCACTTAACTCGGGTTGTAAGATTACCATATAGTCCAGACGAGGTTCGAGGTGTCAAATATATCAGATTGGATGAAACTGCAACCTATCACTTAACTCAGGTTGCAAGATTACCATATACAAACCCGATGTTCTGGTCGAGCGAGGTTCGAGGTGTCAAATATATCAGATTGGATGAAACTAAAACCTATCACTTAACTCGGGTTGCAAGATTACCATATACGAGACCCGATGTTCTTGTTCCGAGCGAGTTTCGAGGTGTCAAATAATTGATTGGATGAAACTGCAACCTATCACTTAACTTAGGTTGCAAGATTACCATATACTGAGACCCAATGTTCATGTCCGAGTGAGGTTCGAGGTGTCAAATATATCGATTGGATGAAACGCAACCTATCACTTAACTCGAGGTTGCAAGATTACTATATACATACCCGATGTTACATCCGAGCGAGGTTTGAGGTGTCAAATAATTCATATTGGATGAAACTGTAACCTATCACTTAACCCAGGTTGCAAGATTACCAAATACAGACCCGATATTCTGGTCCGAGCGAGGTTCGAGGTGTCAAATAATTTAGATTAGATGAAACTGGAACCTATCACTTACCCCAGGTTGCAAGATTACCATATATAGACCCGATGTTCTGGTCCGAGCGAGGTTCGAGGTGTCAAATAATTCAGATTGGATAAAACTGCAACCTATCACTTAAATCGGGTTGCAAGATTACCATATCCAGACCCGATGTTCTGGTCCGAGCGAGGTTCGAGGTGTCAAATATTTCAGATTTGATGAAACTGCAACCTATCACTTAATTTAGGTTGCAAGATTACCATATACAGAAAAAAATTTCCGTGACAGTGATTCAAATTTTCCTCTGCGACGGTGATTCAAATTTTTACGGCAAAACAATTTTCCGGCGATGGCAAATTTTCCGACGTCCGTGATTCAATTTTTCCGGCGACGGCGAAAGCAAATTTTCCGTTTACGCCGTAAATGATCAAAGTGAAAACATATTTCCCGGCGACGGCAAAATTGACCAAATTACCCTCGCCGACGGTAAATTTGATCATTTTGTGAAAATGACCAAATTACCTTTCATAGGTGTTTTTTACTCTTCATAGCAGGGGTACCGTTACAAATTTCCCATTCAAGTTTTCAACCACAAAACCGTCTGAATTTAGACCTAAATATTGTCGGTTATTATTATCAGGTGATATTACCGATTAAAGCTTTCTCTTGGGAATAGGCGTGACTCTACAAGAATTTAGAGTTTATTTCTGTTACCAACTGTTGTGTCTTTTAGGTTAGACTAGTTTATTATGGGGAAACCAAAAGGTCAGAGAGCAAATAATTTCAGAGAGAAAATTTGTAGAGGGAGATAACTGTTCTCTGAATTTTTTTCTAAACCAAATCAATCAAAATGGCTGGTGATGATGATCGACACATTTAAAGGGTAAATCCCCATGATCGAAGAGCAATTAAAAGAGTGGGAAGAGAGGCAAAGACAAGAAAGGTTATCTGCCACTATGCAGATGATTGGGCAGATGACTAAGGATGATCTCCAGAAAGTACAAAAGAGAGTAAGTGATTTGTTGAGTGCTATTGAACTCGCTCCTCTCTGGAAAGATATGCATCTTTGCGGAAAATGAAGAACAAGAGAAACTGGTAGAGATTTCTCCAAAGAAACGGATAGAGATTCTTCCAAAGAAACATCTATGTGATCCCTTCAAAGATGAAGCAGGGAAGGAAAAGTACTATGCAGTGCGGGAGAAAAGGATTAGGTTGGTGGAAATGGCGGAGATCAAAGCGGCAGAGGCAAAACAATATGGGCAGCGCAATAGTGATGCAAGTGCTACCGAAGATGAAGAGCCAGTTCTTGTTGTTCATAGTGTCAGTAATATCTCCAATACATATTGTTACTCATCTGACCTAGATGAGTAACAGTCGGTCTTTCGCGAAGATGAGAATCTTGGGATTAATGATGAAATTTTGGCCCGAAAGACCGATTCCGAAGTGGAGTCAGATGAAGATGATGACCCGGAATATGTACAACAGGATCAACAGGATCAATCTGATGAGGAGGTAGAGTCTGATGAGGAGGAAGAGTCTGATGAGGAGGAAGAGGAAGAGTCTGATGAGGAGGAAGAGTCTAATTTCGAGTGATCGGGTATAACGAGTAAGCCTTTATCGAAGGGAAAATAGTAAGTCACTGAATCATGATTTCTTTTTGGTCATGGCAATGGAGTCTGAAAATGCAGGTGATGATACATGGGAAAGTTGTGTTTTTTTTTGTTTTTGCTTTTTTCATTTTGTTTTTGGTACTTTGATTTTTTGTGTGTAACTGGATATTATGAACATGATAGTGTTGCTATCAAATGTTTCTCAACACTGACTAAACAGAAAGGTTGTAACTTTATGAAATGCAATATGATGAAGTCAGTTCATTTATATTGTCCGAAGATTGTGTGTCGATAATGTTGGAGATGCAGGTTGTAATCTAGAAAGTAAAACTACAATGCAAAGAACTTGTAGTAGCAGGTTTTCCCACACTACACCCCTCACTATATTTCGATTAATTAGTCCATTGAAAGTTGCATAATTGAGAATGTTTATTGATTAATTTCATGAGTTCTACCCAGGAAAAGTAGAATTACACTTAGCAAATAAAACACTCTTAAACTTTCTCTCTCCTAATGACTTGCCTAACAATTCTCAAAAGATCTCTCCCTTACAACAGACTCACTCGACCCTTTATATAGGGTAATACATAGTGGATGATGACTAAGCTATCCTTTATTTTCGGGAATGTCTCGCGAAGTGTCGCGAGTGTACAACTTATTCAATCTCGCGACACTTCTTAACCCTCGCGAGTTCCATGTCTTTCGGTTGTTTTGTGTGTCGTTTCTCATTGCGTCGTTCATTTTAGTTTCTGCGACTCCCTCGCGGTACCGTCGTTTATTGATCCCGCGAGCCCTATGCATTGCGATATTATGATCCTACATCTTGCCTCTTTTTCCTTGAATATTGCTTGAAGAGCGATCTTTAAGGAAAAATGCATTGTTGTAGTGATCTTTGGTTTTGTTGATGAGGGAATGAGCGGAAGAATACTGTACTTGAAAAAGTACGTACTTGCCTCTATTCTTTTGCGAAGTGTCGAAGCTCCTATATTTGAAGTGTCATTTCTTGCCTCATGTGTTACGAGAGAATAATCGAGTTCTAGTCTCTTCTACGCCTATTAGGAAATATTTGTATATTTGGATTCTTCTAAAGTTCTTTTCGTCTGTCTTCCTTGGGTTTAGTAGTGACCGTTTACACGTGTCCATATCTACCTTTTTTATCGGTGCATTTAATGTTAACTGGTCATAACATTTTTTCTCGTCTATTTATAGGAGTATCCCCTGTGAAGAATTTTCCTTTTCCTTTTCATCTTCTTCATCGTCTGCAAGTGTTCTTCTTCTTTGTCGTTCTGCAAGTGTTTGTCTATTCTTACCATCTTCTTCACCATTTTTGCTATTCCCTAACAGTTGTTATTCTCATGGCGTCCAGGTTTGTTAATTGTGCCATATCTGGCTGATTTTGTGGTTGATCAAATTAGCTTTCCTTGTTGAAATCACACTGGTATGATTAACTTTGTAATTCTCTTTCTGCCATTGTTGTTCAGCAAGAACCAATCCAGAACTAAGTTTACCGTGAAGGACCCTCTTCTTTCTTTGGGTTCGCCACCGAAACCTACTTCACAACAAGAGCCTCTTGTGCCACCAAAGTCCTCCTCGCGAGTAAAATCTATGGCCTCGAAAAGAAAGTCTGCGGGTGACAAGGTATCTAAGAAACATTTGTTTTTATTAACAATACATTGTTGCCTCTGTTTCTTATTTAACTTGTTATTCGCGGGATGACGAGGTTGTTGATAGAACTCCCAAGAGGCCTCGCCAACCCAATCTGGTCACTCCTAGCGTCTCCTTTCCTTCTTTCAGGACCCCCTTCTCCAATTGCGAAGTCTTCGCACGACAACGTTAAAGCTTCCTCCTGAGAACATTTCTAATGAAGGCATTCTTATGTCTGAACTCTTCGTAGATCAAGCTCCTCATAACAGCCCTACTACTCATGCCCTCGGCATTTCTCCAATCCTTCCAGAGATTCCCCTTTCTCGCGATGTCCCCTCGACAAAAGATGGTTCGTCTCCATCTTCTTCGCCATTGTGCCTCTTCATCTGAGCAAATCCCTCTTACCAAAGAAAATTTAGAAGGGATAGAAGTAGCTTTCAAAGTCCTCTCGATCTTGTGAGCGATGCCAAGAAGACTTCCATCGATCCTATTAAGTCGACATTTGCGAGATTCTGAGTAAGCATCTTGGTCGACAAGGTTTTGCAAGCATCTTTGGTTCAAGAAGTTAACAAGTTGAAGGATGATCTCAAGCTATGACTGTGAGATGTAATAGTCTACATCTTGAAAATCAAAAATTTCACAACATCTCATTTGGATCGTGATAACCTTAGCCGAGAAGAATGAAGAATTAAAAGTATGCTCTCACAACCCCCTTTTTTTTTTTTTTTTTTTTTTTTTTTTTTAAATTTTAACTCAAACCCTTGCTCGTCCTAAAAGTATTAAACCAGAAACGAATAATGGAGATATATCAAGCGAGTCTATTTGAAGAAGTTCGAGTTGAAAGAGATGCTTGGATGGAGCAAGTATAATCTCTTAGATAATCTTCAGACCTATGGTGATCAAATAAATAATTTGTCTAAAGAGAATTTTGATTTATCGCAAGAGCAAGTCTCATTAAGTAATGCCTTATCTCGCCTTTCTTATGCTTTGACTAAGACTAATTTGGAGTTGGAAACTTTATCAGATGAGAATCGAACTCTTTCGCAAGAGAAACGTTCTGTTGAATAAGATGGCGAGCTACTCGCAGACAGTATAATGCTTGTCAAAAGTTATGCGAAGAATACAAACAAGCTAATCATACTTTGAGAAGCCAACTTGAAGAAATTTCCTCAGAGAGATAAACTTATTCGGGGTAGAATAACATTGAGTGTAAAAGTGAGCCAATTTAAAGATCAATGTTCTCGAGTTAAAAAGATCTAATTCTTCCCTCGCGACCGAGAATGCCATACTTGTCTCCAATGATAAAAACTGCGATCTCGCTTTGAAAGGCTTAGTTGGGGATACATTTGATGATGCTATGGACCGATTGGGAGATAGTTGTTCGTCTTTTATTCAGCATCTTGTTTCTCAAAAAAGAAGGTAGTCATGTTATTTGACTACCTTAATTCATTTGTATATCTCCTTATCCTTAAGAAGCTCTTTTAATCTTTACTTGTCCAATTGTTATGCAGATTCTGAGAAAAAGCTCCATTCTATTATTTCTACTCTCAAGTCAGACAATTCTAAACTTCGCAGAGAAAAAGGGGCGCTCGCTACTTCTCTTGTTCGTTCTCGCGATCGTGCCGCAAGGAGACTTAACTATATGTGCATTTTGTAAGGACATAGATAGTAAAAATCAGCAAAAAGCGCTTCTTCGCCAATTTCATCTTAAGGCTGAGGTCATAGTGAATGACATTTTATTGTCTAGATCTCTTGATCCTGTTCGTGTCAATCCTTTGGAAGTGAGTGATGATGAAGCCCCCAATTCCCCTGATGATGATTATGATTATGAAAGCTGCGAAGACGTCGCCAACGTTGAAGTTGTTAATAAAAATTTCTTGAAAAAATTCACGATGATATTCCACCCTCGGGAAGGTGGTGAGAAAGTTATTGACGGAGATGGAGTGAGAAGATTGCGCGAGGATGATAACATTGATGTAGAGAATTGCTCGCTTTTGTAACTTTCTTTGCAACTTTCTTTTTGTTTTGAAAGATTAAATCCCTTGTTGAATAATGCTCTTATTTCCTTCTTCTTAATTACGACTATAATCTCGTAAGCTTACATTTTCATGAAATGATTTTAAGAAATAATTAGAAGTATCATCGTTTTGAAGTACGCGAAATATGAAGTATCCTTAAAAAAGTATAAGAAGTACTCAATCTTCGAAATATATAAGAAGTATGAAGTATTGCGAATTCATCATGCGAAACTCTCGCTCCATGTTCTTTGCCTTATGCTATGCTTTATTCTTCCATGAAGTATTAATCCTTGAAATATAAGAAATATTGCCTCGAGGAAATAAACAACATAAAATGTTGTTCATTGGTAAACATTGGTAATCCCTTGTTGCTTACATTCTTTATCTTGAAGGTTGGATCGTTGAAAAAGTGTTGAGGTATTTCTTTATTCTTATCTTTCCTCTATCTCTGCGTTGTGTTCATGTGATAGTATAATCTCTTCATTGCTTTATGGTGAATTTTATCACCTGCGACCTCGTCGCAGGTGTCTCCATGAAAGGAGAAACCTACTTTTCTCGCCTTATCATTTCAATAGTCTTTATTTTATCTCTTCTTATTGCGACAAGGTCGCATGAGCCATCTTACATTTTCAAGCAAGGACCCATTGACCCTGCCTTATCATCTTTGTGTGGTCTTCCGAGTTAGACCTCCCTAATTAGAGGTCCTCCTGCCACCTTTCATCGCGACAAAATCGCGGGGACGTCTTTACACTTGCATGTAAAGACCCTTGATCTTGCCTTATCATTTTCCAAGTATTTTTGCCTCTGCGGGATGTATTAGTTGCGACAATATGACAGGCCTAGATATTCTTGCGAAACATAAAGCCCCATGACATTGCCGTCGTGCGACGAAATCGCGGGGACGTCCGTACACTTTTCGTATAAAGACCCATTGATCTCGCCTTACCCTCGCGTTAGTATTATTGCCTCTGCAGGATCATTGCACAAATATGACAAGCCTAAGTCTCCTTGCGAAAACAAAGCCTCATGACATTTGCGTCTGTTTTGGCACTCCCCCTAATGGAGAGCACCGCCCTTATCATCTCCCCGGTTGCCCCTTCAAGGAGGCGAAACATCGGCCATACAAGACTAGCTCCTCCCATCCGGTCTTAACAACAACCAGTTGTTTTCGCAGCCTCTTATCCCTTATACCTATATGGTTTATGGTTACGAAGGCGCACCCTAAGTGGAGTTTTCTTCGGGCGAGTGCAGCACATGCCAAGACTTGCCAAGAATGGCCAGGGTAGGTTCATCCATCCCGGGCACTCTGGCTCAACCGTGTACCTCGGCGCCTTGTGCATCCACTGACTCCTTGGAAGAGACCCTCGGTCGCCCAACCAGGGTATAACCTACATATATAGTTGGGAATCCAAGGTATCTCCCCCGGATAGGCTTTCATGGGCCCCAAATCTGCATGACCCGGGTTTCGGGAGCGGTGTAACCTTCCACGAGCCATGTTAAGAGATACCCCTTATATGACGCACTTTAGGTCTTACATTTGCCTCTTACGAAATATAATTCGCGAACTAGGGTGTACGCCATAAAGGTTCGTCCCATTCATTCATTCTTTTTAGTCAATCATTCTTCATCATTTGCTATTTTGTCTGCGAGATATTCGCCGATTCATTCATTTAGTCATTCCTTATCTCTTGTTGTTTTGTTAAGCTATTCATGACTTTTCTGTTATTCTTATCGCGATCTCTTCGCGGATTCTCCCTGCATTTTATTGAATGTCGCAAATATCTGGCGAAGGAGTACTTCATCTTAATTCATTTTGTCATCTTTCGTTATCACGGATAATATTTCTTTAGATATATCCTATTCCATGGTCTATCCAATTTTTGCCCCACATCTCTTCCTTCTGGGTCCATCAATCTATATGCCCCTGTCATCGAGCTACCTCTTTGATGATATAAGGTCCATCCCATTTTCTTGCCAGCTTGCCTCCACTTTCACGTTGATATCTCTTTTTTGGGGTTTCTCGCAGCACCAAGTCTCTGGTTGGAATTCACGTATTTTTGACGCGCTTGTTATATTCTCTAGCCAATCTTCGCTGGTAATTCTCCATGTGTCGCAACGCCTTCTCCTTTTCTCTTCCAATTCATCCAATTTGATTAGAATATTTCTGCACTAAGATTTTTCTCCCAAACTTCTTTCTTAGTTGTCGGGATCACGACTTGTTGGAAGCACGGCTTCAACTCCATATGTTAAGCAAAAGGGGACATTCCGGTAGCCTCTCTTCTTGTTGTATTGTATGCCCATACTTTGCACTGGGTACTTGTTCGCACCATCCTCTATTGTGTCCTTCTAACTTCTTCTTCAATATATCCGCAATTGTCTTATTTGTTGCCTCCGCTTTGACCGTTAGCTTGCGGATACAGTGGAGTCGATTTCCCACATTTTATTTTGAATGCATTAAGTAACAATTCTATGTTTTGTCCTTGAATTGTTTCCCATTATCGAGATACCAACGTGCGGGGATCCCAAATCGCATATGATATTCTCGAATATGAAAGTAAAAATATCTTTGTCGCGAATGTGTTGTACCGCTTTCACTTCGACCATTTTGTGAAATAATCCGTTGCGACAATTAAATATCTTCTACTGCCATGTTTCCGGTAAAAAAGGTCCCACGATATCTAAACCCCATTTTCCAAAAGGCCATACACTTCTTGAAGAATTTAATGGTGCTCGGTGCATGTATCTTCCTCCGTGTCTTTGACAATCTCGCAGCGGCGTCGGCTATTGCTCTCGCGTCCTCATGCATATATGGCCAATAATATCCTTGCGTCTTTGCTTTATATGCCAAAGATCTTCCGCCGCTATGATTTCCGGCATCTCCACTATGCGGCATCTTCAATATGGTTTCTCCTTCTTTCCTTGTTAGGCATCGAAGCGAAGGTCCATCAAAAGAACGCCGATAAAGCACGCCATCTCGCTTAATTCATAATTTGTTGCTCGGCTCTTTAACTTGTGTGCTTCGATCTATTTCTTGGTACCTCGCCTTTCATTAAGTACGCGTGAAGTTCTACTCTCCAATCTTCCTCGCAGCCTTGCATCTCATCTACCACCATCATTATATCTGCTTCTTGTTCCTCTTCTTTATTAATTGATGGCGCCAGTAGCGTCTGTATTTTGATATTCCTCGCGGTTGGGTCTGTCATCATACTTGATATAAAGGCAAAAGCGTCTGCAGTCCGTTATCTCTTCTTGATATGTGCCTCCATTTTATTCTCGGTATCTGTCTTTGACAACACTTCTACAAGCTTCTGTATTTACGTAGGGATGGATCATTTGTAGCATACTTTTCTCGTTATCGATTTAATTGCCAATTGCGAGTGTTTGGTAATTCTCACACTCTCGTTTTCATTTCTATTGCAAATCGTAAAGCATGTATTATGGCTTCGTATTCCGTTTCATTATTGGTAGACTCAAATTCCAATCTAAAAGCAAAAGCTAACTTATTGCCTTTCAAGCGAAATCATAACAATTCCCACTCCTTTACCTTCTCCATTTGATGATCCATCCACTAATATTTCCCACCGGTTTGGCTCAGTTAACAAATCTTTTGGATCTCCATGTTCTTCCTCTACATCCATCATTTCATCCTTTGCTTCATCTTCTTCAAGGAAATTCGCCGAGAAAGTCTGCGACGACCTGTGACTTGGTTGAAGATAATATTTCATATTTGAGTTTGCAATGACTTATTTGAGCATTCCATCTTTCGATTCTTCTGATCTTTTGAATTTTTCATTACCGACTCAATTGGTACCTTTGTTACCACCCTAACAAAGTATGTGCTCCGAAAATATATGCGAAGCTTAAATGACGCATAGACTAACGCTAGGATTAATTTTTCAATCTTTGAATAATTTCTTTGCGGCATTAAAAGTTTTCTTGATATAATAGATTGGTTTCTCTACTCTGCGTCCGTTCGCAATAAAAGCGCACTTAAGGCGTGTGAAGTAGTCGCGAGATATATTAATAATTCCTCCCGTGTTACGCATACATAATGGATATATCCATTAAATGCTCTTTAATTCCTTGTAAAGCCCTTTCACATTCGTCCGTCCATTCGAATTTCGACCCCTTTTTTAGAACACTTGAAAAAATGTTTACATTTATCGGACGACCATGAGATGAACCTTCCTAGTGATGCTAACAATCCATTTAGTTTTTGAACATCTTTTCTTGTCGCCGGCGTCGGCATGTCGCGAATCGCTTTTACTTTCTCCGGGTCAACGTGTATTCCTTCCTTTGATACAATGTAACCTAAGAATTTCCCCGACGCAACTCCGAAGGTACATTTTTACGGGTTGACTTTGATGTTGAAACGCCTCATTTGCTCAAAAATTTCTTTCAGTCTCGCACGTGGTCTTACGCCTTCTTACTTTTTACTAGCATGTCATCTACATAGACTTCCAAGTGTTTTATGTATCCACTCTGCGAATACCTCTTCTACCATCCTTTGATACGTCGCTCAAAGCATTTCGCAAACCGAATGGCATTTTAGTATACTTGTATAATCCTCTTGGAGCGAAGAAAGCGGTATGCTCTTGATCTTCTTCGGCGAGTGGGATTTGGTTGTAACCTTTGTATCCATCCAGTGAGGATACCCTTTCATTCCCGCCCGATTCGACCGCCCGGGGAATATCGGCAATGGAAAACTGTCTTTTGGGCGAGCTTTATTTAAATCGGTGAAATCAATGCAAATCCTTATTCCTTTGTTCTTCTTTGGAACTATAACCATATTCGCTATCCATTCGGGATATTTTGCTTGTCTAATGATTCCTGCGTCCAACATCTTACGCAACTCTTCTTCTATCGAGGGTGATATGTTGTTGCTATCTTTCTAATTCTTTGCTTGAATGGCTTTATATTTTTATCAATTTCCAACTTGTGACAAGCTACCGATGGATCTATACCAGGCATTTCATCCATATCCCATGCGAAGATATCTTTATAATCTCGCAATGTGCATCAAGACAGTTCTTTCTTCTTCATCCGCTCCCATGTTAGTTCCAATCTTTAGCATCTTGGGTTCTTCCTTAGTTCCAACATTCACTTCTTTAGTTTGCTCTGCGACGTACTGGCCTTCGGTTCTCCCATAGGGGTTGGTCCTTTCGGTTCCTTCGCGGGATTATTTTCTTCTCCCCAGAGGTCTCATTGGGTATGCCTTTTCCTTCCTTCGCTTTGATCATGTAAACTCGAACTCTTCTTCTTTCTTAGCCTCCCTCATCATCTTTTTTGCGGTATTTTGATATGTCCTTTCGCTTGTTTATTTGTTCCTCGCAACATTTTACTTCATTTTGATAATACATTCTTCCTTTGGTAGCGTCCCCTCGATCTCGCTGATTAGGTTGGTGTAGGGAATTTGATACGTTGATGAAGCGTCGACGCCACGACTTTTATTGCATGTACCCATGGTCTTCCTAGCAACATGTTATATGGTGATTCCATATCCACCACACTCAATGCCACACTGTGTTTCAATTCCTCCTAACGGAATACGTATTTTTATCTCCCCCTTTAACTTTTGTTATGGATTTACCAAAACCTTGAATATTGTATCGCGAAAATCATATCTTCATCTTTATAGCCCATCTTTTTGTAAGCGTGATAGAACATTATGTTCACCAGACTCCCTGTATCAATTAAAACTCCATTTACCACCCATGTTTTCGCTGTGTTCTCCGATTCTTCTTTCTCCTTATACGCGTTAATTGCGATCACTAATGGAGATGGGTGATCCAAATTTTCTTTGGATATCTCTCCCGCCGTGAATGTTATCTCTTGTTTTTCCCAATCTTTCAAAGGTGATATCATTTCTCTGTCCGTAACCTTCTTTCCTTCAAAATCTCGTTTGTGTATCCTTCCTCTGATATTCTCGTGAAATTCGTTAACCATTACTCTCATACCTGTGGTTTTGTATACCATATCTTTTTCTCCGCTTCATCCGATCTAAGAGTTTCCTTTCTCATTTTCTGATCTAAACAACTTTAATTGCAATTTTCTTTCCTAAACCAACAAGATTAGGTCCCCTGTTTCTAGCGCATATGTAGTAGCGGGTTTTCCCACACTACACCCTCACTATATTTCGATTAATTAGTCCATTGAAAGTTGCATAATTGAGAATGTTTATTGATTAATTTCATGAGTTCTACACAAGAAAAGTAGAATTACACTTAGCAAATAAAACACTCTTAAACTTTCTCTCTCCTAATGACTTGCCTAACAATTCTCAAAAAGATCCCCTTACAACAGACTCACTCGACCCTTTATATAGGGTAATACATAGTGGATGACGACTAAGCTATCCTTTATTTTCGGGAATGTCTCGCGAAGTGTCGCCGGTGTACAACTTATTCAATCTCGCGACACTTCTTAACCTCGCAGGAGTTCCATGTCTTTCGATTTGTTTTGTGTGTCGTTTCTCATTGCGTCGTTCATTTTAGTTTTCCTGCGACTCCCTCGCGATGCACCGTCGTTTATTGATCCCGCGAGCCCTATGCATTGCGATATTATGATCCTACAGAACTGGAACATGTACAAGACTAAACTGTAATGAAAACAAATGTATACTAAAAACAATTCACTTCAGTGTTTCTTAATAGTTGCCCTGCATCTTTGAAATTGCATCATGTTTGAAATTCATATACATACCTAGTCTTAATCTACAATATGGCGAAGGGTCAAATTACGAACATCTATATATGTTTGATCTTTATATCTCTATATCTTCTATCAATACATGACTAACAAAAATTATCTTGTGTTGGTTGTGTCATATTCGACTTGCACATAATTGACACAAACCTTACTTAACATATACAACCCACACACCTAATTCTACAATCTGACAATGAACACAAATCACAAAGATTCCTGAGATCCTGATTCTCAAAACAGAATACAAGCTTTATTCACCAATGCTGACATCCTACAACCAAATACTATGTCTAAGTCTAAGATCATCTGTCAACTGACATATAAAACCACTTGGTGGAGGCATAAAGCATGCATTGAGATGTTCATAATCACCAAAAGATTCTAAAAGCAGGATACAATTCACAGCAACATAAAAATAAACCTAAAATCTGAAACATATAGATGTTCATACTTCATAATCAACTTCATAAATAGCACCATTCAAAATCAAGAGTGTGTAACCTCCAATTTTTAAAATCATTAAACCCCCAAATGAATGAATGAGAAATACCTTAGATAAAGATGACTAAGATTTGCATTTCCAAAATTATGAATCACTATCAATACTTCTATGAGATATCGATTAAACTAAAATCCAGGCTTGAATCGATGTTTCATAGAAGAATCGATTGATTCATTTTTGTTGACGAAGTTTTCTGCAGCTGAATCTACAAGAAACCCCCAAATGAATGCATGAGAAAAACCTTGGATTATGAATCAGTGTCAATACTTCTATGAAAGGTCGATTAAACTTAAATCTGGGGTTACATCGAAGTTTCACAGAAGAATTGATTGATTCATTCATTGTTGTTGCTGAAGTTTTCTGCAGCTCAAATCAATGGAATTAGATGAACTGATAACCAGGGTATAGAGATATCAGATATGGCATGATGCCTGAGCCAAACCATGCTGCAGTTCAAGATATGGCCAATCTATACACAAGTGTACTGGTTTTATTTTGCTTGGCCTATTTTGTTTGACCTAATTTGTTTGACATTAGTTGATTAATTAGTTGTTGGTCAGGACTCAGTGACCAGGGTATTGAGATATGGCATGATGCCTGAGCCAAACCATGCTGCAGTTCAAGATATGACCCATCAATACACACTAGGAAGATAATAAATATATAAATTTAATACAATCCCATCAAATTTCAAAAACGGTAGTGAGGCACAGTGGTTCACTTTAGGTTTAGTAAGTTTGATGTCGGAGGTTCGAAACTCTCTAGACCTTTTTATTTTTCTTTCAAATTTAGGCATTATGTGGCACAGTGGTGATTTTATTTTGCTTGATCTATTATGTTTTTGGTCATGACTCAGGGACCAGAGTATTGAGATATGGCATGATGCCTGAACCAAACCATGCTGCAGTTCAAGATATGGCCCATCTGTTAACTAATTAACAAATCAAATAATTATGCCAAATATATACAAGTGTGTTGATTTTATTTGGCTTATTGACCTATTATGTTTGACCATTTTTTGTACACCTAACAAATCTCATCAATGTTAAGCCATTTCAGGTGTGAACACTGCCATTATAGATACAGTACACCAGCGCCACATCATGTCTCTCAACAGGTGCCGGCATTGCAGTATCTACCAAAAAAATAAATATGATAATTAGTGTTTGGTTGAACTTTCTATCAACCCCTTAATGGCAGTTTTATTAGATATTGAGAATCGGAAGAGTCTGCAATTAGGCTAATGGGGGTGCATCCTCAATCTTCTTTTCTATCTTCCTCCTTTGTTTCTCTGTCTCAGAATTTCTCTCATCATCATTACTTCTCTCAAAATCATTCACTTTCTCTTCAGAATCACTTGAGGTTGCACTGCGGGTCTTGCCCTTTCACTTGAGGTATGAAAGGTTCTTAGCAGAAAAATCAATCCCTAGGATTTTTGCAAGAACCATGAATGAGATATTGAATGTTGATTCTGATGGAGAAATAATTGATGGTGTTGATGAGAATGGTGAACCAGTTGAGGTTGGAGATTTGGAGGAAGAGAATGAAGATGATGAAGGAAGTGAAGATGCATGTGATGGAGGTTATGGAAGTGCAACTGAAACAGGCAGTCAGTATAGCAATGATTACAGCGATCATGAGATGGGTATCAACGACGACGACGACAACGATAGCAGTCAGCAGAGCAATGAGAACAACGGTGATGATTCCGAATAATCATCCCTGGAACATCAACAAGATTTCGATTGGAAAGCTTCTATTTTGTGAAATCGGACTAAGAGCTTCTTCGTGAAAATTCAAAGAAATCTTGTAGGTGTTTGTTGTTCATTTTGCTCATTGTTGATTTTCCTCATATTATTGAATCTGCTGACATAGGTTTTCTTGTGGTTATATGTTGCTATTTGGATGTTTTTCTTTTTTTTAGAACAGATGGGCTTTTTTTGATACTGTTATGCAGATGGTAATTGCTAACAGTTTTAAGGTGTTAAGGTGTTAACAGTTTTAGTTTAATGGTTTTAAGGTGTTTGCATGGGGTAACAGTCTTAGTTTGTTTGTAATTAAGGTGTGTGTTTGCAGGGGGTAACGATATAGTTTTACCTGGTATGAATAGTTAATCTATCAGATGTTTGAGGGAATTACAGACTAGGTTTTGGGGTCATGTTTTGATGTGGATCTTGTGAATGGGTTTGATTGTAATGGAACTACTTAGGAATTAGGGTATGATCAGTAATAGTGATGGTATTTGTAAAACTAGTTAATGAAATTGCAATTTCGGTTTCTTTTTGTGTTAATTTGAATATAGTGGGTTACATTTGGTATGCTGGAGATGTCTTTGTGATTTCTAATGAAAGGAACAATGGTATGTTAAATTGTGGTATGTTGAAATGTATTATATGATCTATGAATTTACTAAAGCATTATCTAAGAGTCGAATTCTATCCTAACTAGAATCCCGGACAAAGTAAGGGAACATATTACTAATCCTAATTCTCTCCGCTTTTCATCTAAAGTGCATAAACTGCTTCTCAAAACATACTACAATCTTGATTCACTAATAGTAACAATATCCTACACCCAAACACTATAACTGAGTCTAAGTTTATCAACAAAAAGGTATAACAAGTCATTGTAAGTAGATCATCTCTATGAGTAGCAAAGCCGTAATAACTTGACTCAAGATTGAGTCCTGTGAAACCTACATGATTCCACTGACCCACAAAACTACTTGGTGCTGGTGGAGGCATATACACATATAATTCTAATCTAGAATGTATTCTGACCACTGACCCAAGAAACTACTTTGGCAATGAATTCATAAAGAACTAGAATCTGAAAAGGGAAAGGGAACAAATTATGAACAATAGCTTCTCTTTGGTTTTCATCTAAATTGTTGAAACTGGTTGGGATTCTCATTAGAGCTACTTCTTCAATACACAATTGATTGATTCACCCATTTACAAACAAATGGAGATATCCTATAAACAAATTGTGACATCCTACAAACAAGTAAAATACTATGTCTGACTCAGTGTAATTATCAACTAAACCTACAAAGTACACTGAGATATTCTTAAAACATAATACAATGTACTGCAACATCCACAATTGCATATACAAATCTTCTTAATCACACTAAACAAACACAAAAAAACCATAAACCTAAAATCTACAATCACATATAAATCTAAAAGATATACATCTTCATAAACACCATCAGAATTTGCATCATTCAAATTCAAAACCAATAGTTTGTAACCTCCAATTTGTAAAATTATTAAACCCCCAAATGTTGAAAAACAATGATTCAGAGAAAAACCAATAAATGAAATACCTTAGATGATGATAACCCAGATTTGTATTTCCAAGATTGTGAATCAGTGCCAAAACTTCTATGAGAGGTCGATTCAACTTAAATTTAGGGTTACATCGATGATTCACAGAAAAATTGACAGATTCGTGTTGTTAATGAAGTTCTCTGCAGTTGCATCTCGATGTTTCTGAAGCTCAAATCGATTGAGTAAAATGGACGAAGAGGAAAAGGGAAATGGTTGGAGAAATGTCTCAGGCTTTCAGTTGTTCTCGACATATTTATTCTCTTTTAATTTTAGCACAATTAAAAAAAAAACGAAAAACTAATTTCGTTGATTTTAGTTTTGTTTTCTGATTTTCGGTAATTAAAATGAAGAGTTATAATGAGAAAAAAATGTTGGAGAAAAAAGCCAGAATCGTTGGGAGGCTGGGTAGCCCTTGAGTGTGAGATGAAATTGGGAGCTCATAGTAGTAATAGAGGCGCTAATAGTATTAATGGAGGATAACAATGTAACTTGGTGTTTTAAGTTGAGGATAGGAAGGTAATTATCCACAACCCTCCCGATACTCTGTAATAGATACCAATTATTGCAATGATTTTGCGACGTTACAAAGTTTCCAACGTCGATACGACGTTACTTAAAAAATATCCGTTAGAAATTCGGCTGTTACAAAATCCTTGATTTCGTGTAGTGTAAAAGACCCAGATTAACTTCTTTGCGTGCAGGTACACCAGCTTTGTAACAAATATTCGCAATTACATCACGAACCAAGTCATGACGAAACTTTAGTCCCACATCCTTGGCACAATGAAGCGCATGATCACCAAAAATATCCATAGGCCTATTGCAACAAGAGCACAACCCATCCTCAACAAATAAAGGGATACCAGATTAACTCCTGATAAAAGACCCAGATTAACTTCTTTGCGTGCAGGTACACCAGCTTTGTAACAAATATTCGCAATTACATCACGAACCAAGTCATGACGAAACTTTAGTCCCACATCCTTGGCACAATGAAGCGCATGATCACCAAAAATATCCATAGGCCTATTGCAACAAGAGCACAACCTATCCTCAACAAATAAAGGGATACCAAGACGATAAAAAACTACTGCTCTGAACTATCTGGGGCCAAGACACTGATCTAAACCACTGATCGGAACATCTAAAAGGTAATCTTGAGCATGTTTGATCTGATTGCATTTCCAAAGAATGAAGTCTCTTGCAGATAAAGTAAACTGGTTTGGGATTTGCTACTTAACTGCATCAAACATAGAAATAACTATTTTGATTAATAATAAACATGTTAATTAAAAATGAAAAAATAAATAAATTAATTAATTAGTTAATTAATGGTAACTAATATATAATATCCATAATTATCTTCCACTCATAAATAAAAATAATAAAAATATTTTCATGCATTCATGCAAAGTCAAATATAGAAATAACTATTTTGTTTCCACAAATACATTCATGCACATGCAAATACAATTAAAATAAAAATAATTAAAATATTTTCATGCATTCATGCAAAGTCAAATATAGAAATAACTATTTAGTTTCCACAAATACATTCATGCACATGCAAATACAATTAAAATATATTCATGCATTCATGCAAAGTCAATATAGAGATAACTTTTAATTTCTACAAATACATTCATGCACATATACAAATGATGTCATTTAATTATTTGTTTTATTTTCCGTGAAACCAAAACATTAAACTGCACTATTGCATTTTTAAATGGGCATGTAACTCTCCATGGGCCTTGAACACGTTATGACCTTAACGAGTTAACACTACTAACTGGATCATCGTAATTTGGCCGTTAACCGGATTATGTTTTTTTTAGTAAGATTTTGTCCAGTTGGACCCAACTTGACTCAAAAATGACATTTTGGACTCAGAAGTACTTGAGCATCATTATTGTGCATTTGAGGTGGAAATCATTTCTTTGAAAAGGAAAAAGGAATATATTCCTTCATACAACTTTATGTCAATGACAACGCATTGTCTAAAAGGTAGATCTACATATGCCCTTGTGTTTCTAAACACATGCATCCCAATTTTTGTGGAAAAACTCACCAAAAGTGATATATATGAGTCAGATTTTTTTTCCCTCTTCCATTTTTTCTACTTCATCAAAACTAATGAACCAGTATATGTTAAAGTATCAACAGGAGATTCACTATATTTCGTAAGCTATTCAACCTAAAGTAAATGGTTGACATTCAAAATGAAATTATCTTGGCCTGTTGTGATAAAGAAATTTCTCAAATTAAGCTAAATGTAGCAAAATTGAAAATGGAAAGAACCCCGAAGTAATGAGGGTTAGATGTACTGACTCATGTGAAACATGTGAAAATGGACATATATATATTATGCGACAAAGATGTATTTTTGTACCCGGTAGTACGACACCAAAGTACAGGTATCAACCGAACATTGGATTAAGCTAAGATGTAATTCTAGCTTGCATCAAAATAAAAGAGTTGGGAATGAATCTTGTTACTGGTATTGGTACAAGCAATATAATGCAGGTACCATAGTAACAATAGATTCTATTGGAATACTTTAGATGTCAACTTTATTGGCAAGAAGAACTTTTCCTAGCCATTTGATTTCAGTTGAACTAGACCCATTAGCACTTATGAAAAGTACATAATTATATATCACGAGACGAAAAATTCTTCAAAGCACTTGAGATATATCTGGATGAAAAGTATATTATCCCCCATGAAACATAAGATATATTCACTCTAAAGTACTTGAGTTGAATCCCATTTTTGTTACGTAATAAGGCCACACCACTTATTAAATCTCTCAAGACTTACTGATAGTGGTTTTTCTCCCACTAATTTAAGGAATACAAAGACGTCACATAATCTCTACATGTACCGAGAGATAATCACACCTTGTTAAATTCCAAACAAACTCATGCAAATGGATATCACGTGGAACCTCACAGTGGTTAGAATGTAATTGATTGCATCTTTTATGGTCTCTAATATATTTGGAAGGAAATATATTTTAGAGAAACTAATGAGTCAACTAGTGAAATGTAAATCACTATAGTATTTGTATTTGAATCCATATTGATTCCGACGATGAAATGTTGGGAATTGACTCATGCAGGCTTTGACATAACAATAAATGAACTTTGGTTGTGACATGATGTTTCATTTTGAAAGGACTCATACGTACATCACTGTGTTTGAGTGGACGAGACAACGGGAAAAAATATTGACAAAATGCGAAGTAATGGCATATCTTTCAATAAAATAAGTTTTTTCTAAAAACCTAAGATGCAAATGGTAAACAATCCATATTACAAACAAAACGAGGTGATATTTAGAAAAATATCCATGCAGAATGCGGACCATTAAAGTGACTTATGGCTCTCGTGGATTTTTGACATTTTGGACTAGTTATAGTTCCCAAGTAATGTTGCGTTTGAAAAACTACTAGCACATATTATACATATAAGGACTCACCACCCCTTGTAAATGCTAGAGAGTATACATCAAAAGGAATTGATGGTTATTGCATGTTTAATAGGATCAATGTAGAGCATCCAATATCCCATGGTCTCGCAAAGGCTATCATCAAAGGTTACAGATGGTGCCTAAGGCATGGTTATGCATACAAACCTACCTTTCACTGCTTGGAAAATATGCAATATTACACGCATCTTCACTTATTCGTTTTAAACCCACAATTAGTAAACCATTCTTTGTGTACCAGTTGGTAACTGGATATAAGCCTGACATTTTGTGCTCTTAAGCATTTTTGGTTGCACTATATATGTGCCATTACGAGTCCACATCGTACTATGATGGGTCAAGAAAACGATTAAGTAGTTTGGTAGGCTTATAAACAGTACCTACAATTATAATAAGCGCCAAGGCGTTAGGTTATTCTTTAAGTGCACAATGTCCTTATGTAACACGGGGCAAACACATTTGTCGATCCTCGTTCTTATGTAACAAGGAGGCAAAAGCGATCGATCCTAAAGGGGACAAGGTGGGTGTAGAAGTGATCCCAAAGCTTTATTAAATTGATTCAATGATAAGTAACACAAAAGGAGGTTTTTTTGCCGATACGGCTAAATGATGGTAGTGACTGAAATAACAAAAATTAAAGCAAAGAATAATCTACAAGCAGATAAATAAGGTGCTAGGGCAGTCGAATCCACCGCTTAACCTACATTAAGTTAATTCAGTCTCAATACTATTCTTGTCCCTTATAATGGACACCGGTGGTATTCCGCCTATCCAGGGAAGTTTCAGGAGGATGGTTTAGTGTCACTAAGATGATTCCTAATTCTAGTATTAGATGCCATATCACAACACAAACTAACCGCAGATCAATCACTTAGATAATTAAACAACCATGGTATGGATATTCTAATCGCAACTAAGGTATCCCTCCAAAGTACTAACTGTCTAATTAAGGCACAACAAGTCAAAGGATTGGACAACAATCAATTAAGCATGAGTTGTAGCACAATCAACATAGTGTTATTCTAACTACAATGGATACATGTCATACACTGTGAGAGCAAAATGCAGAAGGCTCAGATTATATTTATCCAAAACATTATAGCACAGCAAGAACAATATCAATACATGAACCAAACTTAGCAATAGATTAATGGTTTCATTTAGACCCTAACTATGAAATCAGAACATCATGGAGATAATAAAATCAAACATGAATTACTGCTTGGTGCACCGGCTAATCCGGGCATGAGTTTTTCATTACACTGCCTTCTCTATTTATACACAATTTTCACTCAATCACTTAGAATTTAATAATTTAGAGAACATCCACTCACCAATAACACGTTTTCTGACAAACCCTTCTTCAATTCAACTTTACAACTCCTTGATTTGATGTTTGCTTTAGCTATGAAGAAACCCTAGTCTTATCTCTCTCAATCATAGCTCTAGGGTTACTGTTTTTGATAAAGGAGAAGATAAGATGGAGAGAGATGGAAACTATGAGATTGATTGATGGCTCTTGAGATGGTGGTTGTTCTCAGAAGTGGTCGTGAGTGGAGGTGATTGATGGAGGAGAAATGGTGGTTCTGCAGAGCTTGTAGGAAAGAAGAACACGAAGTGAAGGTGTGTTTGGATCTGCTCGAATAGGGGAAGGATGGAAGATGCTCTAGTATGAGGTGGGAGTAGCGAGATCGGATGTACCGTGTGGAGATGCTCTGGATGATCAGCAGTTATGTCAAATATGACGGCTCAAATGGAAACGGGTTTGGGTTTTAGATCTTAGGTTTTATCTCTTGGAAGGTCTTCTTCTAGGCCCAAACCTTCATCAAAGCTAGTATCTCAAGCCAACTTCTACTCTTTGAGTCTTGCAAACAACATCCTTCACTTGCGGAAGAGGTGCAAAATACATTCTTCACTTGTCGTCTCTCTTCCGTTGTCACCAATTCTTTGCTCTTTTGGCTTTTCAATTCATCCAAGCTTTATTTAGTACCTAAAAACACAAAATTAATTAGTACAAATATTTATTCTTGAAAACAATGAAAATACAGAATTTGGGATAATAAATGATTTTAAAGCGCAAAAGATGAGTTAAATGCCAATAAAAAGGTGTAGAAATATGCACTATTTGGCATTCATCAAATACCCCCAAACCTGAATTTTACTTGTCCTCAAGTGAAACAGAAATTAGGAAATCCTAACTATACCATTGTCGCTGGTCTATCGAATGCATTTAGCATATGCACTAAGCCTTTAAACCCCTAGGTGTCTCTAGTGGACGAGTTGTAGTCTCGTGAGGGTTTACCAGAGGTGTACCCACAAAACCTTCTCCAACTTCAGAGCGTATCAGAGTCCTAAGGATCCAAGAGCTATGAGGACATAAAGTTTCTGCATGCTAGTAACACGAAGTTAGAAATACCAAAGAACGCATTCTCATCCTTAAGAGTTGAGTGAGAAGTAACCATACCATATGAAAGAATTAGGGTTCGAGAGTGAACGCAATCCTCGACTTCTGCCTCACCAATAGGGTTTTATGATAATTGCGCTCAAAAAGACCGCTTTTTTAGTCTCTCATGTGTGCAAACAGGAATAAAGAGAGAAATCCTGCACACGTTGAATGGTGGGAAGGAACCTTCCGAAATACTTTCTGGAGACTCCACAGAATCGTGGACATAAAGAATATTTTCTTTCTAATCATCTCTAAGAAAGGAAATCAATCATTATAGGAGGATGGGAGTACTCACTTACCTTCACATCTGATCGGAAATCAACACTACTCTCACAACATCCATAGAAACGTCTTCATATGTAGTATTCGGTCTTCAACTTTGATGATGAACTCCTGAACTTTGTAGAACCTTGACAATATCTGATCTTTATCTTCAATTTCCTTGTTGCTTGAATTTTCCTCTTAAATTTCTTCTTTACCATGGTGGTTATTAAACAAAACTAAAAACAAACTGTAATAAATATTTTATTATTATAAAAAGGATCCAGGAAGGCTTTTATTATTATTAGTAGTAGTATTATTATTACACAAGAATAGGAGGTGATAGACACATTTTTGTGTCTGAATTGTCCTCAGTGTCTCTATTGTTAGTGCTTGATTTTGTACTTATTATGGTGTTTTTATATTTGTGTAGGTGTTTCTTGAGAAATACACTTTTGTGGAAAAAGTTGCTCCAAAAGTGCTATTTGGACCCCCGGAGAAAATTACTAAAGGCATCCTCACTTTGGATAAGGGGCACCTCAGTTGGGCACCTGCTATTTGCACCCCCGGTTTGATTAGGGGGAGGTCATCTCCAAACTTTCAAATTTTAGTTTTGGCGGGAAATCTGGCAGCAAGAACCAGAATTAGGTTTGGATTTTTGGTCGTGATTTAAAGAGATTCAATCACTAGAATCGATTGTAATGGACCTGTTTTGGATGAACATGCTTGTTATGCTCGATGGATTTGATCCATTTGGGATGGATAAGCCGAGACAAGAAAACAGAGAGTGAGAAGTTACGTTGTATGATAATAATAAATTTGGAAAGTTTCAGTCGTATTTGGAAGCTGTTATGCATTGGAAACACCGTGTTACACTTAAACAAGGTTGGTATGGGTTGGACAACCGAAGAAATATGATGATTTTCACGGGTTGCAGTGAAACAGGGGAAAGCTCAACTGCCGATATTCTGGTTCGATATTGGAAGAGATTTGGCCGGATTCTTCTCATGTTATGGATTGGTATAACCCTGTTCCGTCTAAACAGGGAAGGTTTGTGACTTGGATTGACTTAAAAGGAAGATATTCACGTAAAACAGGGAATAAAATATTATTTGATATTCTGTTTTAGTTTGGGAAGATTTTGTGTGTTTACAGCGTGACCCACTTCTGCTGAGACGTTTTGGAGTGTGTTGGGCACTAGCAGACGCTTGAGAGGTGAAGAAACGAAGAGTTATTCTCGTGCTTCTACAAAAAGAGAAAGAAAATATTACCGGAGTAATGAAGAATATTTTGAAGTTTAATGCGAGATATGGACGGGCTGTTGGATGTAAAAGAGGTGTTGGGATGTCTTAGAGGGGGGATGGAGAGTTAGGGGAAGAAACAGATCACAGAAAATCAAGTTACAGAATTATTTTTCTGCTGCTGCTGCACCAAGAACACGAAGAACATAAGACGCACAAGCACAGTCGTATTTTCTATAGTGGAAATAACAAAGGCTCAGTAGTCGTATATGCTACAGTGACAGTGATTATTTATCGTTCTCTGTAACAGTGTTTTGCAACAATAATAAGTGTTGCAAACACCCGGTTTTAACCATTTTCTCCTATTTTATCATTTGTAAGCACTTTTGATCAATGAAAAATTCTTTTGAGTGTGCTTACATTATGAGAAGCTAAACCCCACCACTGGGACGATAGAGGAAGCCGAATTTCATACATGGGTAATTTTAATTAATTCTTTATATGACTTTTGCACTAATTAAAATAAAATTAAGATTTGAATTAATTAGTTATCATTTTATTAGATGGGTCATGCTTGCTTAGATGTTTGATGTCCCATGCTTACGATTTATAACTAATATTTTGAGAATCTACCTTGGCAAAAATAATAAGAGTCCATGTTGTTTTATTTGTTGAGCGATAATTGTTAAAAGAATTAATATTTGAACCATTTGTTATGAGTTTGGCGGAATCCTGAGTCCTAGCACCTCTCTTCATCCTGTGACAATATTTGTATATATTTTTATTTTCTTTTCTTTTATTTTATAAATTCTTAAAATCAATCTCATCAAGTCCGAGTGAACGAAAACCTTTTACCACTTTATAAAATTCGATCAGGAGGGAGTCGGGCTACAATCTAAGCACCCACACCCTTCTTAATAGCTAAGCCTACTCTATGAAAAAGTAAACCACCCACTTTGTTATTAGCGTCATAGTTAACTAAGCAATTCTTCAGTCGCTTCAAAAAGACACTGAAGTCATCTCCAAGCTCGCCTAAAGTTGAAAATGCCAAGGCACAAAAGTTGGAACCATGAGTCACGCACGTAAGTCGCTTTTATTATTATTAATATTATTATTATTATTTATTATAAAGGAGCCAGCTAGGGATTTTATTAGAGAAGAAAAACCAAGTCCATAATTACACAGGGTGTGTAGGAAGCCTAGCGACAAGCTAGGCTCCCACTCCCTTTTGAATAATAATACCTAATCGATGAAAAATAGAACCACCAATTTTATGATTAACATCGTATCTAACAAGGCAGTTTCTCAGACGCTTTAAAAATAAAATAGTGTCTTCACCCAGTTCTCCAAGGGTAGTAAAGGCTAACACTTGGAATTCATATCCATGGGTAGTACATTGCTCTAGGTACTTGTGCATCTTCCTAGTTACAGCCAACGAGATAGCATGACCTGGAGTATACGTGCGACTTCTAGCACTGGTGAGGTTAATTGCTGCTATCTGCAGTTTTTTGCGCGTACCGGATCGATCATCCATGGGGAAATTTGGCATGTAAAGATTGAGCGTACATATGAGAAGTAGCAGCAGCTGCAACCATGCCTGCAAATCTCCTGGCTTTGCAAGTACCTTGTCCAAGGCTGACTTCAGGGCTATAGAGAATTGTAATCTGCAGGGTGGGGGTATGCTCACAATAGTTGTAATCCGTCTCTAGAAAACCGTATCAAGTAATTATTATTATGAAATAGCCACCTTAGAGGGCAATTATTGAAGAAAACAATGTCTTTTATACAGAGTTTGTTGGTGTTCTAGCCACCTACGCCCTTTTGACAAACTGAAAATAACAAAATAATAATAAAACTACTAAACCAATGGATGAAGGACTTTATCACTCAATTCTTCACAACTTGTATTGTCTTTATTTCATAAACTTCACTAATTCTCATCTTATTTTCTTTTCTTTGCTCTTGTAAAATGCGTCTTCAAATGTGTATAGAATTCTGCTCTTTGTGATGTATCTTCACTTTGAATAAGAATTTTACTTTTCCTTGTATTGTTGCATGTAAACCCCGGACTATTTCAACTTTCTTCATAGAATCTGACATTGCTTTGGTCGTTGATGATGATGTGTTTCTATGGATCTGTTGATGTTTTCGAGTGAGAGAGAATGGTGTTAACTATAAATCAAACTACAAGAAGGAGTTTTCATCCAATCTTCAAAAGATTGATTATGGTCCCAATGACTACCAGCTTCATAACCTGTGGATATTTCATATCTTGGATTTTCATGGTATTCTCTAGATTGCCTAAAATCATGCAAAATATAGAAATTCTCAACAGGATGGCCTAAGCTACCACACAAGGTACAAGCATAGATTTCAGATTGCCTAGGTGAATTAGATGCGACAGATTTCTCATGTATTTGCATTTCTAAAGCTGTGATTTGAGATTCTAACTAATCCAAAACTGACGAATCTGTGAGTGAGGCACTAATAAAATGTTCATTTTCTCCCTGTGGAGAATGATACATGTGCGAATAATTATTAGGGTCCAAGTATTGAGGCTCAAGACTATGAAAATGTCCATAACGATCCCTATAACTATTGACATCATAGTCTGTGGGAGGCTCATAGATTGAAGCATGCCCGTAAGCAAGTTCTCTAATGGATTTGTTTTCATCCCCAGTTGCAGACCAAAATACATACATGAACTCTATCTAGTGACAGACTGAGTTAGGACAGTCATAAGGTTTAACATAGGTTGAGAGATGCATAGTGATATAACATTTCAGCCACTACAGGGTCATGCACTATGTTGCAGGGATTGAGCAATGTTCAGTCAAGCAGCTAGGTTATCAGGCTATCATGGTTTATCATTCATATTCATAAGAATATAAAGTATACTGAGGTTCGAGAATGATACCAACCGGGCTTAGCCATAATAGCAACTGGGTTCTGCTCCTTTCCTCCTTTTCTTTTGGTTTGCAGGCACCTGTTAACAATTATTGTTCCAGAATGTTACCGCCGACATAGAACTGGTAGTATTTTGCTGCTTCAGTTTCAAAGGTACCGCTAGTATAAAAATGGGTTTAGGCACGATAAACAGTTTCTGCTGCTCCTTTGTCTTTCCTTTCCTTGATTTTTATTTCAGCTTAGCAGGTACTTGTTAACTTAACAACCAGTTTCAGTTCCCAGATTTGCACGGATGGAGCAAAGTCGAGAGAGCACTAGTACTGAAAATTTTCAGAAAAAGAGTTCTGCAATATGAAATGTAGGTATGCTGGGACTGGTGACAACTTTTTAGCAACAATGAACTAGTACAACTATCCACAGATTACAGATTCTTCTACAAAGTTCAAGTCATACTAAAATGCTTATGCTTGCAAAAATAATTTAAGTGCCAAGGTAATAAGATGCCAACAATAGGAGTTTTAGATTCACCACAGTTGAGAGCTACAGAATATTGATGACTAAAAATGCAACTAACTTCATGCAAGTTTGGCAATGATGCAATTTATGCGAATGGGATGATTGAAATTTACAGATTACAGTTAACTGGATGCAGAGTATGCAAGAGAAAATGAAGTGATTAAAACTACAACTACCACTACACTAAAATGCTTACAGAACTAAGCTACGACTTCAAGATGCTAGCTACCAGTATATTGCTACAGGACAGTGATGCAAAACTTTACCAAAAAAAAGGTCTGAGAAAAAAATTTGCAGGTATGTGACTGAAATGGAAGCTACAACTAATGCTTATGGGGATAAATGCAGATTATGTAAACAAATGGGCTAACTTAAACTACAATACAACAGTAAAGTTACAGATGCAAGTGAACTACAAACTGAAAATGCTACTAAGTTACAACATGAGATGCAAATGCTACAGAATAGAATGCAATAACAGAAAGTTGAAAACTACAGATTATACTAATTGAAGGCTTTTAACAAAATTTAGTAAATATAATGATGCAATTGACTGAAAAACTAAAACTACAGCTAACACTAATATAACACATATGTACAAATAATAACAAAAATCAGTGAAGAGGCACCACAGAAACAATTACACCGCTACCGAGTCCCCGGCAGCGGCGCCAAAAACTTGGTAGGCTTATAAACAGTACCTACAATGATAACTGCAAGTGCACAGTGTCCTTATGTAACACAGGGTAAGCAAAGGTCGATCCTCGGGGAGAAGGTGGGTGTAGAAGTGATTCCAAATCTTTACTAAACTGATTCAATGATAAGTAACACAAAAGGAGGTTTTGTTGCCGATACAACTAGATGATGGTAGTGACTGGAATAACAAAAAACGAAAGCAAAGAATAATCTACAAGCAGTCGAAATAAGGTGCTAGGGAAGTCGAATCCACCGCTTAACCTACATTAAGTTAATTCAGTCTCAATACTATTCTTGTCCCTTATAATGGACAGGTGGTATTCCGCCTATCCGTGGATTTCGGGAGGATGGTTTAGTGTCACTAAGATGATTCCTAATCCTAGTATTAGCTGCCCTCTCACAAAACAAACTAACCGCAGATCAATCACTTAGATAATTAAACAACCCTGATATGGATAATCTAATCGCAACTAAGGTATCCCTCCAAAGTACTAACTGTCTAATTAAGGCACAACTAGTCAAAGGATTAGACAACAATCAATTAAGCATGAGTTGTAGCACAATCAACATAGTGTTATTCTAACTACAATGGATACATGGCATACACTGTGAGAGCAAAATGCTAAAGGCTCAGATTATATTTATCCAAAATATTATAGCACAACAAGAACAATATCAATACATGAACCAAACTTAGCAATAGATTAATGGTTTCATCTAGACCCTAACTATGAAATTAGAACATCATGGAGATAATAAAATCAAGCATGAATTACTACTTGGTGGACCGGCTAATCCGGGCATGAGTTTTTCATTACAATGTCTTCTCTATTTATACACAGTTTTCATTCAATCACTTATAATTTGATAATTTAGAGAACACCCACTCACCAATAACACGTTTTCTGACAAACCCCTTCTGCAATTCAACTTTATGGCTCCTTGATTTGATGTTTGCTTTAGCTTTGAAGAAACCCTAGTCTTATCTCTCTCAATCATAGCTTCTAGGGTTACTATTTTTGATAAGGGAGAAGATAAGATGGAGAGAGATAGAAACTAAGATATTGATTGATGGCTCTTGAGAAGGTGGCTTTGCTCAGAAGTAGTCGGGAGTGGAGGTGATTGATGGAGGTGAAATGGTGGTTCTGTAGAGCTTGTAGGAAAGAAGAACACGAAGTGAAGGTGTGTTTGGTTCTGCTCGAATAGGGGAAGGATGGAAGATTCTCTGGTGTGAGGCGGGAGTAGCGAGATTGGATATACCATATGGAGATGCTCTGGATGATCATCAGCTATGTCAAATATGACAGCTCAGATGGAAACGGGTTTGGGTTTTAGATGTTAGGTTTTATCTCTTGGAAGATCTTCTTCTAGGCCCAAACCTTCATCAAAGCTAGTATCTCAAGCCCCCTTCTAGTATTTGAGTCTTGCAAACAACATCCTTCACTTGCGAAAGAGGTGCAAGAGAGATTCTTCACTTGTCGTCTCTCTTCCGTTGTCACCAATTCTTTGCCCTTTTGGCTTTTCAATTCATCCAAGCTTTATTTAGTACCTAAAAACACAAAATTAATTAGTACAAATATTTATTCTTGAAAACAATGAAAATACAGAATTGGGATAATATATGATTTTAAAGCACAAAAGATGAGTTAAATGTCAATAAAAAGGTGTAGAAATTTGCACTATTTGGCACTCATTATAGTTATGTTGGATATTTACTCTTAACAATTATCCGCATTTTAAAACCTTTGGCAGTGTCACACTACACCAAATATGGGGTTAAGCAACTCAGATTAGCAACAGCTTAGCATCTGTTGCCAATTTTCAGTTGCTAATTTTTGTTGCAAAATATTCGCAACAGTTTCAAACAGTTACGAAACTCGCAATTTTTTTCTTCAGTTGCGATTCGCAACTAAAGCCAGTTGCGAATCGCACTAGTATCAAAAGTAAGGTGTGGGGATTAGGTTTCCCAGTTGCTAGAGTTCTCCCTTATATAGTCTTTCAAATCAGGGTTTGCAATCAATGTTAGCTTGGTAACAAAGCATTCAATATTCACCATTAAATGAAAACCTGATTAGATTCAAGCTAATATTTCTCAACCATTGGATCGAAACCTTATCTTGTTACACATAAATGAAATGTCCAATTTTGGGTTTATGTAACCGTTCCCAAATATTGACATTTGTTGGTTCAACAATAGTTAACCAAATGGTTAGCCATATGATCACTCTCATATCAACCATAATCTTCTTCACCATAACTAGTTCAAATGACTCAAATGAACTAGTTAGAGAGTTGTTCAATTGCTTAGATCTTATGTAACTACACAAGACACAATCGAAGCAAAAATGGTTTGATTCACTCGAATCGGTTCATGAACTTTATAGCCACGGTTTGCAAAAGCATTCCTTAGTTTATATAAACATTAGTTCAAGAACAACCGGTTTTAGATATAACCTACTCAATTTCGCGGACTAGGTTCGTGGACTTAAGCTCATGGAAGGAGTACACAAACTCCAAACAGTAAATTCTCGGGTGAGAACTTCTGCGGTTCATGCGGATGGACTTGGCTTGCGCCACTTCCATTTCTCATGATCAACAAAGTTCGCAAACGTTGGTTCAAGGAATAAGGACTTATACATAGATGTGTTTCCACAACAATGCTTATATCCTACCAATGGTTATGTAATCTAAACTCTCATTTCAATCATTGCAACATTCTCAGAGAACATTATATAGCCGTTATTCACAGACCATTTTTCGTCAGAGCAATTTCCAAAGTGATTGAAACATAACATGACTTTCTTCACTAGGTAAGGATGAATTTGGCTAAAGCGAAATCTTACCAACACATATTTCGAGAAATAGATAGGCGACTTAAACTCGGCTCAAAATAGCAAATGTGTATAATGAAAGTCTATACGTCTAAACAACTTTTGTCTCAAGAGTAGGAGATAGAGTAAATAGACTTTTTAGTGACATATAAGTTCAAGTATCCACATACCTTTTAGTCGATGAAGTTCCACCGGTCACTCGAGTAGTCCTTAGTCTTGTATGATGATTGCCATGGAGTTCTTGAGCTCAACCACACTTTCTATCCTAGTCCGAGACCTTTAGCTACATAGGCTAGAAATCAAGACTTATAGTTTTGATCACTAACATTGACAAACATGCTTGAGATAGCAACGCATGCGAGTTCGACCGAGCAATGCTCTAACAAGCTTCCCCTTTGTCAATTTTAGTGGCAAAACTATTAATACATATGGAATACAAAAAATAAGTAAATTAACTTTTGTAGCTCCTAATCCACATGTCTAATCTTCAACATTACTCGAAATCTTCGTCACTTCCAAGTACTCCAATGATCCCAAAGGTTGTAAGTTTAGTATCATCGTTGTTGAAAATCCGTAGCTATAACAATAAGAAAACAAGAGTTCTCAATCATTGTTATACAGTATCGTAGTATCATTACACAACGTCAAAGTTCAATTGTATCACAACTTCAACAACAATACTATGGTGATATGTATTACTCCCCCTTAGTCAATACTCCATCTCACATGGAAACCACTCCCCCTTACATAATGATCCGAAAACCATATGTATTTTTAGTGTGAACTACATATTAATTCTCCCCCTTTTTGTCAATAAAATTGGCAAAGGTACAAGAACGGGATCCTAATGAAATTTCCGAAAGAGACATTTCATGACCAAAAGAAAGAAACACACATCATCTTATTTAGATGCAATCATAAATCCAAAGCTAAATGCATTCATCAAGGAGTTTAAATATACAAGATAACCCCTATAATATTCCACAGGCGCACTCCCCACAAAGATATGGAAATTAAGCGCAAGTTCAAAAAGAACTCTCCCCCATTATATGTCATTCCCGAAAGAACAACAAGAGCGACCTTAATTTCGAAGGAAAAGAAGGATTTCTTTGGACATAACAAATCACATACAAGTATGAATTTGAATCCAAAATACTCAATTAAATTAACCACAAGAGAACCCATGATTAATTTAATCGAAATACACAATCAAACTAATCACAAAGAGTAATCAATTTAATTGGCCATACTCACATAAGAGAATCTATGGAGAAATGACTAAGTTAATCATGAAAATAATCAACCCAATCAAAAAATGCTCAAACATAAGAAAACTTATGGAGTCATAACTAAATAACCAAACAAGATGATTAATTTAGTCCAATATGCTCGACATAAAGTACCTTATGGAACAACAACAAAGCTAACCATGAAAATAATCAACTTTGATTGTTTTAGTGCTCAACATAAGACACATTACGGAGCCTCACAAGTAATACACAAAAAATATGGATCGGGAAGATCAATTATCAGGAATACACAAGGATTCATTCTATTTTCCATCACAATTTGCACCATGACATACAATAGACATAATCCTTGAAAAACAAAAGACTTTAACCTATCTTCCATCAATAATTGACAATATAGGCTTAACTTTTGTATTTGTCAAAAGTCCATTCATTCCTTTATCAATATAAGAATATCGACTTACGAAAGACTTTAATTTTGACAAGATATGGGACAATCATAGTTCACGGATGCAAACACACATATCCCATAAACAATTGCAATATATAAAACCATAAAGATTAATACTGCAAACATCATCTTCCAAACAAAGTTTAGAATTTAAACCAATAAATCTAAAAACATAAAGATGAGAACGTTGGACATAGCTATGTGTAATCACAATAATGGCTATTCCAAACTCTAGTTATTCTTCTAACAAAAACAGAAAAATAGAAGATTTACTAGATGTTACTACCTTTGAAGAATTCTTTATCGTCCCCGAACTCCTTGTCGTCAACAGCCATTGGGACATAAGGTTCATTAAGGTAGGAGTTTATATCAATAAACCTTCTTGGCTGATGATGTCAAACCAGGGCCTTCTGAATCTCATGAGTCTTAAACACAAAAGCCTTTATTTGTTGAATCTCCTTTCGCATCTCTTTCAACACTTCAAGAACATCAGAAAACTTCTGAGAGTTTGAAGGAATGGCTCTTAGCTTCCTCACATTCCTTCTTTTTCTTTTCAATGTTGGAGCTAATAGAGATTTTTTGTTTTCCTTCATGATTGATGGCTTGACAATCATATTAACATCCTTTCCATCAGAAGACAGAGCACTTGGAGCATCCATAGGTGTATGGGTTTGTGAGAGGAAATCACAGTCTCAACAAGTAGTCTTGTGATAAAAAGGAGTTTCAAAGAAGGAAAAGGAATGTAGGGTTTCGAAACCTTTAACAGGTTCGTACACGACCACTCTCAACCCTATGAAGAGTAGAATTGTCGATAGTACCCTTTCTTTTTGTTTGACAGACACAAAATCAAAACTAAGTTAAAGAAAAGAGAAAAAAACTTTTCCTAAAGCCTGTGAGGTACAAAATCATTGTCTCTTTGATCAGGTACATGAGACAAGATATTCATCAAACAACACAATTAAATTGCGTTGCGGTGAACAACAATTTGTCCACCATTTTCCTCATGGGAGGAATCCTCAGACTTCTGTCTATCAAACCGACTCGACCATACTTTCTTCTCTAATGGTCTTGGTTTGTCCTTGGAAACTAACTTCTTAGATGAAGATAAAATCCTACATACCTCAGCGGTCTTCTGAGCAAGTTTAAGCTTCCTTGTTAAATGATTTGCTCTTCGTTGAAGTTTGTTGACGTGCCTTAGTTGGTGTTTGTACTTGTAACACCTTGAAAGTTCATGAACCCTTTGAGAACAATACGAACACGTCAATCTAGGATAAAAATCAGGCTTTTGAGATGTGCACGCAGCTAGGCACATAGTGGAACCTGAAACATTATAAACAGAGTTTCCAAAGTATGGATCAACTTTATCTTCCAGAATAGTTGGATTATCTTCTGAAAGAATATCAAGATTGATGTATGTATTGCTACAATTATTAAAATCAATACTTTCACCAAGAAGTGCAACACTTGATTTCTCGTCTTCATTAGAATCATAGTTGTCAGACATTTCATCAAGAGTTGCAGCAAGACCTTTGTTTCCAGTATATTTTCTACGATTTGGGCACTCGTTTGCAAAATGACCAAATCCTTTACACTTAAAGCACTGAGGCATATCCTCATCATCAGTTTCATCAATATCCCTATTTTTAGGAGGAACACGATTATGAGGTTTGACTGATGCCTTAGGCTTATCTCTGGAGAACCGTTTACTTCTCTTCAGCAGAAGATCCCTAAACTGTCTTGTGATCATCGAGACCGATTTGTCAAGATCTTCATCTTATGAATCTGTCTCAGAGTGATCATCTTCAGAGATATACACTTTTTTACTTTTATCAAGTAATTTAGTGTCCTTTAGTGCTTTGAACGCAACATCCTTAGTCTTGGATGAATGTTCATGATCAAAGATCTTAAGCTTCCCAACCAGCGTATTTCTGGAGAGATTATCAAGGTTATTTCCCTCAACGATGGCATGCTTCTTAGAATCGTATCTGGATGGCAGCGATCTGAGAATTTTCATCACAATGTCCTTTTCAGGAATAGTCTTACCCAATGCAAAAGATGCATTAACAATTTCAGACACTTTGTGATTAAACTCATCAAATGTTTCTTCATCTGCCATACGAAGGTTTTCCCAATCGTAATTAAGGTTTTGAAGCCTATCTTCCTTTTCACTGGTATTACCTTCAAAAATGGTTTCTAAGATATCCCAAGCTTTTTGCGACTTAGTGCGCTTTGTCACATGGTGCTGGAGATTTGGGGTAATGGCATGTATGATGGCATTCAAACCGTCGGAATTTTGCTTTGCAGCAAGTACCTCAGCAGGGGTGTATTCACCAATATTCTTGGGAACGTTTACATCACCAACTGCCACGACGGGAGGATCATAGCCATTAACAACATATACCCATGATTGAAAATCACGCGCTTGAAGAAAAGCTCGCATATCAATTTTCCACCATAAGTAATTAGAGCCATCGAAGACTGGTGGTACGTTAATAGAGATAGCACCTCTATCCATAGAGTTAGATCGCTACAAACACAGACTTATAAGGTCTTAAACGTGTTTTCCTGCTCTGATACCAATTGAAAAAGCGGGGGTCTAACAACCACACCCAATATTTCGCTTAGCAATCTGTATGGACAAACTCCAATATACTTTCTAGAGAATCAACTAGACAGTTAGACTCAATCTAGATAAAAATTTTATCAAAGAGTTTATATCTCAATCTCTCGATTTGATCTTTACTCAAGCAAATAGAAATCTGCGAGTCTTTATCAAAGAGAGATAACTTGGATGGTACCAAAGACCAATATCCAAGTGTCAATCAATTTAAATCAACAACCCAAAAGGTCGGATATTCTAATTGATTGAACAACGCACAACCTGTGATATTTCAATTATATAAACAAATATAATGCAGAATAGAAATAACACAGACACCAGAATTTTGTTAACGAGGAAACCGCAAATGCAGAAAAACCCAGGGACCTAGTCCAGATTGAACACACACCGTATTAAGCCGCTACAGACTCTAGCCTACTCCAAATTAACTTCGGTCTGGACTATAGTTGAACCCCAATCAATCTCACACTGATCCAAGGTACAGTTATGCTCCTACGCCTCCGATTCCAGCAGGATGCTACGTACTTGATTCCCTTAGCTGATCTCACCCACAACTAAGAGTTGCTATGACCCAAAGTCGAAGACTTTAATAAACAAATCAGATCACACAAAAAGTCTACGGTAATAGATAAATCCGTCTCCCACGAATAAACCTATGAGTTTTGTTCCGTCTTTTGATAAATCAAGGTGAATAGGAACCAATCAATAACCCGGACTTATATTCCCGAAGAACAACCTAGTATTATTGATCACCTCACAATAATCTTAATCGATACATCGAAAAAAGATATTGCGGAATCACAAACGATGAGACGAAGTGTTTGTGATTTCTTTTCTATCTTGCCTATCGGAGATATAAATCTCAAGCCAATTATTTCAATTGTACTCGTACGATAGAAACAACAAGATCAGATCACACAACTACAAGAAAAGTAGTATCGGTCTGGCTTCACAATCCCAATGAAGTCTTTAAGTCGTTAACCTGGTTTTAGAAGAAGAAAACCAAAGGTTAAAGGAGAATCGACTCTAGCTTAGCAAACTAGTATCACACGTAAAGTGTGGGGATTAGGTTTCCCAGTTGCTAGAGTTCTCCCTTATATAGTCTTTCAAATCAGGGTTTGCAATCAATGTTAGCTTGGTAACAAAGCATTCAATATTCACCGTTAGATGAAAACCTGATTAGATTCAAGCTAATATTTCTCAACCGTTGGATCAAAACCTTAGCTTGTTACACACAAATGAAATGTTCAATTTTGGGTTTATGAACCGTACCCAAACATTAACATTTGTTGGTTCAACAATAGTCAACCAAATGGTTAGCCATATGATCACTCTCATATCAACCATATTCTTATTCACCATAACTAGTTAAAATGACTCAAATGAACAAGTTAGAGAGTTGTTCAATTGCTTAGATCTTATGTAACTACACAAGACACAATCGAAGCAAAAACGGTTTGATTCACTCGAATCGGTTCATGAACTTTATAGCCACGGTTTGCAAAAGCATTCCTTAGTTTATATAAACATTAGTTCAAGAACAACCGGTTTTAGATATAACCTACTCAAGTTCGCGGACTGGGTTCGCGGACTTAAGCTCATGGAAGGAGTACACAAACCCAAGCAGAAATTCTCGGGTGAGAACTTCCGCCAGGTCGCGGACTTGGCTTGCGCCACTTCCATTTCTCTTGATCAACAAAGTTCGCAAACTTTGGTTCAAGGAATAAGGACTTATACATATATGTGTTTCCACAACAATGCTTATATCCTACCAATGGTTATGTAATCTAAACTCTCATTTCAATCATTGAAACATTCTCATAGAACGTTATATAGCCGTTATTCACAGACCATTTTTCGTCAGAGCAATTTCCAAAGTAATTGAAACATAACATGACTTTCGTCACTAGGTAAAGATGAATTTGGATAAAGCGAAAGCTTACCAACACATATTTCGAGAAATAAATAGGCGAGTTAAACTCGTCTCGAAATAGCAAATGTGTATAATGAAAGTCTATACGTCTAAACGACTTTTGTCTCAAGAGTAGGAGATAGAGTAAATAGACTTTTGAGTGACATATAAGTTCAAGTCTCCACATACCTTTTAGTCGATGAAGTTCCACGGTTCCTCGAGTAGTCCTTCGTCTTGTATGATGATTGCCATGGAGTTCTTGAGCTCAACTACACTTTCTATCCTAGTCCGAGACCTTTAGCTACATAGGCTAGAAATCAAGACTTATAGTTTTGATCACTAACATTGACAAACATGCTTGAGATAGCAACGCATGCGAGTTAGACCGAGCAATGCTCTAACACTAACAATAGAGACACTGAGAACTATTCAGACACAAAAATGTGTCTATCAAATACCCCCAAACTTATTGTTTGCTAGTCATCGAGAAAAACTAATCTAGAAAATAAAATCCTAACTCATTGTCGCAAGCATCGTGATTGCACTTAGCGTGTGCAACAAGCCTATGAACCCCTAGGTGGCCCTAGTGGCCGAGTTATAGTCTCGAGAGGTTTTACCAAAGGTCTACCCACAAAACCTTTACTCCAGACCCTAGCCATCTACGCATAACCTTAGAATAGCACTAAAGAACCTCCTTGGTTGGCATATTCTCATTGACTACGGGAGGAAGTACCCTGATGCGAAATTCCAATTATTGTACACGAGTTTGCACTCACTTACCAAAATTCATACATAAGTGACGAGAGATCTACTCGGATAGTTTATGGACACCAATATCCGGAATCAAACAAATCATATGAATAGATTAAGAAGATGGAAATAAAAATATATGGTTGCGAATGGACATCAATGCCAAGATGAATCATATGACCTAATGTATTGAGATACTGGTCTTGGACTAATATCAATACAACTGGCATATACAAGGGTACCAGCGGTCAATAATGCTAATTATAGGTCAACACAACTGGCATATACAAGGGAACCAATGGTCGACTTTATTGAATTTATTCCGGTTGGTCTGATGGTCTGGTCTTAATTTCTTTCTTTCTTTTCTCTTTTTTTTTTTTTTTTTTTTTTTTTTTTTTTGTTTGTGTAACTCAATCCTTCTATTTCATCCCAGCGGACATCAACATAAAAATTGTACAAAAAATAAAAATAGAAGTGATAAGATGATTCCGAGATACGATGAAACTATCATGTTATTTCTAACACATGAGCTTCATGGTTTTATGAATAGACTCTATTTGGATGTTTCCATCCACTCAGATTGGTTCCTCAACTCCTACATTCAAGATGCTTCCATCCACTTAAATTGGTTAGTGCCATCCTTAATATGCATAAATTTCTAGGCTCTGGAGTTTATTTATTGCAACTAAGAGCTAACAAAAAGTTTCTTCCCCACCCCAAACTTAAATCTAACATTGTCCTCAATGTTCTAAAGATAAAATTAAAAGCAAGAACAATGAGAAACTATTACCACTTGATGGAAAAGAAATAATTAAGGAAGGATATTACCGTAAGCATGAGCGTGGGTGCCTCCCAAAAAATGCTAAATTTAAAGTCTTTAGCTAGACATCAAATACCTCAAAAAGGATTGTCACCTTCCAAAGTCATATACCAATAGCCGAAATAGATACGGGTCGTCAGAACCAAATAGAAAAGACACAAATGAAAGACTACCATCTTGTATTAGAAAAATGAGTTGACGGAGCATAACTTGATCTAGGGCTTTTATCAAGGCAACTAGATTTATCTGGGGTGTCTCTTTGGGCTCTATATAAGTGTCTAGGAAAACAAGTTCAACCGAATGATATGTCTTTAATAACTGGGTTTCTTCATGTACAATATCTTGAGGATCGGGTAGCAGAGTTTGAAGAAACTCAAGTAGTATCTTAGACGCACAAAGTTCGATTCCCAAGTTAGGGACTTCAATTAGGGATACATGAACATCACTAGAATCATCATTACCCCCAAACTTAGGGTGAACAATATCCTCAAATAGACCAAAATCTATGGGATGGGTTCTAGGGTCCATAAATTCAACACAATGACTAGCTTCTTTTGGGGACTGTTCATCTAAATGATGTTCACTGAAAGGTTCATCAAATAATGGATTATCAAACATAGTGCAGGCTAAAGGATCAGGAACTAGAGTGATAATCATGTTCACCACTTCTAAGTCATCTTTCTCATAAGACTTAATGACATTAAAGACATTTAGCTCAGTAGTCATATTACCAAAATATATGTTTATAAGTCCGGTTCTACAATTGATGACAGCATTAGATGTGGCTAAGAATGGGCGGCCTAAAATCACCGGTATATGAGCACTTGGGTCCTGAACAGGCTGGGTATCTAGAACTACAAAATCCACCGGGTATATAAACCTATCAACCTCAATAACAACATCTTCTATGACACCACAAGGGACTTTAACAGACTATCACTAAATCGGAAGGGTCATTTTGGTCGGTCTCAACTTACCAAGATCAGGACCATAACATCACAACGATACAAGGTTCGCTGGATTAATAAGCGCGGTGTCGCGAGGGAGTCGCAGAGAGTTAAGATAAACAGCGCGATGAATAACGATGACAAAACAGTTGGAAGACATGAAACTTGGCGAGGCTTAGAAGTGTCGCGAGAATAAACATTTGTGCATCTGCGACACTTGCGAGACATTCCAAAAAATAAAGGGTAGCTTAGCTGTCATCCACTATGTATTACCCTATATAAAGGGCTAAATGAGTCTGTAGAGGAGAGATCTTTTTGGAATGGTTAGGCAAGTCATTAGGAGAGAGAAAGTTTAAGAGTGTTTTAACTTCTAAGTGTAATTCTATTTTCCTGTAAACATTTCATGGACTCAATCAATAAATATTCTTGATCTTACATCTTTTAATGGAGTAATTAAGCAAAATTGAGTAAGGGGTGTAGTGTGGGAAATCCTGCTACTACATATGCGCTAGAAACAGGGATTGAGCAGAGATTGACGCAGAAATTGGAAAGAATTTGGATTAATAGAGAAAAGATTTGGAGTGATACTCAAGAATTCATTGAAAAAGAAAAATGGCTAGAAGAAGAAATGTACAAGGGCAACCAACGATTGTAAGAAGAAGTGGGAGACTTGTCTGGAGAAAGGAGGAATGAAACGGGAGAATCGTCAAGGATGAATACGAGAGATGATGCGAGAAAAATCAAAATCAGCCACCGATCTCCTTTTAGCAAACGCACTGTGGATTATGATAGAGTAAGTGTACATACTTGGAGGTGCGATTTTGAAGACGAGAGGAAGAGGAGCAAAGACTGACTGGTGAACAATGGACAAGGAGGAGGAGAGCAAGGTATGAATGGAGAAATGAATCCGGAAATGAAGAAATTGCAGCGTTAGAAAGATTGAGACAAACAATACATGAAGAAAGGCGACTAGAGGCAGAGGAGCGAGCAAACTTAACAAGACAGAATCATGAGTTGAGGATGGAAAATATGAGATTGCAAAATAGAAGGTCAAGAAGCAGTGCGAGATCAAGTTCAAGATCGATCAGGGAAGAAAGAAGGAGAGTTTTACTAACGAAAGTACAGAGGAAGAAAACCAACAAGAAACACAAAATTCAAGCACATAGCATGGCGAGAGAAGAGGGGAAATGGAAGATCGTTATATTCCTCAGCCCGAAAATATTCAAGATGAGCGGAATAGGGAAAATCAAGGAAACATGCAACTCCAAGGGCCGAATGACCCAGTGGTGAGAAGGGAGAATAATCTTGCAGGAGAGAAGAATTGAGAAGAAACCGAGAGATTGAGGATGACATTGAGAGACACTACATTGAACAAGCACGGCTAGCTCGCGAGAGAGAAAGGATAAGAGCAGAAATGGAAAATCAAGAGATGGAAGAGGCAATCAGCGGAATAACCATGACAACCGGGAAAGAAGGAGGAACAAAAATCGTACCAATAGAAATATTAATGAAGAATATGAGAGAGTGCGAGATGAGAGCGAGAGACAGCCAAGAAGAGAGAACAACCGAAATATAACGGCGTGCGAATTGAAGAAAGAAACGAAGAAGAACGTCGCAGGGAAAGGAGAGAAGAAAATAACGAGCAAGAAGGTCAAACAGAGCACGAGCGTAGGGGACGCAGGCGAGCTAAAAATACCGGAGAATCAAATTTCGAGGCAAATGAACAAATCTTAAGAGAACTGGTAGGAAATGAGAGGATTATTGAATAATAGAAGGGAAGGAGGAAGGAAACAATTGGGACGAAGCCATCGGGTTGCGAAGAACCCCTTCACGCTAGAAAGCTGAGATGGGAGGAATACCTCCTAAGTGCAATCTACCCGCATTAACCAACATCTTTGATGGAACAACTGTGCGGTACAACATATCAAGGCTTATATGAGATGTATGTTTTAAAGTGGGAGAATCATGACGCTATACGTGCAAATATTTCGCATCAAGCCTAATAGAGAAGCGTTAAAATGGTTTGAAGGTCTCCAAGAAACACAATCACATCATTCAAACCATTTTCATGTCACATTCCCGGGAGCATACATAAGTAACAACTCTTCACGACCGGGTATTGAAGATGTATTCGGGTTGAAACAAAGAGTTGGCGAGAGCTTAAGGCGCTTGACAATAAGATGGAGAACCATATGTAGCGAAATGGCAGGACGAGTTGAGGAAAGATATCTCATTCTCTCATTTGTGAATGCTCTCTTCGCGACCAATTTGCTATATATTCAAATTTTTAGAATCAAAAATACAATCACAATGGCAGAACTGCGAGAGTTGCAGGAAGAATATATTGCCTTAGAAGAAAGACAGAATGAAATGAATTCTTATCCAGTCGCGAACTGATTGCAGTTTTACAAGTGGTAAGTATAAGAGTATCGTTCGCTCGGACTTTTTTAAGATTTTGATTTTAGACTTAATTAAAAGAAAATACTAAAACAAACTAATTACAATTGAATTTTGTTATCAAGGAGAGATGAGTCTAGGGCTTTGATTTCACTACTTCTAATGATGGTAAACTCAATAAATAAAACTTTGACATAATACTCCGACTTTACTCAAAACAATTTTCGAACTCAATCTCATGCTTTGGAAGATATAACAATACATGCTCTTTTATGACTTTCGCCGCTATTCAAAGGCCTAATCCTCCTTCGCTTATAAAAGAACGGTAGAAACTACCCAAAACAGTTTTCACGAAGCATGTAAAGAAGAGAGAATTTTAGACAAATTAAAACACAATTTTTGGAGTAAATATGCCAAAGAAATTAATTACTAAATATTACCCATCAAAAATAGTTTCCTCCCAAACCCTAGAGAATAGATTTAGCTACTCATGGATCGAAGATTGAGAAAATTTCATTAATCATTGTATTAAAAATATTAATAAAGTGCTTACAATGATTTCGAGAGATAAACGACCGTCTCTCGAGGGTCTTTGTTTTAGACCGCTTGACAACGATAGATGATTAACTCAGCCGTTGTATTCGAGATCGTTTCCGCGATCGCTTTTGATGGTTCAATGTTCTTGGTGTTCTTGAGTTTTTACAAAGAGGAGTAACTTTTCTTCTTCTTCTTCCCGCTTCGCTACAACTCCTCCGCAGCTTTCTCAAGCCTCCAATCGACCCCAAACTCTCCGTATTTCATCTCTTAACCTCACGCCCTTATATATACCCAACAGTCGATAAATATCGTAAGAATATCTTGTTTTCTTCTTTTCCAAAACCACGGTTTTCTCCGCTTCCTTTATTCTCACACGTCTTTCGACGGTGCGAACTCTTCTAAAGATAGAAGTGAATCTTTTTATATGACATATCCTCCAAATCTAACCACTTATTTTCCAAAAATTCAATCAAAAGAATCCCGTAATATCAATCCTCCCCTTCTAATGAGAATACGATGAAATCTTCCTTTTTAACGCAACCAACTTCCTTACCCACCTTGTTTGAGTAAAACAGCCCCTAACAAACCATTCGAGCCCTAAAGTTCCAGTAGAATCTTGCTCATAACATGTTAAGAAAATTATGCAGTAAGAGAGAACTCTTCCCGCCAAAATCCATTTCTTAAAAGATGAAGATGATGCCCCTAACCAAACGAGTGTAAATAGCACTTGGGGTGTCCTGGGTGTAAATAACAATTAGGGTGCCCCTTATCAATGGTGTACCTTTAGTAATTGAAGCCCTTATCCAAATGAGGGTTCCTTTTAGCAATTCTTCCGAGGTGTAATTATGACTTTTCTCGGGGGAGTCTCCAAAGATACTTCCCGGGTGCCTGTGAGTGCCTTCTCGGGTGCCTTTAGTAATTTTCTCCCACGAGCGCAAATACCACTTTTCGAGCTAATTTCCGCAAAAGCTTATTTCTCCAAAAACACCTACAAAGACATAAAATACCAAAATAAGCACAAAAATCGAGTACTAACATTACGAGAATTGAGACTAATATAGACACATAAATGCGTCATCAAATACTCCCCAAACTTATTATTTGCTAGTCCCGAGCAAATCAAATCAAAATAAAATCCTAACTCACTGTCGCAGGCATCGTCGATTGCATTTAGCGTATGCAATAAGCCTTTAAACCCCGAGGTGGCCCTAGTGGCCGAGTTATAGTCTCGGGGGGGGGTTTACAAGAGGTGTACCCACAAAACCTTTATACTCAAGACCCTAGCCATTTACGTTAACCTCGAAGGCGCTAAAGAATCTCCTTGGTTGGCATACTTATTGACTACGGGAGGAAGTACCCTCGATGCGAAAATTCCAATTCTGCATACCAGTTTGCACTCAAGATACTAAAATTCATATATAAGGATGAGCTCTACTCGTATAGTCGCACTATGGACATCAATATCCTGAGTCAACAAATCACATGGATAGATTAGGAGATGGATATAGAAAAACATAGATGGTTTTGATGTTGACTAAGGTGACGGTGTTTTCTCATATCTCGTCAAGGCCTTTGCCAAAATGAACCTATCCTAATGGACTAAGATACCTGGGTCCGACTAATATCAACACAACTGCATATACAAGGGAACCAGTGATCAATAATCCTAATTCTAGATCAACTCGTCTGGCATATACAAGGGAACCAGCGGTCGATTTATTCACTGAACATTAACATTTAACTTTTAATTTTTATTTTTATTTTTTTTTTTTTTTTTTTTTTTTTTAACCGCATGATTTGATCTTTGGATCTAAGCGCATGCTTCTTGTCGCCAGATTACATGATAGTTCCCATGGATCCCGCGTGCCCACGCTTGTTTAGGCGATTTGAGACAGGGAAAACACACACATATTGCTATTCCCAAGTGTTAATTTAATTTTTTTTTTTCTTCTTATTTTTGAGTATTATTCCGTTTGGTCTATTTGGTCTGGTCCTTTTTTTTTTTTTTTTTTTTTTTTTTTTTTTTTTTTTTTTAGTAACTCAATCACTCTATTTCACCCTAGTTGATGGGTAAATAACTTGAATCGTGAGCCCCACCTAATCACTTAGAGAAACATAGTTTAAAAACAAAATAAAATAAAAAACAAGTGAAAAGGACTCAACGAGATATGGTGAAACTATCATGTTATTTCTAACACCCGAACTCGTGCTTTTATGAATAGACTCTTTAGATGTTTCCATCTAATCGATTGGTTCCTCAACTCCTACAACCAAAATGCTTCCATCCACTTAGATTGGTTAGTGCCATCCTTAATAAGCATAAATTTCTAGGCTCTGGAGTTTAACAATGCAACTAAAAAGTTTCTCCCATACCCCCAAACTTAAATCTAACATTGTCCTCAATGTTCTAAAGATGAAAGTTTTTAATATCTTTCCTTATCTATTTTGCTTCAAATGGTAACAGTTTTTTAAAAAAAAACTTAAAAAAAAAAAGAAAATAAAAAATCTAAAACCTAACCTAAAGGCAAGTCCGCTAATCGGCGCCAAAATCGATTGCGCTTTTACAAGTGGTAAGTATAAGAGTATCGTCGCTCTGACTTTTTTAAGATTTTGATTTTAGACTTAATTAAAAGAAAATACTAAAACAAACTAATTACAATTGATTTTTGTTATCAAGGAGAGATGAGTCTAGGGCTTTGGATTTCACTACTTCTAATGATGGTAAACTCAATAAATAAAACTTTGACATAATACTCGACTTTACTCAAAACAATTTTCGAACTCAATCTCATGATTTGGAAGATATAACAATACATGCTCTTTTATGACTTTCGCCGCTATTCAAAGGCCTAATCCTCCTTCGCTATAAAAGAACGGTAGAAACTACCCAAAACAGTTTTCACGAAGCATGTAAAGAAGAGAGAATTTTTAGACAAATTAAAACACAATTTTTGGAGTAAATATGCCAAAGAAATTAATTACTAAATATTACCCATCAAAAATAGTTTCCTCCGAAACCCTAGAGAATAGATTTAGCTACTCATGGATCGAAGATTGGAGAAAATTTCATTAATCATTGTATTAAAAATATTAATAAAGTGCTTACAATGATTTCCAGATATAAACGACCGTCTCTGAGGGTCTTTGTTTTAAGACTGCTTGACAACGATAGATGATTAACTCTGTCGTTGTATCTGAGACTGCTTCTGCGACTGCTTTTGATGGTTCAATGTTCTTGGTGTTCTTGAGTTTTTACAGCAGCAGGTAACTTTTCTTCTTCTTCTTCCTGCTGCTGCTACAACTCCTCTGCAGCGTTTCTGAAGCCTCCAATCGACCCCAAACTCTCCGTATTTCATCTCTTAACCTCACAGCCCTTATATATACCCAACAGGTCGATAAATATCGTAAGAATATCTTGTTTTCTTCTTTTCCAAACCACGGGTTTTTCTCCGCTTCCTTTATTCTCACACGTCTTCTGATTTGGTGCGAACTCTTCTAAAGATAGAAGTGAATCTTTTATATGACATATCCTCCAAATCTAACCACTTATTTTCCAAAAATTCAATCAAAAGAATCCCGTAATATCAATCCTCCCCTGTTTACCGAGAATACGATGAAATCTTCCTTTTTTAACGCAACCAACTTCCTTACCCACCTTGTTTGAGTAAAACAGGCCCTAACAAATCCATTCGAGCCCTAAAGTTCCAGTAAATCTTGCTCATAACATGTTAAGAAAATTATGCAGTAAGAGAGAACTCTTCCCGCCAAAATCCATTTCTTAAAAGATGAAGATGATGCCCCTAACCAAATCGGGGTGTAAATAGCACTTGGGGTGTCCTGGGTGTAAATAACAATTAGGGTGCCCCTTATCAATGGTGTACCCCTTAGTAATTGAAGCGCCCCTTATCCAAATGAGGGGTTCCTTTAGCAATTTTCCGAGGTGTAATTATGACTTTTCTCGGGGGAGTCTCCAAAGATACTTCCTGGGGTGCCCGTAGTGCCTTTCCGGGTGCCTTTAGTAATTTTCTCCCACGAGCGCAAATACCACTTTTCGAGCCAATTTCGCCGCAAAAGCTTATTTCTCCAAAAACACCTACAAAGACATAAAATACCAAAATAAGCACAAAATCGAGTACTAACATTACAGAGAATTGAGACTAATATAGACACATAAATGCGTCTATCACGAACACAAGCTCGAATGCTGCGAACGCAAGCTTGTTGCCTCAATTCATAAATACAAACATGTGAGCACTTCGCAAGGACAAAGCAAGCAAGAAAGCTGATGAGGGACAATAAGATAGTAGCCATGGGAAGCCACGACCAAGAAGAGTTTGAACTAGAAAGGAACTACTACAACCGTAATAAAGAATAATAAGATTCAGAGGCTAGATCATGTGCAAGAAACTTACGGTGACGAAGGCAAAATAACCGTGGAGGGCAGAGAAGTCGCAGAATAGTATGGGAAGAGATTAAGATGCCTCCACTGAATGCTAGTGTGGAAAAGATCTGGGAAGCTATACTTGTGATGGAAAATGTACCAAAGACCTTGGAACGTGGGAATGGAACCACCGCCAGTGATAGAAGTCATGAGTTTTGTTCTTACCATCGCTTCCATGGACATCAAACAAACGATTGTAGAAACATAAAGAGAATTATTCTCAGTGATGATTGATCGGGGAAGTGAATCACTTTCTAAAGGGAGAAGAAACAGCCGTACATTACCACCACCACCGTGAGATGCAATGTAACGGTGTCAACGAAAGGAAAGGAAACATTTGTGATAGAAGTCGGACAAAAGCTAAAAATTTGAATTGCAACTCTATCGTCCACTCCTATCGCACAATCGAAGATTTTCATGACAACGTGCCGGTGAGAGTCTTTGCGAGAGATGCTAATGATAAAGAAATAATGAGTCTCGGCGAGAACGACAAAGTAGCTTAGAAAAGTGGCGTTGAAGACTATTTCTTCTCTCGCAAAATGAAGTGCCAAAAGGAAGAGAAACACATGATAGCCCGTTGGTTGTGAAACTAGAGATTAACCCAAAACCGCATTGATGGAGAAGATGATGAAGCGTGTTTGTCGGGCGATCAACCGAATCCTAATCGATACTGGGAAGTTCGGTGAATATTCTTTACCATACTTACAAGACGATGGGAGGAAAGGATGAGGAATTGATCCCCTCGACATACAAGATATATGGCTTTAATGGCACCGCAAACAAGCCAAAGGGAGAGGTTCACATGAGAATACCTCTACAAGGATTATCAACTCGATGTTTTATTCTCGTGTGGTTGACGTGGAATCTCCATATAATGCGCTGATTGGGAGGCCATGGCTTCATGAAATCTTGGGGTCGCATCAACATACCACCAATGTATAAAATTTCCACATCCAAACGGCATTGGTATTATACGGGGAGATTGGAAGGAGTCGCAACAAAGTGTCATGAGGTCGATGTAGAAAGTCACAAGAAAGAAATACCAAAAGAAAGGGTTGGAAGCAACATGTGAGAGATGAGCGAGAGAAAGGAAAACTGATGGTAGATGCTATAGAAGTGAGGACTGAACATACCTCGCGAGGTGAATGCCTAGAGACAGCCAATATTATGATAATAACGGCGTTAAGGATATGAGGAACAAAAGGCATAAGAAGTGAATAATCAACAAAAGCAGGAGAAAAAGTAGCAATTGAAGTAATGATGTGTGAGAATCTCGCATCAAGAGTAAATGAGAATTCGGTTAAGAAAGAAAAGTGAAATACAACAAATTGAACTATGCGAATACTTCGTAAACAAATATCAGCAAATAATGAAACATGAATGATTGAATGATTTAACAAATATGAATGAGTAAAGAATGGGACGAACCTTTATGGCGAACACCCTAGTTCGCGAATAAAATTTAGTGAAGAGGCAAATGTAAGACCTAAAGTGCGTCATATAAGGGGGTATCTCTCGACATGGCTCTGGGTGGGGAAGGTTACACCGCTCCCGAAGCTTCCGAGTCATGAAAATTTGGGGCCCATGAAAGCCTATCCGGAGAGGTACCTTGGATTCCCAACTATATATATAAGGTTATATACTGGTTGGGCGACCGAGGGTCTCTTCCAAGGAGTCAGTGTATGCTCAAGGCGCCGAGGTACACGGTTGAGCCGAGTGCCCGTGGATGGATGAACCTACCTGGCCATTCTTGGCAAGTCTTGGCATATGTTGCACTCGCCCGAAGAAAACTCCACTTAGGGTGCGCCTCGTAACCATAAACCCTATAGGTATAAGGGATAAGAGGGTGCAAAAACAACGGTTGTTGTTAAGACCGGATGGGAGGAGCTAGTCTTGTATGGCCGATGTTTCGCCTCCTTGGAAGGGGCAACCGGGAGATGATAAGGGCGACACTCTCCATTAGGGGAGTGTCAAAACAAACACGCAAATGTCATAAGGCTATGTTTTCGCAAGAGAATTTAGGCTCGTCATATTTGTGCAATGATCCCGCAGAGGCAATAATACTAACGCGAGGGTAAGGCGAGATCAATGGGTCTTTACATGAAAGTATACGGACGTCTGCGATTTTGCCGCACGACGGCAATGTCATGGGGCTTTATGTTCGCAAGGATATCTAGGCCCGTCATATTGTCGCAACCAAAACATCCTGCAGAGGCAAAAATACTTGGAAAATGATAAGGCAAGATCAATGGGTCCTTACATGCAAGTGTAAAGACGTCCCTGCGATTTTGTCGCGGTAAAAGGTGGCAGGGGAAGACCTCTAATTAGGGAGGTCTAACTTGGAAAACCACACAAAATGATAAGGCAAGGTCAATGGGCCATTGCATGAAAATGTAAAGGCGGCCTGCGACCTCGCCGCAACGATACATTTCAATAACAATAAAATAATTATCCAACAAAATACATGATGGCAACTAAAATCTTCCATCTGAAGATAAATAACAGAGGCAAGTATGGGAATGGAAAAGATGGAATATTGTTATTCATCTTCTCGATGAAAGAATTATACATCATAATAAAGAGATACGAAATGTACGAGATATTACAAAATAAAGAAAACAAAAAGAATTATCTCTTTGGTGATTCTTCTCCTTCATCCGATTCTTGGTCCTATTATTCTCATCGCTTTAATTTTCTTCTTCGCTAGCCTCACTATCAGAAACGTCTGAGACAGGCAGATTCACAGGAACCTTTCAAGAAGCCAGGGATATGAATGCATAGGGATATTGTGGTCCTTACAAACATACTCCATGGCTCCATTGCGAAAACGAACGGCATCATTATTAAAATTCTCCACTTTGTCGTTAGAAATTGTTTCTTCAACTTGAAATATTTATTCTCATGAAGGAGAGACTCTTTGCGAAATTTGTTCTTTTCGGATTTCGAGTTCTTCAATTCCGCCTGGAAAATTCCTGGCGAGTTGTTCTTTTTCGATTCAAGCTCTCTAATTCTAACTTGAAGTCTCTTCTCGGATTCTACAAATAAGTAACAACAAGTTAATAATTTACGAGCAATACTACGTAAGTAAGAAGCAAGAAGGTATAATAAATAACCTTCTCTATCGATATCATATCTTTAATCAAGGAAGTATGCTCGGCATGAAGACTAACATCAACACCTAGGTTATTCCTGGCATTATCTAAAACTTTCGCAGCCAGTGCCGAATTCATCATCACAATTAATAACAAGAAGAGAACGAACTTGCTCTTCTCATTTGTTTAAGTATGGTATTCGATGAAGGAGTTCATCTCGTTCAACTTGCACACCGAGAAGAGATTTGTGGAATTCTTCTAACGCCCGTGCACCTCTCGTTAGTAATGCGATCGTTCTCATCTATGAGATCACTAATTTTCTTCCTTAAAGTCTTGATTTTCTTCTGGAATCAAGGTACATTCGTTAAAGCGATTAGTTAAATTTAAACTAGATCGTGTTCGATCTCTAAGAGATGATATCTCGGATTGAAGATCCTTTAATGAAAGGAGGTTAGTTTTATTTGAGAAACTACTTAGAGATTGATTGAGGTGAGAAAGAAGGACATCATCATTCATAGGCTCGGAAATGAATGGAGAAGAATGGATTCTTCGGAGGAGAGATTATATACGTCTGCGAGAATAATAGTCGACAAAGAAAAATAAAAATAGCATGAAAAGGATTTGAGAATTGAAAGTTACTATACCATAAAGTTGCTTTGATTTGAATTCAAGAGTGATTACTCTCTCCTTTTGGGAGTCCAGACCGCTTCTAATTTTTGAATCTTATCGCGAGATGACGCGACTTCAACTTCCGGCTCTTGGGTCTTCTTGTTCAATTGTAAATTTCTCTTTTCAAGATTATTGCGTCTTCTCTCGAGATCTGAGGCAACTACAAAAGAAGTTTTTCCAACCTATGAAAGAAGATAGAAAAACCGTTAATACATATATATTTAAAAATTTAAAATTAACAGGGAAATATGACTGCATGCATACCAAAGACCCAAGCGCGTTCAAGAAGTCAGGAGACACAATTCTAGAGGCTCCATTGAAAGAATTATTGCCCTCTAGTAAAGCAGCATTACACACATTTGCGAGAATCCCGCAAAGGGAAGCTAGGGGAGCATCTCCCATTCCTTGGAAAAAGTCTGAGAAGATGCTAGATAACTGATCCATAGGAGAACCGGCCAATGTAATCTCTTCAGCGAGAGAGGGATTCGAATCATGGTTATCCTCGTCGAAGATTTGGAGCTTGAGCTAAGGCGAAGAAGATTGAGTCTTTCGCTTCTTAGTTAAAGGAGCAGAAGATTTATCTTTGCGAACGAGCAGTTTTACCCTTACTTTTAATCTTCGCGCTACAGCCTTCTTGACTCAACCTTCGCATACGGTTAAAGATAAGAAACAGAGGCAACAATATTGTTTCAAATAACAAAGGAAATGTTTCTTACTTCACCCGTAAGCGATCGAAGTATCGTCGAGTACTCTCCAACGGATTATCCTTGTAGCTTCTTCTCAATTTTAAGCGATCCAAAATTTCACAAACTCAAGAAATATAAAAAGAAAAGTTGCAAAGGCAAGATTTAAAGTGGAAAACATACCTCTTTTGCCTTATCGGGCCATTTGAATTCCCAAGGATGATATCCTGCGAGATTCGCAGGGAAGAATATGCGAGCCCGCGATGTAAGGGCCATTTAAAATCAAGGGTACAACCCACCATTTCTCATCTTTGGAGTGGCGAGGAGTAGTATTGTTGCCGGGTGCCACCAATATCTTGCATGAGTAATTTATCCTCGGGGACATTATCCTTCTTTTTCAGGGCGAATGCCCCAAATGAGATTTCGCATTCCTCATTTTTATCACTAGAATAATTTTCAAAAAGTTCTCTACGGTGTATTTCTCAAGCTTATTTCCAAGTCTCACAAATCGGGGTGTCTAACAATATTAGGGTATAAAGATCCTTCGCCAGCACCACGATTCGCGAACTCAAGCATTAGGCGAATGCAATCGCCACTTAATTGATAAACAGCCCGAGAGAATTTTTCATGGGCCAAGATTTCATAAAATAAAGGCATCTCAGGATTGTATAAGGGAATGGGAAGACTGCGAGGAGCCGACCTAGCGAGACTATAATCTTTTGATCATCACATTGATGATCGTAAAACAACTTTGCAGAAAGAATAGATGAAGATTCTTGATCGGGAATGGTTGATAGAGTAAAACCCTTCTCGAGCAATTTCGTTGAACTTCATCAAAAGAAGATTTGTATGCACGACTAATGAAAGCCATTATCGGTATGGGAATGGATGGGAGGTTGGAGATTAGAATCGGCGTTAGAAGGGATGAAGAAAAGATTTACAAGAGCGGGGAGCAAATTAGGAAGGAGAGAGTCAAGAAAAGTTGCAGAGAGAAACTAAAGGAAGAAAAGAGGAGGAAAAGAAAACTATATATAGAAAAATCAAAAAGATTCTTGAGAAAACGAGGGCATTTAATGCGAGAAGAGACACGGACGGTCAAGAATAAACGGTTGGAAGAGACGTGTCGAAAAGACTTTAAATGGTCAAAATCATGGTAATAGTACTGAAGTTGAAACAGATAAAGATAAGTAGTCGCGGCAAACCAAAATATTGATTCTCATGACATTTCCCTCGCAGAGGAGGTGCAAGGAGAGACAGGAGACGGAACTTCATATATATTACAAAGAAGCTTGAACTTCGCTAAAAGAATTACTTTTCAAGAAAAGTATTCTTTCGCTCGTTCCTTCACCAATTAAAATCAAGGATTATTACAACAATGAATTTTTTCCTTAAAATCGCTCTTCAAGCAATATTCAAGGAAAAAGAGGCAAGATGTAGGACCATAACATCACAACGTACAAGGTTCGCGGGATTAATAAACGACGGTGTCGCGAGGGAGTCGCAGAGAGTTAAGATAAACGACGCGATGAATAACGACAGACAAAACAGTTGGAAGACATGAAACTTGGCGAGGGCTTAGAAGTGTCGCGAGAATAAACATTTGTGCATTCGCGACACTTCGCGAGACATTCCCGAAAAATAAAGGATAGCTTAGCTGTCATCCACTATGTATTACCCTATATAAAGGGCTAAATGAATCATGCAAAAGGAGAGATCTTTTTGGAATGGTTAGGTAAGTCATTAGAGAGAGAAAGTTTAAGAGTGTTTTAACTTCTAAGTGTAATTCTATTTTCCCGTGTAAACATTTCATGGACTCAATCAATAAATATTCTTGATCTTACATCTTTTAATGGAGTAATTAAGCAAAATTGAGTAAGGGGTGTAGTGTGGGAAATCCTGCTACTACAAAGACCTAGCTGGGTGTACACATGATACGGGAGTAAGTTAACACTAGCTCCTAAGTCAAGCAATGCCTTATCAACTACATGATTACCAATAAAACAAGATATGGTGGGGCATCTAGGGTCCTTATACTTAGGGGGTGTTTGGTTCAGAATAATTGAACTTACTTGACCAGCTAAAAAGGCTTTCTTATGGACATTCAACTTACCTTTCATGTACAAAGATCTTTAAGGAACTTGGCATAAGCAGGCATTTGTATAATTTCTTATAATAATGGGATGTTGATGTTCACCTTCTTAAATGTTTCCATTATCTCGTTGAGAGTCGACTTTTTCTTTGTTGGGGCTAACAACTGTGGATATGGGGCTCTAGGCACAAAGGTAGTCCTATCAGGAATTTCTTGGGACTCCTTAGAAATTGTTTCAGTTTCCTCATCTATGGTCTCCTCTTAGGAAGTAGAAGGTGGAACTACAGTATGTCCACCAGGCATAGCTACCTTATTGTCTACCATTTTACCGCTCCTAAGAGTTGTTATAGAGTTCACATGGTTTGATGATTTTTCACCAACTAAAGATATTTGATGAACTCCTCTAGGATTGGGTTGACTAGGGAAACTTCCGTTATCTCTTTAACTTAGAGTCTTAGCTATTTGACTAACTTGAAGTTCTAACTTAGCAAGAGTCTGATTAGTAGTTTGAAAATTCTGTTCGGTTGCCCGTTGAAAACTAACCTGGCTCTTTACTAACATTTCCTGACTCTTTTTCAATATACTAAGAGATTCCTCTAAGCTAGTCTTTCTATTCTCAGAAGGGTTTTGGAACTGGGCTTGACCTGAAGGATTCATATTATAACCAAAACCTGGGGGAGGCTGAGAATTACTAAACTGACCTTGACTCTAGTCCATAGACCAAGATAAATTAGGATGGTTCCTCCAACCAGGGTTGTAAGTTTCTGAGTATGGGTCAAACTTCTGACGGTTTTCAAACCTAGAGTTGTTGTAGAGAGCATGGGATTGCTCTTCACTTACCCAACCTTCCCAGAATGAGTTGTTGGGCTCTATTCCACAACTAGAGACTTGAGAGGCTCTAATCCTATCATCAGGTTCAACAAGAGACCTATGTTTATACTGACCCAATTCCAAAGCTTCTAACCTTCTAGATAAAGCAGCAAACTTAGCATTTGATGCAAAACTTCTATCCACCATATTTGTGCTACTTCTATTGACCAAGAGTCTTTTTGGGGGTTCAATACAAGAGAAAGCTTCATCGCCAGGTTTTATCACGGAACTTACCGCAAATAAAGACTCGACCATGGCTTTGGTCGAATAGTCTAAACCGTCATAGAGAATTTCAACTAGTTTCATTTTTTCATAACCATGGTGAGGACATTGGCATAAGAGATCGTTGAATCTTTCTAAAAACCTATAAAGATATTCTCCCTCTTGTTGGATACTGGCACTAATTTTCTGCCTAACAGCTGCAGTTTTGTGCTTGGGGTAAAATTTCAAATAGAAAGCAGCAATAAGTTCCTTCCATGTTTCTATAGACTCGGATGATAGGTTATGCAACCATGTCTTGGCTTTATCTCTCAAGGAAAAGGGGAACATCCTAAGTTTCAAGACTTCATCACTAAGATCTATAATCTTAATTGTTCCACAAATTTCTTCAAAGTCCCTAATATGAAAGTAAGGGTTTTCATCATATTTTCCTAAGAATATAGGGATCATCTGAAGAATACCAGGATTCAACTCATAAGTAGCCGTAGAGGCTGGAAATTTAATGCATGATGCCCGGTTGGACCTAGTTGGGTACATGTACTCCTTCAAAGTTGTCATTCTTGGCACAGTTAAAATCCTAGGGGTGAATTCCTCACTAAGACTCAAATTCTCAAATCAAGTTTCCAAAACAGGGCTCTCTAAAGAATGGTCTTCAAGCTCCCGTTTACAAAAAAAGAAGAACTTCTAGGCTTTTCACTAATCAAATGACCTAGAGCATCTCTTGTCCAAGCCCGGTCTCTAATGACCTCGGGAGTACACTAGAGAAAAAGATAAAAATCCTAAGGAAGGGAGGTTCTAAGCAAACACACAGCAGACTGGATCCACCAAAATAAACCTAAAGATTTCTAGCAAACAACAAGCATGATGGCTCCACTTATATTGTTTCTAGACCAGCTTCTACTCTTTCGAAAGGAAATTTGTTACAATTTCAAAGAAACCTCTCTGGAATCAATCTGAGTTAAAGTAAGTTGAATAGAGACAAGGGTAGCTCAATAGAGCTTTGACACCCAAGCCTCACTGGGAAAACATTCACTTGGGTTACAAGGCGGCACGCTCAACTTACATTAAACATCATGAACTTCAAAGTATGCTTAATAGAGCAACCAATATTTTTTGAACGACTTTCCTATTAAGCTCGTTACCCTATAGGTCGTCTCATTCTAGTCAATATTTTAAGCTTAGGTTCGCATTTGGTATCGTTTTCCTAAGGAGGGAAAGAATAGAACGGTGATGAAATCCGAATCCTTATCTTATATGGCCAGGCCTTGCCCTTTACTAGAAATTAAATCTGTGTTCAGTTCCTCAACATATATGCATACGAAGGAAGACAATAAACCCGCTGACATGGGATTCGCGGGTGTTTAGACAAACTTACCTCCCGTTCCAGACGGGGGATGAACCGTTGTAGTCAACTCGGGCCACGACTCCTATGTCATGTACGAACACGAGGGGCCGAGGCAATATCGTAATTGTCGTCCTTCTCTATAAACACTTTATATTTAATTACCATTCCTTAGGGTTTCAAAATAAAAAATAATGTCCAAAGTCAAATGTTCAAAAAGGAAAGTGCAAAATAAAAAGAAATTACAAAAATAAACGATGTCCAATGTCGAAGAAGAAAATCTAAAAAATTAAAAGATATAAAAAAAAAAATTCTCTCTTTTCTTTTGCTTGTTTTTTTCTACGTTCTTTTCACTTTGTCTTTTTGACTCCAAATTCTTTAACTGGCCATCAAAAGATTTGGCAACTCCTTTTTTATTTCGCTCCAAAATCCAAAATCTATAGTGAAAAGACAAATACCCAAAAACGTAAAACAGAACAAATAAAATAAAATAAAAATAAAAATTACAAAAACAAAACCTAAAATTCTAAACCTAAAAACAAGTCCCCGGCAGCGGCGCCAAAAATTGAAAGTATTAATAGGTTCGCTGAGACTTGTGAAAGCAGATTTTTAGACTTAATTATAAAACTAAATTATGGCAAACTCAAAATAAAATTTGTCGTGAAAATTATGGAGAGAATGGGGCTAGGATTCCGGTATTTACCAATTCCAAAGTGATACTAATTTTAATCATACAATTTCACACGTTCAATTTGATTCTCAACTATTGCAAAAGTAGATTTTTAGAACCAACAAATGTTAATCCAAAGCATGGGACATCAAAACCCTAGGATAAGCATGTTCCATCAATAGAAAATATAATTGTTTAACAAAAATCAAAAATCTATTTTCAATCTAGGCAAATAATCAAAAATAAAAATTGCATAAATTAAATAATTAGGAATTACCACTTTTTCATTGGCAAGATAGCTTCCTCCGTCGCCCCGGGGATTGGGTTTAGCTTATCATCATGGAAACACCCTCAAAATTCATTTTTATTGCTCAAAGGGTGTTCACAATAATAAAATGGGAGAACAAATAATAAAACTGGGTTTGTAACACTTATATTTGTTACAAACTCAATTGTTACAGAACGATAAAAACTAATTGTCGTTGTCACTGTAGCACAACGACTGTCCTTGGGCGTCTTATGTTCTTCGTATGTTCTTCACCAGCAGCAAACAATTTTCCTGCAACTAATTTTTCCAGCTCTGTGATGCTCTAAACTTCTCCCGATTCTCTCCATCCCCCTATCGACTTCCCAACCCCTCATTTTATACTCGCCAGGTTTAAAATATCGCAAACAATCAATGAAAATATTTTCTTTTACTCCCATGCGGTGATACGGAATAATTTCTTGTTATTTGATTTTCACGCAAGTGTCAGCGGCTCAAGACGTTGCTAACACGTTGGATACACAAGATAGATTGAGTCAAACTTCCGCAGCCTTCCAAAAATAACGCAACAACGTGTGATAGCAACATAAAATCCCGAGAGTTTTTCACGTCCCCTGTTGCAACGAGATTCATGATTTCCTTCCTCTTTTTATGATTCCAATTAACTTACCATTGCTATTTGACTAAAACAGGACATATCCAACAAATTCTGCCGATTAAGTCTCACCAAAATTTTTCCCATAATCAATACAGGAAATCCGAGTTTATCTTCCATCTCTGTTTTGTCGAGAAACTATTATCCAGCCCAATTTATGCCAATAAAACACATGTACCATCCCTCTTTATCTCTAACAAGTCCAGCCAAACGAGTCTCGGCGATTGAATCTCTCTAAAATACTTCAATAATTCAAACCCAAATCTGCAAGGGAAGAACCAAACTTTCCCGCCAATTCTGAAATTCAAATGATGAAAAAAGGTGGCCCCCTAACCAGAGTGGGGGTGTCGATAACAGCTTCCTTGAGGGGTGCCCCTTATCCAAAATGAGGGTGCCTTTAGTACTTTTCTCCAGGGGTCCAAATAACACTTTTTGAGAAACTTTTTCCACACAAGTGTATTTCTCCAAAAACACGTACACAAACATAAAAAAACCATAATAAGTACAAAATCAAGCACTAACAATAGAGACACTGAGGACAATTCAGATACAAAAATGTGTATATCATGTAACCGGTCCTAGTAATTTGTGTAACCGATCCTGGTTATTGTTGTAACCGATCCTAGTGACTTGTGTAACCGATCACAAGCAATACCATATGTATATGGTAACGGGTCTTGGTAATTGACTTAACCGATCCTGGTAACTGATGTAACCGATCCTGGTAACTTGTGTATTCGTTCACAAGTAATCCATATTAAGGTAGAACCGATCCTTGTGATTGGTAGAACCGATTGAACCCATGATTGTGATTTGATATTTGATCAATCACATAGTTGTCATGGAATACAGATGAACCAATTCTTAACTTGTTTGGAAGTGTGGTATAATCGATTCCAAGATTGTAAATATGAAAGAGGATTTAAAAAGAAAAGATGTCAACATACTTTGAACATGAATAGTAACTCTTATCTTTTATTGTTCAAAGATATTCCTTAATTACTCAGGGACATCCCGGTCCGAAATAAATTAAGAATCTTTTAATTAAGGTTGTTAGTTTTATATGCTTTAATTACCAGCAATTAAATGCATATCTCTATAGAATAAAAATTAGTAATGTGCCTTTACTAATTGGAGATTTTCTATTGAGAGATTTCGGAAAATATTGGACAAAGCATTTCCAGAAATTATGAAAACCGATTTGGGCATTTATTGCATATCTTGAGAATATTCGGTTTTGGAAATTCCTTGGTGTCCAAACATCCTTGATCTATAAATACATAAGTTTGCATTTCTAGAAAACTATCCTAAGAGACAGGAAAACTTCATCTTTTTGTTGTTTCTGGTGGAGCCGTCTATCTGGAGAGGAAAGTACCCTAAAGACTTCTGTGGGATCAAGAAGCTCTACAAGTACCGTTAGTGGGAAACTAGATAATTGTAGTTTATTAGTTTTCGATTGATTTGATTGACTAACGGTTGTTGAACTTTGATTGCACCTAGTTTGTTTATTATTGAGAATCTTCTCTTATGATATAAGATTCACTCAAACTAGATCGAAGTGTCGAAGGGATCTTTAGAACTGTTTGTAGATCTAAAGACATCTTGTGATAATCCATTGTTAACAAACTCAATTCTATGCGTGATTGATCACAAGAGATTCAAGTGGCGTTCTACAGGTTTAATTGAAGATTAAAGAAGACTAAGAAGATTTCTTATTGGTTTCTCATATCTTTGTGTAGCAAACAACAAGAAATGAAGTTTTCCTGGCTCTTAGGATAGTTTGTTAAAAATAAAAACTTAAGTATTTATAGACCAAGGATGTTTGGACATCAAGGAATTTCCAAAACCGAAAATATTCTCAAGATATGCAATGAATGTCAAGATTCAGTTTTCCTAATTCCAATAAATGCTTGTCAAATATTTACGAAATCTTCAAATAGAAAATTGGATACTAAGGAATATCTTTGAACAATAAATGATAAGAGTTATTGTACGTGTTCAAAGTATGTTGACATCTATTCACTGTAAATCTTTATTCATATTTACATGGATTTACATTCTTGGAATAGGTTATACCACACTTCAAAACAAGTTTAGAATTGGTTGACATGTATTCCAAGATAACTATGTGATTGATCAAATATCAAATCACATACATGGGTTCAATCGGTTCTACCAATCACTAGTATACCTTTATATGAAAATACTTGTGATCGGTCACACAAGTTACCAAGACCGGTTACATCAGTTACCATGATCGGTTCCATATTCCCATGGTATTGCTTGTGATCGGTCACACCAGATTACAAGATCTGGTTACAACAAGCACAAGACAAGTTACACATTACAAAGACCGGTTATCAATTACAAGGATCAATTACACATCACTTGTGATCGGTCACACCAATTACTAGGATCAGTCACACCAATTACAAAGATCGATCATACCATCACATGTTGATTACTTAGGATCGGTTACACCAATTAATAAAAACCAGTCATACCAAATCATAAGTCAGGCATTGTGATTAGTTATACCAAGATACATAACATAGTTACGATCGGTTCTACCATCTCACACATATTGGTCATCCAAAGATTTGCAATGAATAACCGAACCAATAAGACTAATGATTTCCCTTTCGATTCACGAAACAAGTTAATGAATGTACTTCACTTAAACGAATGTAAAACATTGTTTCTTAGGATGAAATCTTCACCATAACCCATTCACATAATCATAACATTATATACAAGATTATGTCGATGTCATATCTACAAAGTTCAAAGATAAGCGTTATACTTCGTACTCTAATTCCCTAATACCATGATCATACAAATATGACCATGTCACGTCACTGGAGTATTATATAATATGTACAATATATATATATATATATATATATATATTTACGCAGTTATGTTTTCAATATAGCACGACTTGAAAGATACGTTAGGAATGAAACAGTTCAAGTCAATATTACTAAGCTCAAGTGGAAAGATGATGTCTTCGTTGTAGTTCGTTACATCTTCACATTCTTCATGTCTTCGGAATAATACTTGTATGTCTCAACATTCCTAGACTTTCTAGTCTAACCTAAACGAAGTTGACTCTAGTATATAATCAAGCGACTTTAGATGAGTTTTGACACACTAAAATATGACAACCAAACTTGACATACCAACGCTTGGTGAGTTCAACCGAGCTATGCTCTAACAAAGGTAGTAATGATACTACATTTTGTTGAAAGTCAAGGTAGAACTGATTCCAACCTATATTGAGAGTCATGGTAGAACCGATCCTAACCTATATATTTTAGGAGTCATGGTAGAACCGATCCCAAGAGCAAAACCGATTTCATATATTCACATATACTTTAGGGTTTGTGTGAATTTGGAATTAGGGTTTGCTAGAACATGTGCATAATTCTTATCATTGATTGTTCAAAGATATTCCTTGATACTCAAGGTGATCCCAAACCGAAATATTGAAGAATCTTTTAATTATAATTTTCGAATTTATATGTTTTGATTTTCCAGCAATCAAAACATATCTCTAGAAAAGCTATATTAGTCAATAAACTAATATTAGATATTTTCTATGAGATATTTCATAATTACAGGTTAGATATTATTTGGAAATATGAAAACCGAAATAAGGTACTTTATTGCATATCTTGAGAATCTCTTCAGTTTTGGAATTTCCTTGTTTTTCAAACATCCTTGGTCTATAAATAATGAAGTTTGTTCTTTTTACAAACTATCCTTAGCTAGGAAAAGTTCATCTTTGTTGTTTCTGGTGGAGTCGACTAATAGTATTACTTGTAATACTATTCGGAAAGGAGAGTACCCTAGTTAGGCGAAATTTCTTACGTCCGCTCATTTAAGGACTTCCGTGGGAAGCTCTAGAAAGTACCGTTGGTGGGAACTAGATAATTGCATTTTTATTTTAGTTTTCGATTAAGGTTGTTGAACCTTTGATTGCACCTAGTTTGACTATTCTTGAGAGCCTTCTCTTCTGACATAAGTTCACTCAACCTAGATCAAAGAATCGACGGGATCTTCATAACTATTTTTGATCTGAAGATAACTTGTGATCATCCAATGTTAACACACTTAATTCAATGCTTAATCGATCATAAGTGGAATCAAGTTTTATGTGCAGGTAAAATTGAAGACAATTGAAGATTTGAATATAAGAAGATTTTTCTGATTGGTTTCGCATCTCGTGATATTACTTCGTGCACACACCTTAATCGGCTGGGATCCGACTAAGATCTTATTTATCTTCGATAGATTTGATTAACTAGTCGTATATATCGACAACTATCATTAAGTGGTATTCTTCAGTATCCGAATCTGATAGCTTGTGAATCTAGATCTGATTATTTCGGTAATCTAGCTAAATCTTGATTGATCTAAACCCGACAAAGGAGTTTACTTGTTAAATGGAAGAGTCTTTGCCAAAACTCAACATATCTTTATTCAAAGATTGTTAGAGTGGTTACCAAATAGCTTTGTTCCTTAACTGTTTTGAAAACGATCAATAGGAGTTGAGTGTTAAAAACTTTACATCGGTAAAACAACTTAAGATAGTGATTTCTATCTTGGGATTCACGTGCGTTGGCCAGACGGTTGTAGGTGCAAGAATACTAAGGGAACTAAGTAACTAGGTGTAGATTACTTGGTCTCAATTATATGAAGCAGGCTTTGTTCTTCGTATAACGACTTAATTCTGAGAGTATTTAAAACTGGACTAGGTCCCGAGGTTTTTATGCATTTGCGGTTTCCTTATTAACAAAATATTGTTGTTTGATTTACTTTTACTTTCCAGAATTGTAATTGTTTTGTTATAATTAAAAGTAAATACAATCTACGTAAATCCAAGGCACTTGATATTGATCCTATAATATATCGGTCTTGTACTATAACTATAATCAGGTGATTACCTTGTTGTTGTATTGTCTCGACTTCGTCCATAGACGATCACGCAAGGTATCAGACTTATAGGTTGATATCGAAAAGATTATTGTGTACCTGGGTACCCTCCTCATTTCATCTACATTGTGTATTCTCTAACTCTCTCTTGAAAACCATATAGGAAACCCTTGAATTCCATAATTTTCTATCACCATATCCTTGTATAATACTCACAAACTTGTGTCCTAAGTAAACTTAGCCTGCAAATAAACTTAGATTTCAAGTAAACTTAGCTTGCAAGTATTTTCATATACATGGAAACCCTAAACTTAGCCAAGAAGAAATAAAGGGATAATTAGACTTTGGTACTCAGGTTTTGTCCAAGACTAGGCTTTGGTCTAATATTTGTCTAACATTAGGGCTTGGTACTGGACCATGATGTTGACCATGTTGACTAGTTATATGATGACGCGCTTAACTATTTGAGTTGGTTTATTTTTTGTGCACCCTTTCAATAATTATATATTATATATTCGCTAAACGACCCCAAAAAAATGAGTTCTTCCCACTTTTCTTTTCTTATCTTCTCATTCTCTGTGTCTTATGTTGCTGCTGCTTAATTCAATTGGATGGGGTTTGATCTGTTTGCACTCAAGAAATAAACCAAGTCAAATAATTATGTATTCAGTGTAGTATGATTGATCATTTCTCTGTAACCTTCTCTGTCACAAATTGATCAATAAAATTTGAGATTAAAAACCAAATTCTTTGCCAAAACTTGATAATCACAAGAAACTCACCCCTTAAAACCACTCAATTTCTGCTAACACATTATACAAATCAAAATTTTTGTTCATCAAAATTTATTTTATTTGTGAAGACAAATACTCGATCTAAAGTTTTACAATGGCTGCACAAAAACAAGAAAAACGAAAAAATTCAACGAGTCAGGTGAAAGCAGTAGCAGGAGTAGTTCCAAAAGAAGAGAAGGAACATAAAAAAAATGATGAAATGGGTGCTTCTTCATCTCAGCAACACCATCAAGATGAACATATTTTTGTAGCAAGTAATCGTGATCATCTTGGAATTGTTAGTGATGATTATCTTAAAATCATCACAAAAATATTAAAAGAATAAAAAAAGGTATAAAAACGGACTCAGTGGTGGAAGATCTTAAGTTAATAGTGATGTAGTGAAGTGGTTATGGCTACCCCAAATGGGATATATAGAAATGGTGGTGGTGTACCAAAGGGGATCCAGTAGTATCAAAGTGGAAAGACCTTTTGCTTCGAATTCAAATGTGAAGTCTTCAAATAATAAATGTAAATTAACAACTTCAACATCTGATCTTAGAAGAAGTCGTCCTGGTTCTCTTTATGGTGGTGGAAATACGCTATTAAAGATTATGCTGGAGGTTAATACTCAATTAATATGATTTGTTACTGTAAATTTGTGTTTTTCATCAGTTTAGACTTTTATTTTACGGAATTTCAGTTTGTTACTTTCGATTTAGGTTTTAATAGGGAATTGATTTTTGTTGATTGGAGAAACATGATTTTTTTTTTTATCCTTTTTAGATTGATCATTTGGGGATATAATAAGCAGATTGTTTTTTTATCTATCTTGAGCGAAACCTATGCCCAATCGGCAATCATACTACAACGAATACAATTTAAGCTGATTATTTTTTTTATCTATTTTTTGGGGTCATTTAGTGAATACATAATTATTCAAGGGGTGCATAAAAAATAAACCAAGTCAAATAGTTAGACACATCATCATATGACTAGTCAACGTATGGTCGAGGTACCAACCCCTAACGTTGGAAAAATGTTAGACCAAAGCCTAGTCCCGGACAAAACCTAAGTACCAAAGTCCAATTATCCTATAAAGAAATCCCTAGAATAAGGATTTATAGTGAGTTTCGAAAATTTCCGTAACCATTCAAAAACACCGACAATATTTCACAAGTCTTACTTCGGTAAGTTTCATTTGGATGACGAGTCTTAATGCATGAATGATAGCCTCATACTCAGTTTCGTTATTGGTTGATGGAAATTCCAATCGGATTGCTTGAACTATCTTCGTTTCTCCTAGGGATGTGGACACGATCCCGATGCCCGCACCTTCACTATTGGATGACCCATCTACAAATACTTCCCATCGTCTTGGTGACATTCTTGCAAAAGGTCGGTTGGATTTTCTCTTTCTTCTTTCATTCCTTGTCTTCAATTTCATCTTCTTCGGATAATGAGAAGTCTGCTAGAAAATCTTCCACCACTTAAGTTGGAGGTGCACTTCTTATTGCATACTTAATCTCAAACCGCTTGATTTGTGCATTCCATTTGGATACTCCTCCTGCTCATTGTGCACTTTCGAGAACAAATTGAACTGGGCTCTTAGTTAATACTTTAATTGGTTTGTGTTTTTTTATTCGATAGATATATAGTTAATACTAATGATTTTGTTAGGGACAGAAGTACAATATAAAAATAAGCAGACCCATGATATTAGAGCCATGATTTTGTTGGAGAGATAATCTCAAAGTCGAGATTCTTAGAGCCTCTAGGAGAATGATCCACACTATTATTAAGCAGACCCATGATAATACTGAAATTGAATGTATCTACACATTCTTCTATGGCCATCCCAAAAAACCTAAAAGAATAAAGGATTGGAAATTCATAGAGGAAATGGCGGAAAACGTCACTACTCCTTTGGTACTTATTGGTGACCTAAACCTTACCCTTGATGCCTCGGAAAAGAAAGGAGGAAATCCTTACAATCCTACTTCCGTTCAGCCTATAAAAGACATTATTGAGAACACATGCCTAGTTGACATAGGTTTTAGGGGACCTCCTTTTACATGGAATAACAAACAGAAAGCTGATAAGAACATACAGGCTAGACTAGATAGAGGGTTAGCTAATCCTGACTAGATAAATTTATGGCCCGAAGTCACCATTGATCACCTTCCATCTATCGGTTCAGACCATAGCCCCCTTCTCCTCTTATCTTATCCTCCTGACTTCTCTCTTACTACTTCCTATAGATTCTTTAGCATGTGGCTTGAAGTCCCAGAGGCTCTTGAAATAATCCAATCTTGCTGGAATTCGCGGATTCTTGGATCTCCACCTTTTGTGGTAACATCCAAACTAAAACTTGTCAAAAGAAACTTATCCAAATGGAACAAGGAAGTGTTGGTGTTATTCAACATAACATCAAGCACAAACTAGAGACTATTAACCAGTTCCATAAAGCTAATAGCTTAGGTCTTTATGACTTAGAAATAGAAAATGCGGTATCTGAACTTGAAACACTTTATGACCAGGAGGAACAACTATGGAAACAAAAAGCCAAGGATAATAGTCTTAGGTTTGGGGATCGAAATACCAAGTATTTCCATACTCAAACCCTGCGCAGAGACGAAGAAATATAATTCTGTCAATCATAGATAATAATGGGAACAACTGGATACCCACAAGGAAATTAGCGACACCTTAACTGCGCACTTTAAAGAAATAGCTACAGCCCCTCAGAGATCGATGCTAAGCCCATCTTAAATCTATTCGAACCGGTTGTCAGCCTTAGTGAAAACGAAAGACTTATTGCAATTCCTTCGACTCAGGAAATTGCTAATGTGGTTAAAGGGATGGCAGCGAATAAATCGCCAGGCCCCGATGGATTCAATTTGAAATTCTATCAACACTTAAGTGGTCCAGTTATAGGAAATGATATTATAAAAAGGTTCAACACTTCTTTAGAACTAGGTTTCTCCTTAAGGAATTGAACTCGACTTTCCTGGCTCTCATCCCCAAAGTCGAAAACCCCTCCATCCTAGTGAGTTTAGGCCCATCAGCCTCTGTAATTCTTCCTACAAGATTATTTCTAAAATCCTAGCAAATCGGCTTAGGCCGGTCTTAGCTAAGATTATCTCTCCAGTGCAGTCTGCCTTTATGCCAAAGAGGAAGATTACTGATAACATAGTTATAGCCCAGGAAGTAATCCACACAATGAAGAAAGATAAAAAAAAAAATGGTGGTGTTATGGGTTTGAAGCTTTTGATAGGGTTAATTGGTCCTACCTTATACAAGTAATGAACAAACTAGGTTTTTCTGCCGAGTGGTGTGCAATGATAGAACAATGTTTTAGTACCCCATCTATAGCAGTGCTTTGCAATGGGGTACCAGGGAAATTTTTTACTCCAACTAAGGCCTTAGAAAAGGGGATCCCCTATCCCCTATTTGTTTCTTATATGTATGGAAGGTCTCTCCAGATTACTTAAGCAAGCTTGAGGTTTCAAATAAAATTAGAGGTGTAACGGTAGCAAAAGAAAAGTATAGCCATAACCCACCTTCTTTTGACGACGATTGTCTAATATTTGCTAGGGCCTTTCTTACTGAGGCTAGGAATTTGCTAGAAGCTATTAACATTTTTAGTAAAGCAACCAGACAAATGATTAACTTTCAAAAGTCCGAAGCTTTCTTCAACGATCATATGCCTAACAAATTCAACAAAATGATTATGAGAATCCTAAAAGTTCAGAAAATTTCAATGACTAATAACTATTTGGGAAATCCTCTATTCATTGGTCGTGCCAAAGTGAAGTGCTTCGAATCTATGATAACTAGATTCAAAGGCAGACTTCAAAACTGGTCAGAGAGAACTCTCTCACAGGCATCTAGGACGATGGCTGTCAAATCAACCTTAGAGTCACTTCCCATTTACCAGATGGAATGTTATGTGATTCCCAAGGCCGTTACCAGCCAACTTACTTCCCTCCAAAGAGACTTCTGGTGGGGGGAGAAGGAAGGCATCAAAAGTCAGTACCTAAAGGCTTGGATAAGCCTAAATAAACCTATCCCGGAAGGCGGACTAGGATTCAGAGACATTTCATCTAACAATCTTGCTCAACTAGGCAGACTAGCGTGGGATCTTCTCTCCAATTCTAATGCTATGTGGGCAGGTGTGCTGCGAGACAAATACTTCAGTAAATGTCGCCATGCTCTAGACCCAAGAATATCCAAGAACGGTTCATGGATCTGGAAATGTATCCAAAAAGGTCTACATCAAATTAGACCCCATTGCATATGGGAAATAGGATCAGGTGAAATTATTCATATTTGGGAGGATAGATGAATTCCATCACTAGCACAAACTCCACCTTCATTAGCCACTGATTTTAATGGAACCCTTGTGAGCGACCTAATCTCTCAAGGAACATGGAATGTTCCCCTTCTTCTCACTATTTTCAATAACCAAACAGTCGCGGCAATAACTCTCATTCATATCAACCATAGTGGTAGGGACATTCCTAGATGGAGCCTAAATAATAATTGGATATTCTCGTCCAAATCTCTTTATAACTTCATTAAGGGACACAATAATTCAACAGCCCCTTCTAATTCAACAACCACTAGGATTCATTGGACTGAAGTATGAGACATTGAAACGTCTCCTAGGATCAAGCTTTTCAACATTCTGAAATCCAGAACATCTGCCCTTTGTGCTCTCATGTGTATGGTTTGGTTCGCACCACAACCCTTTTCCCCCTGATTCTTTTCCCCCCTATGTTCAACAATGGATGCTTGAATGGACCACTAACCCTCCAGCATGGGATACTAGTCAAGGCCAATGGAAAGCTATATGTGCCAACATAGTATGGCATATATGGAAAGCACATTGTGATAAAATTTTCGGGGGAGTTACCCCTAACCCAAAACACACTCTTACAACTGCCCAAATGGAATGGACCCTTTATAATCGAATTTCTCAAGAAACACACTCTGGACTTGCTTCTAATGTTACTACACTAGTGGAAAATGGGCTATCTGAGACACTATGAAACGACACATACTACATATAGCGAAAAAAGTACATGTGGAAAGTGTTGTTGACCAAAGTCATACCGTCGTTGTGTAAGAATTTTTGTTGACTTAAATAACGATGATTTCTTTATGGTCGTTGACTAAGTCAAACTGTCTTTGTGCAAAAACTTACGTTGACTTAGACAACGTCACTTAAATAGTATGGTTTCGTTAGTAGGATATTCCACGTTCTACGGTTAAGATTTACACTGAAAAATAATAAATAGAAGGATCAAAATATCACCTTAACCCTATCTGTCCCCCCATAGGAGAGAGAGAAACTCATTATTCTCCTCCGCCTCCCTTCCTCTCTGTTCTCTCTTTCTCCTTCTCCCTCACCTTCACAGATGAAAAATCCAACAACCACGAAGGAGCATAAGAGAATAAAAGTTTCTCATTCCTCCTCACCCACTTGATTCAGCTAACTATAACGATCTAATTTGTTTTGATTTAAAGGAAATTTTCTTAAATAAGGTTGGGTTTTGTTTTGACAAAAGGTTTTTTGGAATCGAATGAGAAAGATGGATCTAGTTCCTACGATTCAGGGTAAAATTCTTTCATTCAATCTTCTTTGTATCATTCTTTTGGTGGAACTGCATGTTTAGGGGTTTTATTGATTTTAGGGATTTTTGATTTCAGGGTTCATCATTAAGGTTGTTTTCCATCTCAACATCAAAAACGGTAAATCTCTTTTGCTCAATTTCTTATCGCTTTTTCCTTCATCGTTCTCTTAGTTCAACTGTTTTTTTTTAGGGGATTTTGATTTTAGGCCTAGGGATTTCTAATTTTAGGGTTCACTGTCAAGAGAAGAGCTGGTGGTAATAAATAAAGGGAACATTATTTAAATACCCCTAGAATATAAGGCCTTCATAAATACCCCTGTCCATTTTATTAATACCCCTAAGTGGTATTTTTAAGTGGATAATGAAAATGAACAAGTACTTTTTTGGATGATAAAAATGAACTAGTATGTTCTTGACGCGTGAAAACGTCAACCCAACCTCCTACGGAGGTTGAATTGACTTAATATAATTTTAGATGTGCCAAAAACTATACCCTAAAAGCTTAAAATATACCCTTTAGGGGTATTTGTGAAATCCTTAAGGGTATTTGTGAAGACCCTTGAAAAGGAGGGGTATTTTTTCAATTTCCACATAAATAAACTAATTAACCCTCTCCCTCTCTCTGATTCTTTATTTTTTATCATGATTTTAGTCATTCTAGACTTTGATTTCATTTTTTGAGTTTCTGGGTGAGTTTATATTTGATTTTATGCTTAGATCTTGGTGGTGGGATGGCCGTTGTGGTGGGGGTGGTGGTTGCTGGTGGTAGTGGTAGTGGTGTTTTTATTTTATGCTTGTTTTAGTTTGCTGCAGGTCCAACCATTCTTTTTACCAAGAAGTTGCTGGCAGTATCCTAATGTTTGGGTTATATAACAAATAAGTAAATTGTGATAGGTTATGTGTTTGTTTATCATCTTATCTTACATGCTTAAATTGATATAAATTCAGTGTCTTTTTGAAAGCCTTCACTGTTAACTCTTTAGATATTGCTCATCATCTTGAGATGGTCCGTTTAATTTTGCAGAAACTATAGTGCAATGTCTTACAGAGGGTATGCATGATTCCATGTTTCTAGGGATGGTCCTAGCAAGGGGCTTACCAGGGCTATAGCCCGTCCTTAGATTTGCTAAATAATTTATTAAGTATCCATATTTACTTTATTTTTGTGTTAGCCCACCATTGAGTTGAGTTCGCCGCATCTTGAAAAATTTGAAGCACTAACAATTTTTGACAAAGGTGATCCACCATTTGATAAAATGGCTTAAAGAATTGCAAAGCCTTGACAATGAATTAAATCTTGGTGAGGTTTTGTTGATAATAATTGCTTTAATTTACTTAGACTCTTAGAGTCTTTAGATGAATCAACTGAAATATGGAAAGTCGGTGTACATATGTTTGCATATAATAACATTTTAGAATGTCCAGGTTTCAATAGATTTTTGTTGTCTACTTTGTTGATTTGTTACGGGAGTTTCTTCTTTCTGGATATCGTGTTATTGTTGCTTTCCGCAGGTGCCAATTCAACATCGATACCATTTTTCTTAAAGTTTATAAATAAATTCGTATTTGATCATTGTGCTTTATTTAGTTAATGGGTGTTGCAAGCATTGCGTAATCAGGTTAACAAGTATAAATTTCCCTTTTCAAACTGGTCATTAAACGTGTTTGGAAGGGAACTGTCTTCGGTGGATTCAAGAGTCATCCCCAAGTACCATGTTTTGTTGAAAATTACATGAAGAAGGTACTAATTAAACTCTATAGATTCCTTTCATCCAGCTTTCCACTAAATGATACACTTATATGGTTACTGAGAAATCATTCAAAAACAAACTTTGTATACTTGTTACAGGAAATCAAGGTTGATGCATGATTATATAACTCTCAGTCCGACCCTTGGTAAGATCAGCTACGAATCCATTGTTTGCCGCGAATAAATCTTAGAATCATGTTAGTATTGTTTGGAATCATTACAATCCTATTTAAGATCACATCACGAGGAAATGCATTCTTGTATTCCAGATTTCAGTCCTGTTTAAGATCATATCAGGAGGAAATGCAGTCTTCTATTCTAGATTTTTCTTATGTATGAAAATTATATTATAGTGATCTAAGCTCATGGACCTGGCACTAGTTGTGTAGGTGTGATATTTGTTTACTGCCACTTTTCTTTCAGAGAAATAGTGAGTGAGATATGTTCTGAAGTGGGATAGAGAGGCCTTCCATAGGATATTTTTAATTTCAGTATCTTAGTGGGCATATTTTGCCACTAGTATTCATACGTAAACAGGCTCTAAATCTGCAATGTACGGTGCCATATGTTTTTAAAAACTAAATTTAAGTAGGTTGCTCTTGTTCTTACATGAGTGATGAATCTGAGTTGCTCCATGAATTTCTATCTAAGGTCCCCTGTACATTTTATGGGACTAATTCCCGAATGTTGTAATAGTGGTTGTAGTGTAGCATTTGATTAAACGAGAGTTGATATTGTCCACGAACTGACCTGAGTTGTTATATTTACGTTCCTTTAATCATGGATTTGATTTGTTTGACTTGTTTTGGGTAACCAACAGGTCAAAGTACTAGTGGAGCAAGGTCGGTATGGACTGCTTTTCGGATCATCTTTACAGGCTTGGCTACGGCTTCCGGTAGAGGCTATCTAGTTTGCAAATATAAATTATGAGTAAGTTGATTTTGCTTTATATCATTTTCTACCGATTTAGAAGTTTTTGCATGCTTGATTTGCCATAGCTCTTCCGTTAGGACAAAATAGTCTTGAATGTGCTTTTGTCGGTTAAGAGTGAAGCTCTTCTTTGTCTTGATGTGCGAGACTTCGAGTCTTAATCCTATAAAGTAACTCGTGACACAAAAAGCTTCATGTTCCTCTATTATAATGATTCTTCTACCGATGATTTTTTTGTAGTGTTCTCGCATAATAAAAAAGTAATGAAGCTATTCGAGAAAGGAAGAGTTAAAGTCTGCATGTACCATGGACTGCTTATACTGCGGAATAGCGATTGGTAGAGTTGAATACCTTGTTCTTGACCATGAGAGTTTAAAGTTCTATGTTTTGTGACCAAGGAAGCTGGTTCCCCGATCATAAACACTGAGAATCCTTATAATTGATTTAGTTTTTTCTTTAGTTGTAGCACTTCTCTTTAGGACATGAATCCTTTATTGTATGATTGAACTAAATTTACAACTTTAAAATAATGGAATTTTCATTTTATATGAAAATAATTATTGTTTGTGTTCAATTTGAAAAGTGTAATTTGATTTGTAATTTGAGTCCGAATCAAATTTATTTCATTGATCAATAATTCTTAAACCGATCAAAGAAGATGTGAATATTTTTTTTTTATTAAAATAAATTAAATCAACGACGTAAACTAGATATCGTATCTAACGACAACTCGAAAGCATCGTAATTATTAGTCACCTTGAAAGTGTCGTTCCAGAAAAAGACACTGAATCTACGGCACTTTCAGCGGCAGCTCGAAAGTGTCTTATTTCTCGCTAATACGACACTTTACAACTATCTTAAAACGGTTATTTTCCACTAGTGCTACTACTCAGAAAATCTGGACTTTTCCACCTACAGGGACATGGAAAATAAAATTTGCAGGTAGGTATATTTCTGACTCTTATGGGGGTTTCATTTCTCTTATCCTAAGATGTAGTCTTTGGTTGGTGCGGGGAAACGAGATGGAAGGGCTGCAGAGCTCAAAATCGGGATGAGATAGACGCCCATGCAATGCTAGAAGCACTCAAATGGAAGAAACGTCTTGGCTACAGCAACATGCGAGATAGAAGGAAAAGCGCCGAGACTTACTAAGGTAGTCGGAGGGGACTACAACATCGTCAGGTGGACGGCCTTATCTAGAGTAGAAGAAATCAAAAACTGTATCAAGGATTTACAGGATTCGAACAAAAACGTAGTATTTATTAACTATTGTAAGGAAGCCAACAAGGCAGCTACTGCATTATCTAACACGGCAAATGCAATGGCAACCTTGGATTACTCTGGCTATCCTCCAAGCTTTCTTTTTGAAACTCTTTCGGTTGACAGATTTTTGGCCTTGAACTCCTCTTCAAGGACAAATGATATGTATCCAAATTAATCTATTTTCTATTTTCTTATCCAATATTGTTATATGGCATCTTGTACACAGACAGTTTCTCAACAACGCAACATCTTGCGGTATTCCTATGTGGATGGTTTGAGACCCAGTCTTGGCCGTGCTTTTAGTGCGTATAACTAGGTATGTGATATTGTAGACTCACCACTTAGCATTGATGAGATCTCCCACCTTTCTATGAATTCCCTGGCGATTAAATACTTTGGTGCTGTGATGAAGAAACTCCCCACTAACTTTGTTATGTCTGCACGTGATACGGTTTTACTGCAATGCAACAAGACTAAGCACGCTCAAGATTATTTGTTGGCTATACCCATTGATGGACTGAACCAACATATTGGACCTAAGCGATTTCGATCGGTTGTGCGCTATAGATTAGGTATCCCCCTTTTTGAGGTGGGTGATGTATGTTACGCATGTGGATGGGAGATGGATATTTATGGGGATCATGTTGTACTTGCACTAAAGGGATTGGTCTCAAATTCCTTCATGACCTTATTCGTGACACTTTTGCGGATATGTGTTATCGTGCAGGAGTCCCACCAAGAAGGAAGTAGGCTTAGGGCTAACATCCGATGATGGCTCGGCGTTGAGACCGTGATATACTAGTTTATAATTGGGTTAATGGACATAATGTGTGTTTGAACGTAACGGGTGTTTCTCCTCTCACGGGTAAAGGTGTATCAGCTTTTTCCCCAAGGCAAGTGATTGCTAAAGCTGTGGCCAATAAAAATGCTAAATATCTCAAAAAGTGCTCAGCTCAGGGGTTTGGTTTTGGTGTTCTTTCTTTCACCACCTTAGGGGAGTTGGGCAGCGGTACGATAGATTTTTTTGAAGAGAATACGTAATTACATGGCCAGTCATGATGCGAATGTCAAAGTTGGAGAGTTCCTTTTCCATAGATTATGTGTTGTCATTCAAAAAGGGATTGGAGCTCAGCTTGTTGCGAGACTCCCATCCAATTCTTGTAAACTCTTTTCTGTTGATGATGAATGATATTTTTACATAAATAAAAAAAAAGGGACAGAAGTACAACCAGTTTTCAGTGATAGAGGATCTGGAGCGAAGATGGCCTTAAAGATATGACCTTGCCAAGGATGGACCAATAAAAATGGACCAAATTGGTCCACCATTCCTCTATCAAAGAATTTGGTAGGGGTGAGCTTTTTAAAACAAGAGTGGGACCCTAATACAACAATCAATGACTAATATTTGTGAAAAACCCTGGTGCAAAAACAAATCGAGTGAGTAATTGCTGCCTCTATGGGGGTAAATATCTGGACCCGAACTTCTAACCAACCGGAACTACAAAGTCAAATGGGATACGGGGGATTTCAACGTGGGTTTGATAAGTAACGGTTCTGAGCAATTCTGGTAATAATCTGGAACCAAGTCTCTCCAAACTCCTGTCGTTACCTGAAAATAATCAGTTACCTATTCCCTCCCACTCTCATTTGTTTATCAAGTTGTTTTTGTTTGTTTCCATAAGATTAAGTAACTTACTGGTTATCAGAGGAGAGAGAGAGAGAAGTCTTAGCCACACGAGCGGTTTTGAGTTGCATGCAGAGAGAAAGCAGAGAACCCAAGATATAGAAATCATCTCAAAGTAAGATTCCAGAGTGATTCTGTCTCTGATCGATATATATATATATATACACGAACACAGAGTGAAGTAAGTAAACATTATTTTATATTCAAACTTTGTTCGCTCTTTACACTAGGGTGTACTCATCTCCTCCTAGTGTTTTTAATGGTTTTTTTCACACTTAAAGTTCTCTTAAATAACAGAAGAGAAATATCTATTCTGAGAACTTATGTCTTCTTTTTTCCTTTCTACTAATACTAACAGTCATCTCTACGCTACTATTCTATAAAAGAAAATTCTCACAGAGGGAAAAAAGAGTGTATTAAAAACTCAAAACAACCTCTTCCCATAAGATTAAGGAATTTTTCTTAACTAATTTTCTTACTACTGTTCAAGTAGAGGAAAGGTATTAAAGAAGACAATCATCAACTTCTTTGTTGATTTAATTTGCAAATAGAAAAAGGCAGTCTTAGTGGGGTTTTATTTACTGGTCATCAAAATGAGTTTACAACCACTACAAAATCTGCGTACATCAACTGAGAGTGGTCGTAGTGGTGGTGGTGACAGTTGTTTTAGAAGATTTGCAGAGATTTCTTTTCTTTCTCCTCCTCGTCCAACATCACCTACTTCCTTATCACTCGATTTCGGAGTTACCAGTTCTTCTTCGAACCAGAAAATGAGTAAAAGTTCAGACTGGAGTTTTCGAGTAACGGGTAGTACTCCTCTATTGAATCAACAAAATACCAAAAGTTGGAGGTTTTCTGAAGACAAGGGCATAAATGGGTGTGATGGAAGTCAAAAGATTAATGAAATGGGCGTGCATCAAAGTACCGTAAATCGTCAGCATGTTCATCCAAATAGCAGTGGGCATTCAAGTAAACTCTGTGCAAGAGGACATTGGAGACCGGCTGAAGATACGAGACTTAAAGAACTTGTTTCTCAATATGGTCCTCAAAATTGGAATCTCATTTCAGAGAAATTAGAAGGAAGATCAGGTAACTATTCGACACATATTGAGGAAAACATTCCAAATGGGTTTTCTTAATTCCTCATCTGATTATTTAAAAATAAATTTACGTTTATGTTTTTTTGTTGGTTTTTTTCTTTTTTTTTTTTTGGCAGGGAAAAGTTGCAGATTAAGATGGTTTAACCAATTGGATCCAAGGATTAATAGAAGAGCATTTAGTGAGGAAGAAGAAGAGAGATTGTTAGCTGCACATAGATCATATGGAAATAGATGGGCTATGATTTCCAGACTCTTTCCTGGTAGAACTGATAATGCAGTAAAGAATCATTGGCATGTAATCATGGCTAGAAAGCAAAGAGAACAGTCGAATAATCTTTGTAGAAGACCAAAAAAACCAATCTCTCCTCCTCTTCCTACATACGATCCTCAAACCCTTTTAAGGATGAAACATGCAGATTTAAATTTGATTAAATCTTATTATCAAATGAATGCATGTAGCGAATCAACTGTCACTAGTACTACTCCTCCTAAAGAGGATCAATCTGCTTCAACTTGCACGAATCTATCTCTTAACTCTTCTGCAACCAGAATCGAACCTAGTAGTTTCATTAGTCCTAATGAACCCCATTTCGAATTCCAAATGGGTATGTTTTAATTAGTGTGTTCTTTACCAGTATTTAGATTGCTGGTCGGGTTGTTGTTTAATTTCTAATGTGTTTTATTTGTTTTTTTGATTTTAGGTTCATATCAAGAAAATATGGTGTTCTTTAAAAATGAGAAGACGGATGCAACTAAGAATGAGATTCTTAAACCCAATAATCCAATGAAGATGGTTATGGGTTTAGATCATCAATCTAGTTATTCTGATACTAATTCTAATTCTGAAATTTCAGCTAATAATAATGATTCAGTCACTAAAAAGAGTAAGCAGAATGTTAACAGAGGCAACCAAGCTGATAAAAATGTGCCCTTCATTGATTTTCTTGGAGTTGGAACCACTTACTAGACAGCGGAATGGAGGTTTACTTTACAAGTTGAAAGCTGATGGAGAAAATAAGTAGAGGTAGAGAAATCTTCATTTGTATACAGAAACTAAATAAAAACATGAAGTTAAGCATGCATGGAAGGGCACATTTCAGTGTCTTCTTCTCGTCTACTCTCACTTTAATGAAAATGTTGTCAATCCTTAGTCGTTACTTTGTTAATTAATCCTACATTTGCTGTTACTTGTTTCATTTCCTATACTGGAATAAAATTTTGAGTTTGAGTTGATATTCTAAGGCTCTTTTGAGTGTTTGTATTTGTAACCACTTATTTTAGTAACATTTGGGTTAAAATGAATGGACAGTGGTACTGTCCATGAACAGTACTAAAGGCTGTCATTGTTTGAAAACCCAATTGCCCTTAGTTTTGAACTTTGTAAAAATACTATCTAAATTAAGTGAGGCTAAAAAGGTAAAAATGAAAAAACCAAAATTGATATTTCAAAAAATTGCCCCTATATTATGTGCACATAAATAATGTGTTACAAATAAAAAGGAGGGTGTAATGATAATTTAAGCTATAAAAATTGATATTCCGAAATTGCCCCCATAATATGTGCACCTAAATGAAGTGATTTGAATAAACAGGAGGGTATAATGATAATTTAACTATTTAAATTAAATAAAGGAGGGTATAATGTTATTTTAAGTATTCAAATTAAATAAATAAAAACAATAGGTCCCATGACCCATCCCATGACATATGCAAACCCGCAATTTATTTTTTTAAGTTTTGCCAAGCTTTATTTTATTTCAAAGACATAAGATAAATATATATAGGGGTATTAATGTAACTTGATATTTTTTTTTTAACACATTAAAAAAAAAAAAACTGAATCTTTGAGTTGTTCCACGCCTAAAGATGGGCTTTATAGCACGTGCAAAGCACGTGCGGCTGATCTTGTATATAATAAGGCTAACTAAATCGTGTCATTGTTTGCAGCAACCAGTGAGTACGAACTACGAAATGATTTTACATTGTGCCGGAAACTTGATAGATGTTAAAATTTTGAATACCGGGAATTTTGATTTCAAAACAATTTCTAATTTTTGCTTTAACCAAATATTTTAGACCAGTTTTTAATTACCTACTACTAACTATACTATTACGTACTACTAACTACACTTTTTTAACAGATTTAACTCTATCAATCTAGGCAAGTTATTTTATTGAAAACGGGGCTAAGCGAAAATCCGCATGATGATACCTACATACTGCAGTTTAACCCTCTCCGTAGTCTGTTATTATCAGTCATGTCATCTCTCTCTACATCTTGTGTATCTGCGTTTGTGTCTTCCATTTAGAAATCTTAATCATTGCTATACTACAAGTACACTGGAGTAAAGAAAGCCACTCTATGGGCAAAATGTAGGTTCATACAGTAGACGATCAGAACAAAATTAGAGGAAAGAGTTGATATCTACTTTTTTATATATTCTGACTTCATTATCAATTCTCAAGTTTATAGGTCCTTTTATATAGGAAGAGTTAGGGTAACTGATTTGAATTTATAGAGAACAGAAACCATTATGGTTTTCTTGTTTGACTGATTTTTTCAAGCTATCAATTACAACCCATCCGTTTTTACAGTATGAAAGGATAGTGCCCAGATAAGACAACTCAGTGCTGATTTTGTTCATCCTTTATTCCTCTCTGACTGATTTCAGAAACTGTCGCTAACGTAAAACACAAAATGTTGAATGGGTGAGTGAGATAACAATCAAGCGTACGTGGATCATATATACTTTTATCAAGTTTATTAACTATTTTCTTTTCTTTTGTTAGGCTAAGGCTAACCCTATGTTCTTCTAATCAAGCAGCTAGATTGGTCATCCACGTCATCAGCTAGGACAACCTCCTAAGTCCTAATCGGCTTTTGCATCAAATCTAGATTAGCAATCATGGGCGTCATCATGCGGGACCATTTGTCAGATATTTGTTTGGTTCAATGGATGTTTTAAATTTCACCATTCTCAAGATTGATCGAGATCAAATTTTATGGTTTTTGTGATCCGTGTGATTTTTGTGAGCGCTGAACCATTCAGTGTTGGGACCACTTTTTGAGGGCTGAATCATTCAGTGCTTTAACTTTCAGCCATCAGATCAAATTCTATGATTTTTGTGATCCGTGTGATTTTGTGATTTTTATGAGCGCTGAACCATTCAGCGTTGGGACATGTTGATTTTTTGACAAGGGCTTGTTTTGAATCATTCGTAATAATGGCGTTTCAAATTCCTCTTGCTAGATGTAAGCTGATCCTTGAGCACTTGCTAGGAGAGAGAAGTAGACGAATGTCTATTTTTTTGAGGGTCAATCATTCAGTGCTTAACTTTAAGTGCTGTCTCCGACTTCGAATCGACATCGGTTTTTGCATTTTCAGACAATCTCAGATCAAATTACGTGAGTAGTAAATGATTTTTGTGATCCATTGTCGCGACAATGATTTATGTAATGTTAACTTTTTCCCACACTTTTTTCTTGATTTGCAACACTTTTTGGCCAATCTAGCAGCTCAATCTAGCCCATAGGAGTTAGCCTTATCAACGAGTCAGCTAAGTCCTATGGGCTAGATTAGCCAAAAGTGTTGCAGCTCAAAAAAAAAAAAGTGTCGTCTATTTTTTAACACTAGCACTCTCCTAGCATTTGCTCGCAATTAAAGTAGCAGCAAGATAGTTGCGTTGAATGGTTCAGCGCCATAAAAATTACATTTTTGTCGAATGGTTCCGCGCATCTAGATTTACTTTTTGATCTGATAGCTGAGATTGGTTGCACTGAACCAAACAGTGTTTGGCGCTGACGTGGACTGCTAATCTAGCTGCTAGATTAGCACTGCCATAGGACTTAGGAGATTGTCTTAGCTAACGTGGACTGCTAATCTAGCTGCTAGATTAGCACACCATAGGACTTAGCCTAAAGGGAGATTTACCATAGATTAAGAAGCTTATTATAGGGGCTCCATATGTGTAAGGGAGGTTTACCATAGATTAAGAAGCCTATTATAGGGGCTCCAAGTTATTGGTTCTGAGGGTTCCTATAGATTCAAGTGCCCAAATGTGGATAAGGGGATATTTCACCCATAATAAAAATATTCTTTAATTATATTTATTACTACCTTATTACCCTTAAATGATTAACCTAAGGCCAAACACTAAACCTAAACCTAATCAATATTGCCTCTTCTTCTCTTCTTTTTCTCCATCGTCACTTCTTCTTCTTCGTCTTCCTTTTTTTTTTTTTTTTTTTCTTCAACGACGATTAATTATCAATTCTTCGCAAGTAATTACTTCAATCATGTAAGAATCGAAAACCCACCATTTTTGTTGCTTTTGATCGCATAAATAGGTTGGATTTGATCAAATTATGGATTTTGAAATAGTTTCAGAACTATATACGGTTGGGAAATATTGGTTTTCCCAACCGTAACTCACTATATGGTTGGGAAAATATGAACTCCCAACCTTATTTGAACAGGTTTTTCTACGGTTGAGAGTTCCACCAGTATATGATAGTTACGGTTGGGAAAATATAAACTACCAACCTTTTTTTAACCTGTTTTTTTTTTTTTGGGTTGAGATTCCCTCACGTATATGGTAGTTACGGTTGGGCAAATTGGAGACTCATAACCGTATGTTAAATTAAAAAAAATAAATTGATTTTGATTTTCAAACCCTAACTATAAATTAATCTAACTTAATCACTAATCATATTTAATTTAGTTAATCTAATTATTAGCACTAACTAATGGAGAATATTACCATTAACAAAATTAATAGGTTAAGGGATTTTGTTGATTACTATTTCATGACTCTCTACTTCGTCATCTTGTGAGCCCTAAAATCCAAAAGTTTAGAGCCCCAATAATAGGATTCTACATTAAATTTCAACTTGGTTCACAATGGCCATAAATTTACATAAAAAACAAACTATTTTGTACTAATAAGGAAAATACATCTTTGTTAGAGCACTTGCTTGTCGAACTCGCAAGCGTTGTTATCTCAAGCTTGTTTGTCAAGTTTAGTTGCAAAAACTATAAGTCTTGATTTCTAGTCTACTTATAGATAAGTCTTGGATTAGGATAGAATGTGTAGTTGAGCTTTAGACTTCACGACGTTCATCGATTGAAGACGAAGAACTACTAAGGGGAGCTTGTGGAACTTCATTAATAAAAGGTATGTGGATACTTGAACTCATATGTGACTCAAAGTCTATCTAGTCTATCTCCTATTTGAGACAAAAGTCGTATAGCTATATAGACTTCAATTATACACATTTGATATTTGAAATGAGTTTAATTTGCTTACATATTTCTCAAAATATGTGTTGGTAAGCTTTCGCTTTAACCAAGTTCATCTTATATTCTTGTGAAAGTCAAAATATGATCATGTGAAAATCTCAGTAACATCTTATATGATTTGTGTGGGACAGTCATTTGGTGTAGACTCGGAATGTTTCGTATTGATCATTCGATCACTTGAAAATTGCTTCGAAGTTAATAGTTTGTGTGAGACAGCTATTCCGTCTTCTAAGAATGCTTCAATGATTGACATGGGAGTTTAGAACAATCAACCATTAATTGGATATAGCACAGTATGCGTACTTGTATGCTAACTGTTGCAAGTTATTCCAAGTCCGGGAACCATAGTATTCATACTCTATGCGTACTGAAGTCCGGGAACTTAGTATACATACCCGTTTGTGTACCGGCGTAAATTCAAGTTCGGGAATTCAACTGAGTTTTGTGGTGTACGATAGTATGCGTACATGTTCGCATACTGGCAAACCCAGACCAAGTCCGGCTACTTAGGTATGCGAACCTATTTGCATACTTGAGTGTGTTATGTCCTAAAATCGGTTTGTTCATGAACTAATACATTTATAAATTAAGGAATGCAATCTTTTACAACCGTGGCTATAATGTTCATAAATTGGTTCGAGTGAATAAAAATCGATTTTGCTTCAATTGTGTCTTGTATACTTCTATGAGAATATAAACAATTGAAAAACTATATAACTAGTTTCGTTTGAGTCATTTGAACTAGTTGTGTTAAGATGAACAAGGTTGATATGAAAGTGTTCATATGGCTAACTTCGGTTAACTATTGTTGAACCAACAAGGTGTACACGTTTAGGTACGGTTACTCATATCTAAATGAAGTCACTTTTCATTTTGTGTAACAAGCTAAGTTCAATCTAACGGTTGAAAGATATTAGCTTGAGTCTAATCAGGTTTTCATCCAATGGTGAATATTGAATGCTTTGTTACCAAGGTAGCATTGATTGTAAACCCTGATTTGATGACTATATAAAGGAGAACTCTAGCAACTGGGAAACCTAAATACACCTCCTGTGTGATTCAAGTTCCAACTAGAGTCGATTCTCTTTTAACCTAGGTTTTTCCTAAAACCAATATAGGTTAATGACTTAAAGACTTCATTGGGATTGTGAAGCCAGACCCAATTATTTTCTCTGTAGTTGCGTGTTCTGATCTTGCTTTATTTTATCGTATTGAGTATTATCTTCTCTAAGATTTGCTCAAGATTTAATCTCCGATAGGCCAGATAAAAAGTAGTCACAAACATCTTCGTCTCATCGTTTGTAATTCCACAATATCTTGTTTCGCTACCATACGATTAATATTATTATGAGGTGATTGATATTACTAGGATGTTCTTTGGGAATATAAGTACGGTGTATCAATTGGTTCCTGTTCACCTTGATTTATCAAAAGACGGAATAAAACTCATAGGTATTTCTGTGGGAGACAGATTTTCTATTCAATATACTTTTTTGTGTGAGACAGATTGGTTTATCAAGTCTTCGACTTTGGGTCGTATCACCTCTTAGTTCTGGGTGAGATCATCTAAGGGAATCAAGTGCGTAGAGTCCTGTTGGGATTCAAAGGTGTAAGGAATGCGAATGTACCTTAATCAGTGTGAGATTGGTTAGGTCTCAACTACATTCCAGGCCGAAGTTGACTTGTAGTAGGCTAGTGTCTGTTGCGGCTTAATATAGTGTGGTGTTCAAATATGGACTAAGTCCCGGGGTTTTTCTGGATTTGCGGTTTCCTCGTTAACAAAATTTATGGTGTCTGTGTTCTTTCTTTCCGCATTATACTTGTTTATATAATTGAAATATCACAGGTTGTGCATAGTTCAATCAATTAGATAATCCAACCTTTGGTTGTTGATATAAATTGATTGACACTTAAAGATTGGTCTTTGGTACCATTCAAGTTGTTGCTCATAATAATCAGGCTCACGAATTCTTTCTGTTTCATATGCTAATCACATTGAGAAACAAAGATACAACTCTTGGATATATTTCTATTGATTGAGTCTGACTGTCTAGTTTATTCTCTTGGAATTATATTGGAGTTTTTCCATACAGATTGCCTAAACGAAATACTTGGTGTGTTTGTTAGACACCCGCTTTTTCAATTGGCATAAGAGCTGGCAAACACGTTTAAGACCTTATAAGTCTGTATTTTTATAAATTTGACTCTATGGACAATAGTGTTATATCTGACAAACGCATCATCAGAGACAAAAGTTCTGTTTCTATGAAATCTATTAAAGATAAATATTTTCCGATCTGTCAAATAGATGAACCTCCTGTTCCCATGAAACAGACAAGTATTGACAAGTGCTACCCTGCTACTCTCAGTGACGAGTCTGACTCTGAAGTTGAGAGGAAAGAAGTCAAAGGAAGTGCAATGATTCTAAATCGTGTTAAATTCCAGGATGCTAAACTCATCAGGTTGAAACACAAAGTCAATAAGATCATTGGTATGGTAAATGATCGTGATTTCCAAATAAAAGGTCTTCATGAGGAAAATGCCGATGTTTGTTCTTCTCGAAGCTTACTCGAGGCCATACTCAAGGAGGATGCTTTGGAAATTAAACATCTATTGAGTAACTCTCTATTCGGGGCAAAAGTTTTTTGCGTCAAGAACATACTAGTTCATTTCATTATCAAAAAGTACTAGTTCATTTTCATTATCCACTTAAATAATAACCCCTTAGGGGTATTTGTGAAGTTCTTAGGGGTATTTTTTGAAAACCTTGAAAAGGAGGGGTATTTAATTAATGTTCCCTTAATCAAAAGGCTTGAATTCTTACCGATGAAAAATCATGTTGAGTAAGATATGCTAATAATCAGGTATACTTATTAGTAAAATGCTTTACGATTAGTTGAAATTTATTTTCTTATCGTTCATAGCTAAACTATTGTCTGAGATAGGTTTGCCTAAGTATTCTGTTTTGAGAATCACTTCAAATGTCTACTTTTTATTTTTGAAAAAGAATGTTTTACAATGGATTAAGTGAGCTATTTTTGTCTTTAAATTGTTCTCCTGGGAGAATATAAAATTTATTGAGCCAAAAATTGTGAAAAGAAAATTTTCACATAGCAAAAATTTGGCCGTTTTACTTTTTATCTTGGAAATAGGAACTTTACAGTCTTTTATTGAATTCTCTAGTGGATTTGGATTGTGTTAAAACAGAATTACCCAAGTTCTACTTGCACGAACCGTCTTTAAAAAGAAAAATATTTGAAATTCAAGCCATAAATAATACTCGGGGGTTTGAATACAAAGCCGAGGTCCTAAAACGGCTTACTTAAGTGACCAAGAATAATTCTAAGAATGTAAGTGACTAATTCTCGGGGTTTTAAATACTTCTAAAGAGGATTGGAGGAAAGACAGGTAAAAGGTAAGAACTCACCAAACAAAAAGGTACTCCTTTTAAATTTACTCCTGAAACTCCTTTGGTGGATGAGCTATTAAGAGCTTATTGTGGTGAATAACAAGTATGATGTCCTAGCATGCGAGTTAGGCCTTGCTAATGATTCTAGTGAGGTTATGGAGGAGGAGGAGGAACAAGATGATTCATGTGACTCGGATGTTAGTATGGGTTCAAAAGATTGGGATGAAGTTGGTGCGGATATTCTAGCAAGAAAACAAGCTAGAAAAGTGGCCAAGCAAGTTGCCAAAATCATGGCTACGAATTCTAAGTCCAATGAAACTCCTAGCCAAATCGGGTTAGACGAATGTGTTTTTGATAGGAATAATATTTTGACAAAGAGGAACTAGAGAGGCAAGCACCATTCAAGATTGATGAAGTGCGTGCTAATTTCATTAGAGATCCAGCCTTTAGAAAGAGTTTGTTTCAAGGAAAAAAAAGGAGCCAATGGATAGAATGTCAACTAAGAAGAAAGCTCAATCTCCTATTAAGCTTGTTAGGGTGGTAATTATGCTTGAGATGAAAATGAAGAGAATTATGACTATGAAGTGAAACTTATGATGATTATGAAGATGAATACAAAGAGCCTTATGGAGACTATGATTTGACTCAAATAATTGCAGGTCTCATTCCCAATAAGAAGAATTTTAGAGTTGGAAATAAAGCGAAAATGATTTTAATTTTCTAATTTTCTTCTTTCATGCTATTTTTAAGTGTTTAGGAGTTTATTTTATGAGTTTTTTAGAGTTTCATGCCCCTTTGGTTTACGAGGGGTGAGGCCTTGAGCCTCCCATTTTGTAATTCTTGTAATTCGTTTTTGCTTTAATAAACCATTTTGACCTAGCAAAAAAGCAGACCGTCTGTAAAAAACCCTAAAATTACATTCCCTAAGAAACCATTTAGATACAATTCCTATGAGTTGAGTACGCATACTCTAGGTTATTTTTATTTCTCAAGAATGTCATCACCTTCTCGCATTTGTGTTTTTGCAAAAGCATTTATTGATAAGGGTATTGGTTTGGGTCCAAAGGAAGAAAAGAAATAACCCTAGTAGAAGTTGACGATATCAAATATCTAAATCCTAATGATTATTCCGATGTCTCATGCTACTATGCTTCGCCTCATCCAAGATGTAGAGAATGATGAGATGGTTTCGATTGAGTGGTTCATGACTTTCTTAAATACTTTGAGGGAAGCAAAACTATGACTCATTGATACTATGAAGGGTCTCGATGTGTTTCTGGCCCGGTTTAAAGGTTGACTCGACCTTGTTCTCATGAAGACACATGTTAAATATCTTCTCAATGAGGATATCTTCTTTGAAAAGCAGTGGATGATGTCAATCACAAGCTCAAAGGTCTCAAGACCCGTGAGGTTCCAGTGTTCTTTAACTCCGGTTTGGTTTGCTTTTTGTTTTCTTTGGTTTTTAGGAGTTGATTTCTTATTTTGTCTGAAACTTCTTATGAGAATTTATTCGTGTGTTTTAAGAAGGATAACTAGGGTTTGGAATAAAAAATATTGTGATTACACAAATGTTAGAGCATAACTCGGTTGAACCCACCAAAGCGTTGGTATGTCAAGTTTGGCTATCATATTTTAGTAGAGCCAAAACTCATTTAAAGAGTCGCTTGATTATGTCAAATCGACCAAGTATAGGTTAGCTTGAAAGTATTAGGATATAGACATTACAAGTATTGTGAAGACTTGAAGAAGTGAACAAGTAAGTAGCTACAACGGCAACATCATCCTTCCACTTGAGGTTAGTGATATTTAACTTGAGCTGTTTCATTCCCTACGTATCTTTCAAGTCATGCATGAAAACATAGCGCAAAGCATGAATGATTACACTCTAGTTATACGTAGTATTAAGAATACAATATGAAGTATAACGCTTATCTTTTGAACTTCGTATATAAGACATCGACATAATTGTTTGAATGCTATTGTGATTATGTATGGGTATAAGCTGGAAGATTTCATCCTAGGAAACAATGTTTTACATTAGTTTAAAAGAGTAAATTCATGAACTTGTTTCATGAATCGAAAGGAAATCGCTAGGCTTATTGGTATTATGATTCATTGCATATCTTTTGAACTACCAATATATGTGATTAGTATAACCGTTCATGAACTTGTTTATGTTCTTGGTAAAACTATTCACAAGGCACGACTTTTGTATTGGTATGACTTTATTAGTGAAACCGATCTTAAGTAATCACATGAGATGGTATGATCGATTTAGTGTTATTGGTATGACCAACTCTAGGCAAGGGGAGCAGATCCTATGAAGAGGTACAACCGATCACAAAAGGGAATCGATCCTTGGAGAGGTGCAACACGTTTTTATGGAGATGGGGAACCGATCCTATGAACATGTGCAACAAGTTTTTAGTGAAGGGGAACCGATCCTATGGACATGTACAAAAAATACAAGTAGTTACCATAAGTATGTGGGGAACCGATCTAGTACCTAGTTGTTGATGGTGGATTTTCATTTAAGGCTAAAATTGTAAAGCCAAAAATTATGCGCTAACATCTTGCAAAAGATAAAGCCATTAATAAGTGATGAATACTTCTTCGCTACTAATTCACCTAGAATGGAGCATGTGGCAGCTTAATCCCGGTGATACGTGAATTAAATACCACGAAATTCATCCGAGGTTGGAGCATGTGGCAACAATCCCATATACCACTGTGAATTTATAGCATTATTAATTAATGCATAACCAGCCTTGTATTTCTATTACTCTCATGCAGGTGCGGCATGACGGCGAGTGTTGTTCTCACCCCGAGGCTTGACACGAACCTCCAAGCATTAATAATGAAGCATGTACAAAATGCACATACGAGCTACAACTCTGTGTGTTATACTAGCCCGATTGAGCATACATCTCTCGGTGTGTTATACTAGCCCGATTGAGCATGTTTGAATCTGGATTTGTCCATATCAGTCTCGAAACGATCACGACCATCGACTTCACCGGCCATGATTGGATGGCACCAGTTGAATCCATGACTAGCGGTATTGGAATATTCACCTCTACAGGCCAACGCGGGCCCCGCATGGTCGGCCTCCCAAAAGGGTGGCATAGCTTGCCAAACCCCGTCCAAGCCAAAGCGGTATGGACGAAAAACCTAAATTAGGGTTTGCGGCACATTACATGTGTCGCAAAGCTTGATCTCAACCATCCATCTTCGCGAGGCATATATGGAGGGTGTAGATGTAGATTCAAAGGGCCCAGAGCATGTCAACACAAATACGAGTGGGCCCGCCTACATACATGACCGATCGAGTGCCGGACCAACTATAGTTGGTCGTTCCAGTTAAATGCGCCAAACAAGGCATGGCCTTGCAGGCCGGTGAAACCCTAATTAGGGTTTGAACATCGCAGCGTCCATTTTCTCACCCACGAATGAAGGGTCGAAGTTAGACTAAGCAGGTCCCGGTGCGTATCAACATGACCCGTGGGCATCCCATCTATCTCCACACCCGATCGGCCAAGGCATATCATGCACAGTTGCCTCGGTCCATGCCTTAGAAACTAGGCATGGTCACACCTCCCGGGTGCAAACTAATCTCGACCACTCCAACTGGGACAAATTGAGTGGCTTAGATCACGTTTCTATGGCATATTAAGGTATGGATGTGTACACCAACTTCGCCGTCTGTATACCAGACTAATCGGCCAGATTGGCATGATGCGCGGCTTTTGCGGCACCAGATTTGTTGCAATTGATCTCGACCACTCAAGCGGACAAATTGAGTGGCCCATATCCACACTTTCACGAGACAATGAGGTATGGGCGCCTACACCGTCATGTCGTCTACACACATGCACGATCGTCCCTGCCAAATTGTATCCCAAGCTTGGATTCGACCAAGGCTGAAGGTGATAACTTGCACACCTCTTCAAAAACCTAATTCCACCAACGGTCGCGGATGGGTGTCTCAAAGATCATCTCGTCCGTCCAACTTCAGCAGCTTGGTTATACAACCACAGTCGGAGTTAATTGGTCAGTGAGGCGTCATGGTGATCACCACCCCTTCACTCTGCCACACCATGTGATCGGCCAAGGGAGGACTTGCTTGCGCGACCTCGAAACCATCACATGAAGTAGAGCTGGACATGAGGCTATTTTGAGATGCTCAAGCGGCGATGCTTCATACATCTTGAATATACTCGATACGGTGCTGCATAGAATACACACGATACTTCACAAGTATCGACTTCCTAAATAACTTAGCTATTTAATCTGCGTTACATGCTACTTTCTGTAGGTCCCACGATCCACACTCGAGACATCAATCATGTCACAAGGCGGGGATACATCTTTGGGGTGTTGGTGCGCGGTTTTACGTCGTGCGGCGCGCAACGCCATCACGAACGTGTCGGGAAGTCGTGGACGGTTAGTGATGATGGGAGAAAGTGGGCAAGAATGGTCGTGTGACACCAACACATAACTCCACTACTCCATCACTCCACTTTCTCCACTTCCCACGAGATACGAGGGTTAGGCTTAAAGACTTGTATAAATAGGTTCTCCTACCTATTTTCCCAACAAGGAAAGACAAGACAACAAAGGAAAGTGTTGATACAATCGTATTCAAACACCGGAACTGATAGTTTACATCCTGGAAGCCAGTTCAGCTTTCTGATACAAGTCATACATAGCCAACACCTTTACAATCTCAACACCTTCTTTGCTTCCCTCCCTAAGATCAACCCCATCTCCTTCGCTTTGTGGCCGAAACAAATCTGGGCAGGCCATTTCTTGGTTTAGGCCGGATTTGCAGTTGATTTCTCGAATCTACAAGCACTCCGTGCAGTGCATTTGTTTAGGGTTTAGATTCATTTCTCATCCACACACCCCAAATTACCAAAACTTAGAAATAGTTTTCACCCATAAACAATTGGCGACCGCGGCGGGGAGGTTAATCTCTCGGTTGTAAAGTCGATTTCTTCGAAATCCGATTCAATTTTACCAATTTCAAAAGGGTAGATCTTAGAACCAATTCAATCAACAATTCATTTAAAGATGGTGAAACTCAGGTCCGGATCAACAATCAATTCTGATGGAGCTAGTGTAGATAACACTCCCGGTGTCGATGTACCCGTCAGTGGAGCTACCGTGGTCAATACATCTCATGGAGCGTCACTTCTATCACCAACGCTAGCGGAGCGGAGACATTCCGATAGGTGTAACGCCTCCCATCACTAGAGCCGGGCTTGATCGCGAATCCGACATCTCCTCAAGTGTAACGCCTCCAGTGGTCACGAGAATAGCAACTTTCACTCCTTCGTCGGGACAAGGCCGGAGGGGCGAGAGGAAGATCACCATCTATTACCATTGCCGGACTTGATGGAAGCGGGGAAGTTCTTGCTAAGACTCAAACGGATATGGCCGCAACTCGGAAAGAAGGTACTCACTTTCCTTAAAACTTTAACTTGAATGATTGCCACAAGATTCACGATAATCCTTGGAGGCCAACAAGGGATGCCTTGATACACCGGGCGAGGGCATTCCCACTCGGACCCATATGAGTGAAGAATCTCGTGTTGCTCACGAAAGCCAAGGAAAGGGACCGGCCATCCAGCTTCATCACACGTGAGGACACAGGAACGACTTCTCAAAACCGAGGCAAAGGAAATATGATGGATGCACACATGACATCCAGTAGCCGTACCCAAAAGATGTGTGACAAATCCCTCTTTCAAGAGGATACACCTCTCTCGGTTCTCCCTCTACGATGGTACGGTAATGCTCGTGAACACATCTCTCGATTTTGGAATCCTTGGGGTAGCATGAGTACAATCATGTTCTCCTTTGAAAGAGTTCTCGAAGTCACTTACGGAAGGGCGTACACAGTACAACAACATCGCACCTAACGGCATATCCAATTGGGGCGAGATGGTCGGTGCTTTCTACGAAAGTATTTCTTCGTATCGAGCAAATCACCTTTTCGAGGATCTAGGGAGAGTCTTTCGTAGGGTGGCAACGAGCATCCGGCGACTTCGTTAAGAGGTTGAGAACTCAAGCACTGGGTGTCATGATCCGGCGTCCCTTTGAACGTCGGTTGGTGGTGCTGTGCATCAACGGGATAATACCCTTATCTTAGCGCTTTACTAGAGAATCGGGCTTTCGGACGTTCTCCGAACTCCATGAAGCTGCCAAACGTTCAACCACAAGCTGCCCCGGCGTTGCTAGAGAGAACCAGGGTTGTTCAAAATGAAGATCCACGTGAGAGTCGAAGCGGGCGTCTCACAAACAAGCAATACAACACTTTGGTCCTTACGTGATCGTGGTGAGCGAAGGAGGAAAAAGGAAAGCTTCAACAACGGAACAACAACCCAAGCGTGCGGCTCCGGCCACATGACTTCTTCTCAAAGGGAAGCGGGTGATAGGTGTAGAATACAAGTATTTAATATCTAGTATTTATGCTTTCTTTGCGAGTTTTTTTTCTTGTAAATTATGTATCTTATGTGTGCTTTTGAGTTTTATTAGGTGCAATGGAGTCATTTGGAGCAAAAATACCAATTGGAATTCGTTCCAAATACAAGATTTCTACTTTTCATTGTGTAGAGGACGAGAGAAGATGAAGGCGATCTGCCGAAAGAATGGAGTCGTTCGAGTTCGTATGAAGAAGTTATGAGCAAAATAAGAACTTGGAAGACAAAGGGCAGAGTGTCATTTCACAGGCATGTGCTATCTGGAGCCCAGTCACGGTTAAGGGCCAACTCTATTTGAAGGAACACTATCGGGGCAGAGCCAGTGTTAAGGGGCACCTATCTTGGGGTGTAATTTATCTGGGGTGTCTTAATATCCCATCTCATTACCTAGTCAGAAATTTCACTTCAATTTCACAGAAACAAAGATGAGTTGAAATCGAGAGATCTGGTGATGAATATGAGAAAGAGATTGAGTCTGTTGGCAAATTAAGATCGAAATCGAGGCGGATCTTTGTTTGTAAATTGATTTATAAAGCCTCGGAAATGGTGGAGATTACGGTTGGTGTTTAGGGTTCAAATGCAGGACGAATTGCGGTGATGGGGTTCGAGAAGAAATGGATAACTGCGATTAAGTGAGTCTCGCTGATGGAGATGAAGAAATTGATGAACATGGCTGCCGTTTGGGTTCGAATCGGGTGCGTGACGGTAAGGCAAGCTCTGCAAGAATTGATCTTTTGAGTGATGCGGGTTAAGATGGAAAGCTGTTTGCCCTTTGTTAACATTAAAATTGTGAGATGTTTGTGTTTGTGAGAGGCATTGCAGGTGGAGATGCAGGCAGGCTATGGAACTGGAGCTAAAGCTGTTGGCCTGACAAGGCTTGAGCTAAAGATAGAGCAGAGAGGAGCAGAATATGGCCAGGCCTGTAGTGGTGCAGAATGGAGCAACAAGAAGATGATGCAATGATGCTGCAATGATGAGGTTAACAGGGACTGCAAGATGGCTGTGAACTTGCTGTGCTGTAAATGGTGCAGGTTATGAATTGGGCTGAGGAGAACATGGAAGAAATGGCGAGGCACTGGTGGAGTCGCGGCTGCATAGCGAGGATGACAGGCTAAGTGGGTTTTTTGTGATGCTATGAAGACATGGAGTTGGTTTAGTTCTAGTGTTTGTATAAAGTGACTGTTGCGGAGTAAAAGGCTGAGTTGTAGTGGAGTTCTGCCGAATGGAGAGGGTGCAGTGGCATTGAGGCGGATTCGGTACAAGGGTTAAATTGAAATTGCAGTGAGTAGAATAATGAGGAGATTCTCAGTTCTTGCGAAATTTCTGAGAAAGAAGCCAAAGTGGAGGCCGGAATGAATTGTAGTGTTACGGGCGGGGAAGAGCTGTTGCTTCTGTGAGGCAGAGAGAGAAATCGATGATGGTTTTGGAGATGATTTATGTTTGTTGCCATGGCGATGGTGAAATGCAGTTTGTGTGATTGAGGAGGTGGCCCGGGTGTGATGGTTTTGGTATAGCTGAGAAAGCGGATGTGTGTGAGTGTATGATGAGGGTGGCATAAGGGAGATGCGACAATGGTGGTGATGTTGTAAATTTTGTATGTCTGGAGGTTTCTCTTTGTGAGAGTAAATTTGGTTGTGCAAGTGGTGATTTTTCGGAGTTTGGGTTACGATGCTTTGGTTGAGAAGAACTGATTTGCATTTGGAGTGAAGAGTGGCAAAGTGAGTGCAATGAGCTCTGGTGCGAGAGAGTGGAATGCTGCGGTTGAAGTGCAGATGGCCTGAGCCGAGATTGCGGGGGCGGGCGGTGATGCAGTTAAGAGCTAAAGGTCTCAGTGTAAGACTTCTTCTTCTTTGTGGTCAGAATGGAGTCGGGCGAGTTAGTGGTAGTCTGGTGGAGCTAAGCGAGGTGAGAATGGTGGTAATACGAGGTGTCAAAGCTGCTGTTACTCTATGAAGAATGAGCTACAGAATTTGCTGTGAATGGCTTGAGATGGTACTAGTGAGGGCTGGATGAGTGATGCACAATGATGATGCAGCAGTGTGCAATGGCATGTGGCTAAGCCCAGCCAAGGTCTGACTACCAGCTGACATGAACCTGACTCATCTGAAGTAACCCTGACTCATCCACTCCAGGCCAGCTTGACTCGGTATGACTAGCCGGTTTGACTCAGCCATTTGACCGTCGACTTGGCCTGTTAGGCCACGTTGACCGGTGGCGGTTTGACTTTGCTTAGGTCACCCGAGATAATTTTCCGGCAACTTCCAGGCGGGATTCAGCCACAATCGATTTTCCGGCGGCGTTTTGGGACAAAATTTCTACACGGGTTTCTCTCCATGGTGGGCCGGGTGAATTTCCAACTAATGGACTTTGAAGACAAAACCTAATTTTGGAAGGAGTGGAGCTATAAAAGAGATGACTTTTACCTAATTGAGGATATCTTTTCTAATCTTATTATCTCTACTTTATTCTAGGGTTTTGAAACATGAGACTTCTTTTTCTTCTTGTGATGAACTCCTTGAATATGAGTACCTAAGTTTATTATTGGTTATGGAATAGTTGGATTTCACAAAGCATGATTCTTTGATTCAATATATTAGTTTTGTCTCAAATCTATCGTTTGCAATTCTCTGAAAATATTGTTTTATGATTGATTGATTGTTTTGTCAAGTTGCAAATTGGTAGAACTTCTAATCACATCTATTGCTAGTTTAGGGTTTATTATGCGCAAAAGTGATATTCCTTGAATACAAGTAGCATAATATGATTATGGTTTGTAGTGATATATTCTTATGATCATATGTGAATCAACCTTTGTTAAATCGGATTAGTGCGCTTTCCACGTTCGATTGCTTTGATTAGCCTGATTTCATAGAACTTAACGCATCTAGGGAATTAAACTTGATTAGTGCTTTTACACGTTAGGTTGTTCCTTTAGGTAGAATTCATATTCGCATCTTTTAATGTGTTTGTTGATGACATGTGGAGATTTGCGGGATATTCTTGCGATCAAGGTATTCTAGGGTCTTTGATAAAGTTGAGATTAAATATCAATTCTAGTTATTGTGAAAAGCATGTTTGTGAATGAAAGCAGAAATCCTTAACCAATACTTTCTTATCCTTGATTTTATTTGTTTACTTTTCTTTATTTGTTTTATTTAGTTTATTATAATCACAAAACTAGGGTGTTATTTATAGGAAACCGAAACAATTTGACAACATAGACCTCTCTGTGGGATCGATCCTTTCTTGCCCTTGCTATATTTATATTTTGAGTAGTAAGAAAGTGTAATTATATTTGTGTCGCTTACGACAGCGGTCAGCGGGCAAGACTCCTGCACAATACACGGAAGATACAGGCTTCCCATTCCCCATGAGTGAAGTAGTGGAACTCTTGGAGGCATGGATTCAAGACGATGCCATCAAGCTGCCTCCTATCAGACGTCCACCAACTGAGAAAGATATGGCGGATCCACTGTCGCCACCATAGGTTCGTTCATCATCCAACCAAAGACTGTAACAGGCTGAAACAAATCTACAGAGAAAAGATAGAGAGCAGAACTCGACAGACGAAGGTGTTCGTAGAGATCCTCTTCCACATCGAGAACCGCATGATTTCTGGGATTCCGTTTGCAAGACTCCGTACAATCTGTGATGGAACATTTATGTGAGATCTGCACTTCTCCAAAGCACAACGTCAGGGACATATTTGCATCCTCAACCGCTTGTCTCGGCAGGCGCTTGTGCTGGAAGAGGAAGCGGTCTCAAAACCTCAGTCTTGTCGGAAGATGCAAGCAAGGGAAATTTGGGACTCTTAACTGCTGCCGCTTGAGGGACGTCGGTTCGATAACACATTGACGATCCGCCTCTGATCCAACATCATCACCCTCCGACCTTGAAAATAGCAAAGATTTGCAAACAGAGGCTACTCGCAACCCAATCGTGGTTAAGACTCCCGGAAGGAGAACTCAGAGATGCATATGGATATATCGATCTTGAAGTTAAATCGTGGAGACGCCCTAACGCAAGCTGAAGTTCTACATAGTCAAAGAACATCCCAATTACGACATGGTCCTAGGACGCTCTTGGATACACGACAACAAGGCAACACTCGGAGTTTGCCCTCTACCGCCCACGTACACTCCGAAAGGATCTCTGAACAAGCCGTCCGGATTCTGAAGACCGGGCCTGCCGCACCCTGCAACTTGCAAATGTGACACAACTTCCGGAGAGAGCCCATCAAGATACATTAAGAGGTTCCGAGCTCAAGTAAGTCTCATCACGCAACCCTTCTTGCAACCCAATCACTCCTCACTCGAGCAAGTCTGTGGACCTGGCCCAACCAACAAACCAACCTCGCTTAGGAGATGTGAATGGTTATCAAGGGCTTAGAGGTTGTCTTGGTTGAAGACGATGAGGCCAAGGTCCAGCATCTCGCACGCCCGAACCCATTTGGAATCGAGATCTAGTGACGAAGACAACCGCATTCAAGGTTGGAAACGCTACTGTGAAAGTGGCTACTCCCACCTGACTCACCTACCGAAAAGAGGATGAACCATACCGTGCAGCGATTTCATCCTAGAAGTGTATCGTAAGCTCATCAACGCCGATAAGCTAGGGCGAACACCACTCGCGATGGCTCCAGCTCCTACCGTATTTAAGACGCTAGGCTACCACTTTCCAGTCGGCCTCCACACTTTAAAAACACCGTGCTACTTCCTTCAGCGTGTTTCCTACAATTTCATGTCTGATGGTGGATTTTCACATGGGTTATATTTGTAAAAATCCAGAGAAAATCATGCCTACATCTTGTAAAAGATAAAGCCATCTATAAGTGTCAGGATACTCCTCACTTGATTCACCAAGAATGGAACTTGTAGCAAGACAGTCTCCCATTCTCGTGAATTCTTACACCCTTGTACTTCCGCACTACTATCGCTGTGGCATGATGAATGAGTGTTACTCATATAGCAGTAAATACGAACCTCCAAGCACTATAATGAAACCATGTACGAAATAACCGTCAGACAGCCGATTCCTGCAATATGTTATACTAGCCCGAGCCTCCTGTGTTGTTATACTAGCCCGATTGAGCTTCTCTGGGTGTTATACTAGCCCGATTGAGCATCCTGACTTCGACCGTATCGCCTCCTGATATGATTCGATCGCAGCCATCCAACTCCGTAGCATGATTGGACGACCCTGATCAATTTCCCATCACCCCTGCAGGGTGTATGGAATACCACTACTACTCTCCGCATGGTCGGCCACTCCGCCTTAGCTTGCCAAAAGAAAACCGTTCATACCAAGCATTATGACTAAAACCCTAAATTAGGTTTGCGTATATTACATATGTTGCAAAGTAGCCTCAAACCATCCATTCTTCGCAGTATAGACGGGAGGGTCTGGGATGTAGACTCAAAGGGCCTGTGAGCATGTCAACACGATCACCGTGAGACTCCGCCTACACACTTGACCACCGGGCCAAGACCAACAAGGTTTGGCCGTGATAAAATCGCCACCCAAACAAGAGGTGGCGACGGCTTGAAAGCCAAATTAGGGTTTCAAGCCATCACGCGCGTCCATCTTCTCCAGCATTTGAACGGGAGGGTCACAGACAGATTAAACAGTCCACCATACCAAGCATGATCACCGGGCCCATCTATCTCCTCATGCGGTCGGGCCAAGGCATATCATGCCCAGCTAACTCCAAAACGCCCACCCAAACATGCGTGGTTGCACTTCCCAAATTGCAAATTGATCTCACCGCCCAACTTCACTCCTGATGATTTGAATGTGGCTTAGATCACGCTTTCATGGGATAGTCGCATAGGCGTGAACATCAACCTACCACCTACACGCTGGAGTGATCGACCAAGACCGACTCAAGGATGGTTGTCTCTGGAACGCGCACGGAATATACACGCGTTATCACCTTGCGGTAAGAAATTGCTGTCGCAACTGATCTCAACCACCCAACCGTGCCGCCAATTTGAGTGGCCTAGATCGCGCCTCTTCTGGGAAAGTGAGACATGGACTGTGCACACCGGCGATGCCATCAACATGCACGACCTTCCATTGTCCTCTCCAAAGCCCTTCCCATGCTTGGTTTCGACTAAGTCAAGATGACGCCTGCGCACTTCTTCAAAAACCCCGAGCATTCATCAACCTGCCGCAGATGAGTGCCTCAAACATCATCTCATCCGTTCAACTTCACCAAACCTGGCTATACAACCCCGGCCGTAGGAGTTATTTGAGTGAGTGAGGAGTCACTACCCATCACTTACCACACCCGTGATGCAAAGACTCGCATAAAATACACACGATACTTCACAAGTATCGACTTCCCGAATAACACAGCTTATTCAATCTCAAGATTACATGCCATCTTCGTGGATCCACGATCCACACATCTCCGTACATCAATCATGTCACAAACTGGGGGATACATATCGGGGTATTGGTCTCAGGCGGTTTACGCTGGGTAGCGCGGCAACGCGCCATCACAAGAACGTGTCGTGAAGTCATGGACGTCACGGAGATGAACGTGAGAAGTGGGCAAGACTCGGTCGTGGTATCACCAATGCACAACTCCACTACTCCATCATTCCACTTCTCCACTTCCCACGAGAGACGTGAATAAGGCTCAATGACTTGTATAAATAGGTTCCTCCGCCCTATTTCACACAACAACACACAAGTTCGCACGAGACAGTAAAATCAAGCGTTGATACCATCGTATTCAAACACCCGTGAGCCTCCTTGCACAACGTAAGCCCGCCATTTTCCGTCACAAGTCATAAGCAAGCCAACACCTTCACAATCTCAACACCTTCTTCTGCTTCCTCCCTAAGATCAACCCCATCTCCTTCACTTTAGTGACCGAAACAAGTCCTGGAACGGCCATTTCTTGGTTTAGGCCTGACTTGCACATGCATTGATCTCTCGAATCTACAAGCACTCATCGCGCAAAGGCATTTGTTTAAGGTTTAGATTCATTCCTCATCCACACCCCAAATTACCAAATTCTCAGGAGGTTTTCACCATAAACAATTGGCGACTACAAAGGGGAGGTTGATCTATCCAAGGTAAAAATTGAATTCTCACCCTTCTGCCTTACCACGAGCGCATCCTCATCAGAAACCACAAAGTGCTCGATACCATGGGAAGTGTGATAGAATGCCGGAGGATGTCTTGGCAAATCAGCCGGTATCACTAAGACATATGCAGACATTTCGCCTTTTGAATGACATAGCAAGACAGCTTACAAGAAGGACGGCAGTATCTACTCAAGCAAAGGTAAGAAATGTCAATCCTTAG